>CM052662.1:80902994-80934147 GCA_028533165.1 Leontopithecus rosalia
TAAATTTTACCTGTAGAGAAAATAATTTAAAGCCTAAGGTACTGGTAAAATAACAAATTTTGAAATGACAGGCACAATGTTATTACTAATAAAAATTTAGAAATATAAAACATACTATAATGTATAAATGCATTCATGTAAAATAAAATATAAAAATTTAGACTGGAAGGATTCAAGCCTATTTGGATTGTAGATAACTCTAAAGAAGGAGCGTAACAGAATCAGGGAATATAAAATAAATGTTTTCAACTTTCTATAATACTTTAAAAAATTAAATCTAAAAAAATAAAGAATTATATTGGTTAAATCTCAGTGTTGGGATATTAGTCTCCTTATGTGCCTATTTAAAGTATTTTATAATTCAAAAAATATAAATTATTTACAACTAAGGCAACTAGTGTAAGTCAAAAACAAGGACTATAAAGACCAACAACACATAAAGCCTCTTTGTCTTGAGAGAATTATTTGGAAGGCTAAAAATGACTTCTATTATAAATAAAAAAGCTACAGTATTCAAACATTGCCAGTGTAGTGTCATAAAGAAAGAGTCGTTGCTCCTATTACATTGCTCATTTTCATATTTACTTTGGTACAATTTTCTTTATTTTCAGATTGGAAATTAAAAGGCCAAATAATCAAAATTGTGAGGGAGGGTGAGCCACTTTCACTTGCAAAGAGATTCTGACTGAGTCAAATTATTCCACTCCTTAACCCTCAAGAATCATTCAATCAGAGCTTGGTGATAACCTTTAGCAGTAGAATATAAATAACTCCCACATGTATAACATTCCAATAATGGAACACTAGGCATAAGTACATTAAAAGACTGAAACCTAATAGGACTGCAGAATGCTTTTCTTCCTCTCGAATCTTACCACCACATTCTTAAAGGTCTATTTACAGTAATTGCTTTTATCTGGTACATCATGTCCAACTATCCAAAAAAAAAAAGAAAAGAAAAGAAAATTAAAGGCACCCTAAAAGAAAAAAATCACAGTTCGACAACAAGTATCAGAACAAGAACCAGACATGTCAGAGATGTTGAATTATCAGGCTAGGAATTTAAAACAATTATTATCAACAGATAAAGTACACAGCATATAAGCACTTACGGGCAACATTAGCAGAGAGAAAGTGTAAGAAAGAATGAAAAAGAAACACTAAAAATTAAAACAGTGTAACAAAAATGAACAATGCCTTGGATGGGCTCACTAGTAGGATGTGAAAAAGGAAAGAATCCCTGAACTTGATTATAAATTAATAGAAAATTCCAACACAGGAAAGAAAAAAAAAGACTTAAAAATCCATAACATAATATTAAAGAACTGTGGGACAACTACAAAAGGTGTAGCTCAGGCATAATGGGAATGTTACAAGGAGAAGAAAGAGGTAAAGAAACAGAGGAAATATGAAAAGCAGTAATGCATGAGAATTTCCCCAAATTAATGTCAGACACAAAATCACAGACTGGCAAGTTCAGAAAACACCAAAGAGAATAAATGCCAAAAAAAACAACACCTAGGCATATCATATTAAACTGAAAACATCAAAGATTTTAAAACAGTTCATAAAATCCAGAAGAAAAAAAAAACCTTAACTACAGAAAAACAAAGATAAGAATTTTATCTGATTTCTCAGAAACCATGCAAGTAAGAACATTATGGAGGGAAATCTTCTAAGTGTTCAGAGAAAACCTACCAACCTAGAATTCTGTATCCTGTGAAATTATCCTCCATAAGTGATAGAGAAATAAGGATGTTCACAGATTTTAAAAGACGAAGAAGAAGAAGATAATAACCTATTGCAAACAGACCTGTCTTCCAAGAAATGTTAGAAGTTCTCCAAAGAGAAGACAAATGACATAGGTGAGAAATTCAGATCTATGTCAAGAAAGAGCATCAGAGGAAGAATCAATAATAGTAAAATAAAATTTTATTTTTCTTATTTGTAAGCTATAAATGCCTATATTCAAAAAGAAGAAAGATCTAAAATGAGTAATCTAAGCTTCCAACTTAGGAAATGGGTAAAAGAAGACCAAGTCAATTCCAGAGTAAGCAGAGAACAGAAAACAGGAGCTTGACAAAAATCAATGAAACCAAAAGTTGGTTACTTGAAGAGACAGATAAAATTGAGAGGCCTCTAGCCAGATTAAGAAAAAGACACCAAATACTAGTTTCACAAATGAAAGAGAAAACTTCACTACAGATACCACAGATAAGAAAAGAATAGTGAAAGTATAATAGGAATATTATGAACAACTATATTTGATAAGCCCATATATTTGATAGCCTACATGAAATACATCAATTTCTTGAAAAACATAATCTACCAAAACTCACACAAGAACAAACAGACAATCTAAATGGACATATATGATTTTTTTAATGGATCAATAATTTTTAATACGCTTACAAAAGTTACCACATGTGACACAAATGGATTCACAGGTAAATTCTACCAAACATTTCAGGATGAAATTATACCAATTCTCCACTACCTCTTTGTAAAAATAAAAGCAGGGGGAATATTTCCTAACTCATCCTATGAAGCCACTATTGCCCTAATACCAAAAACAAAGATAACACATGCCAAGAAAACTAGACTAATACCTCTTATGAGACAGATGCAAAAATACTCAGGAAAATATTAGCTATGGGAATCCAACAAAATATAAAATAGAATTATACACGACAACTAAATGTGATTTATCCCAGGTATGCAAGGCTGTTTCAACATTTAGAAACCTATTGGTGTAACTGATTGCATCAAAGCTAATGAAGAAAAATCCCATGATCAGGGTCAAGGCCAAAATGGCCCACTAGAAACAGAGGCGATTGGAGACTCCCACTGAAAAGAACCATAATTAAGGTGTGAATCCTTCACTGGCAACCAAGGTATCCAGGTTCTCTCAATAGATCTGACTACGCAGCTGGCATGACCCACAGAGAGGAAGGAAGAGCAGTGTGGTATGGCGGCCACCTGAGAGCCACATAGGGCAGGCGATCCCCCACCCCCCCCAGCCAAGGAAGGTACTGAGTAAGGATGCTATTCAGCCAGGCAAATCGTGCTTTCTCCATGGAACTGTGCAACACATGGAAACCATGCTTTTCAGAACTATGCAACCCATAGATTGGAAGATCCCACTCGCGAACCCATGCCACCTGGGCCTAGCGTCCCAACCCTGAAGCTGTGCACATTCTCAACAGCCTCTGAGCTGGAATCTGCTTAAGTCCTGCTGAGCTTGTGGGGTGAGGAGCGACCAGCCTCACAGCTGCAACCGCCTGCTATCTAAGCTGTTTGAGCTCCTTGAGGAAGCAGCATCAGCCAGCACTGGGACTCACAACTGCCTAACAAGCTAAGCTCCCCGAGCGGGGGAAGGGCAGCATCCACCTCTCCAGGCTGTGCTTTTCCACTGCTGACGCCAAGGAGGCTGGACAACTTCATCCCAAGAGGTGTTCCCCACAGCCCAACAAGCTGGCTGTGGCAGACTCCCACCAGAGAGCCTCTTCAGGCCTGACCCTGACCCATCCTTCCTCACTGGGTGGGGCTTCCCTGCATGAACTCCAAGGACTCCAGCTGGAGGCTCAGGAACAAAACCCAGATCTCCCTGGCCTGAGCCCCAGGGGGAGTAGTGGCTGTAGTCTCTTCAGACCAGCCGACTAGCCTTTCCACCTAGTGGTTCACACAAATCCCAGCAGCCCAGATGAGTGGGTTTGCCCGCAGTGAGGCACACCCCCTCTGCCAAAAGACAAAGTACTTTGTTAAATGGGTCCTGTTCCCTGTGCCACCCAACTGGGTGAGACCCTCCAACAGGGGTTGCCAGACACCCTATACAGGAGCAATCCTACTGGTATCAGGTTGATGCCCCTCAAGGTCAGAGATCCCAGAAGAAGGAGTAGGCACCCATCTTTGCTGTTCTCCAGCCTCCTTGACTGACATCTCCAGGCATGGGAGTGAACCAGATGAACAGGGCCTAAAGGGAACCCCCAGTGAACTGCAGCAGCCTTACAGAAAAGGGACCTGACCAATGCAAGAAAAATAAACAGAAAGCAACAACAGCATCAACAATAAAAAAAAGTCCCCCCCCAAAAAACCCATCCAAGAGTGAGCATCCTCAAAGATCAAAACCAGACAAACTCATGAAGATGAGAAAGAATCAACAAAAAAAAATGCTGAAAACCCAAAAGGACAGAGTGCCTCTTCTCCTCCAAATGATTGCAACGCCTCTCCCATAAGGACACAGAACTAAACAGACAAAAAGATGGACAAATTGACAGAAGCAGGCTTCAGAGATGGGTGATGAACAAAAACTCTGCTGAGCAAAAGGTGCACATTCCAACCCAATGTAAACAAGCTAAAAACCTTGGTAAAGATTACAGGAGTTACTACCTAAAATAACCAGCTTAGAGAGGAACATAAATGACCTGATGGAGCTGAAAAGCACAGCAGAAGAACTTCGTGAACCATACACAACTATCAATAGCCAAATCGACCAAGTGGAAGAAAGGGTATCACAGTGTGAAGACCACCTTGCTGAAATAAGGCATGCAGACAACATAAGGGAAAAAAAGAAAAAAAAGGAACAAAGCCTCCAACAAATATGGGACTTCTAAAAACACTGGACTTATGATTGATTGAAGTACCAAAAGGAGACAGAATGAAAACAAGCTGGAAAACACACTTTAGGATATTGTCCAAGAGAATGTCCCAGTGTAGCAAGACATGCTAACAGGCAAATTCAGGAAACAAGAGAGAATACCAAGATAACCCAGGAGAAGATGAACACCAAGAAACATAATCATCAGATTCTCCAAGTCTGAAACTAATGAAAAAATGTTAAGGGTAGCCAGAAAGAAAGGCCAGGTGACCTACACAGGGAAGCCCATTAGACTAACAGCAAACCTCTCAGGAGAAACAATACAAGCCAGAAGAGACTGGCAGTCAATATTGAACATTCTTAAAGAATTTTCAGCCCAGAATTTCATATCCAGCCCAACTAAGTTTCTTAAGTGAAGGAGAAATAAAATCCTATCCAGACAAACAAATGCTGAAAAAATTCATTACCACCAGGCCTGCCTTGCAAGAGCTCCCAAAGGAAGCACTAAATATGAAAGGGAAAAACTGGTACCAGCTACTGCAAAAACACACCAAAATATAAAGACCAATGATACTATGAAGAAACTGCCTCAACTACTGTGTAAAACAACCAGCTAGCATCATGATAACATGAACAAATTCACACATAACAATAATAACCTTAAATGTAAATGGGTTAAATGCCCTAATTAAAAGGCACAGAATGGCAAACTGTATAAAAAGTCAAGACCCACTGGTGTCCTGTATTCAGGAGACCCATCTGACATGCAGAGACACACATAGGCTCAAAATAAAGAGATGAAAAAAAAATTTACCAAGCAAATGGAAAGAAAAAAGAAAATGAAAAGAAAAGCAGGAGTTGCAATCCTAGTCTCTGACAAAACAGATTTTAAACCAACAAAGATCAAAAAAGACAAAGAAGGGCATTATATCATAGTAAAGGGACCAATTCAAAAAGAAGAGCTAACTATACTAAACATATGTGCACCCAATACAGAAGCACCCAGATTCATAAAACAAGTTCTTAGAGAACTACAAAGAGGCTTAGTCTCCCACACAATAATAGTGCGAGACTTTAGCACCCCACTGTCAATATTAGACAGATCAACAAGACAAAAAATTAACAAGGATATTCAGGACTTGAACTCAGCTCTGAATCAAGTGGACCTAATAGTCATCTACAGAACTCTCCACCCCAAATCAACAGAATACACATTCTTCTAAGTGCCACATGGCACTTATTCTAAAATTGGCCACATAAATGAAAGTAAAACACTCCTCAGGAATGCAAAATAACTGAAACCATAACAGTCTCACAGACCACAGTGCAACACAATCAGAATTCAGGATTAAGAAACTCACTTAAAACCACACAATTACATGGAAGTTGAACAACTGGCTCCTGAATGACTCCTGGGTAAATAATGAAATTAAGGAAGAAATCAAGAAGTTCTTTCAAACTAATGAACAAACAGACAACGTACCAGAACCTGTGGGACACAGCTAAAGCAGTGTTAAGAGGAAAATTTACAGCACACCCACATCAGAAAGCTAGAAAAATTTGAAATCAACATACTAAAACACAATTTAAAAAGCTAAAAAGCTAAAGAGGCAAGTGAAAACTAATCCAAAAGCTAGCAGAAGAAAAGAAATAACTAAGATAAGAGCAGAATTGAATGAGATCGAGACAAAAAAAATCCTCCAAAAAAAAAAATCAATGAATCTAGGAGCCGGTTTTCTGAAAAAAAAATTAACAAAATAGATAGATTGCTAGCCAGACTAATAAAGAACAGAGAGAACAATCAAACAGACACAATAAAAAACGATAAAAGGGATATCACCACTGACCCCACAGAAATACAAACTACCATCAGAAAATACTATAAACACCTTTATACAAATAAACTAGAAAATCTAGAATAAATGAATAAATTCCTGGACACATACACCCTCCCAAGGCTAAACCAGGAAGAAGTCTTGAATAGATTCAGAATTCCTGAATAGACCAATAAGAAGTTCTGAAATTGAGGCAGTAATTAATAACCTACCAACCAAAACAGCCCAGGACCAGCCAGATTCACAGCCAAAGTCTACCAGACCCATAAAGAGGAGCTGCTACCATTCCTTCTAAAACCATTACAAACAATTGAAAAGGAGGGACTCTTCCCTAACTCATTTTATAAAGCCAGCATCATCCTCTCAAAACTAGGCAGAGACACAACAACAACAACAACCTTCAGGTAATATCACTGATGAACATGGATGCAAAAATCCTCAATAAAATACTAGCAAATTGAATCCAACACCACAGCAAAAAGCTTATCCACCATGATCAGGTTGGCCTCATCCCTGGGATGCAAGGCTGGTTCAACATACACAAATCAATAAATTTAATCCATCACATAAACAGAACCAATTACAAAAACCACGATTATCTCAATGGATGCAGAAAAGGCCTGTGATAAAATTCAACATCGCTTCATGTTAAAAACTCTCAACTAGGTATAAATGGAACGTATCTCAAATAATAAGGGCTATTTATGAAAAACCAACAGCCAATATCATATTTAATGGGCAAAATCTGGAAGCATTCCCTTTGAAAACCAGCAAAAGACAAGGATGCCCTCTGTCACCACTCCTATTCAATACAGTATTGGAAGTTCTGGCCAGGGCAGTCAGGCAAGAGAAATAAAGGCTATTCAAATAGGAAGACAGGAATTCAATTGTCTCTGATTTTATATTTAGAAAACCCCATTATGTCATCCCGAAAACTCATTAAGCTGATAAGCAACTAAAGAAAATGTGGCACATATACACCATGGAATACTATGCAGCCATAAAAAGGGATGAGTTGATGTCCTTTGCAAGGACACGGACGAAACTGGAAACCATCATTTTCAGCGAACTGACACAAGAACAGAAAACCAAACATGTTCTCACTCATAAGTGGGTGCTGAACAATAAGAACACATGGACACAGGGAGGGAACCTTACACACCAGGGCCTGTCAAGGGGTGGGAGGCTAGGGGAGGGATAGTAGGAGGGTGGGGGGCTGGAGAGGGATAGCATTAGAGGAAATACCCAATGTAAATGATGGGGTGATGGATGCAGCAAACCACCATGGCACATGTATACCTAGGTAACAAACCTGCATGTTCTACACATGTACCCCAGAACTTAAAGTATAATTTTAAAAGCTTTTTAAAATGTCACGACAAAGACACCAAAAGCAATTGCAATAAAAGCAAAAATTGACAAATGTTTCATTAAACTAAAGAGCTTCTGCACAGCAAAACACTATCAACAGAGTAAAGAGGCAATCTATACAATGAGAGAAAATTTTTGCAAACCATGTATCCAACAAATATCTAATATCCAGCATCTGTAAGAACATAAACCAATTTAGAAGAAAAAAACAACTCTATTAAAAAGTGGACAAAGGGCATAAACTGGTACTTTTCCAAAGAAGAAATATATGTGGACAACAATCACATGAAAAAGACCTCAATATCACTGGTAACTAGAGAAATGCAAATTAAAACCACAATGAGATACCATCTCACACTAGTCACAATGGCTACTACCAAAGAGTCAAAAAGTAAGATACTGGCAGGTTGCAGAAAAAAGGGAGAACTTATACACTGTTGGTGAGAGCATCAATTACTTACCTATTGTGGAAAATAGTAAAGCCATTCCTCAAAGACCTAAAGACAGAACTACAATTCAACCCAACAATCCTACTATTGCGTATATACCCAAAGGAATATAAATCATTCTGTGATAAAGACACTTGCATGTGCATGTTCACAGTGGCACTATTAAAAATAGCAAAACATGGAACCAACCTAAATGCCCATCCATGATAGACTGATAAAGAAAATGTGGTACATATATACCATGGAATAATTTGCAGCCATAAAAAAGAATAAGATTATGTCCTTCCCAGGGACATAGATGGCGCTAAAGGCCATTATCCTTAGCAAACTAATGCAGAAACAGAAAACCAAATACCGCATGTTCTCGCTTATAAGTGGGAGCTAAATGATAGGAACACATGGACACATACAGGGGAACATCAGACGCTGGGTCTATTTGAAAGTTGAGTGTGGGAGAAGGGAGAGGATCAGGAAAAATGACTACTGTGTATAAGACTTAATACCTGGGTGATGAAATAATCTGTAAAACAAACCTTCATGACACAAGTTTACCTATGAAACAAGCCTTCACACATAACCCTAAACTTATAATAAGACTTTAAAAAAAGACATTATGCTAAACAAAATAAGCCTGTTCAAAGAGCAAATACCACATGATTTGAATTATATGAGGCTATCTAAAATAGTCAAACTTCAAGAATCAGAGAATATAATAGGGGAGGGAAATGGTATAGGAATGGAATACTGTTAACTTACTGGACACAAAATTGCAATTATGTAGGATGAAAAGTTCTAGAGTTCTCAAGTACAATATTGTGCCAACAGTTAACAATACTGTATTGCACATACAAAATTCATTAAGAGGTCAGGTCTCACGTTAAGTATTCTTAGGACATTAAGATAAATTTTTTTAATGGATAATGAATTTTTTACAACAACCTTTTTGAAACTGTCAAGAAAATAAAAAGACATCCTACAGATTGGAAGAAAATATTTGAAAAAGCTGTATCTGATAAATATCTGATATCAAAAATATACAAAGAACCCTTAAACTCAAAAATAACTCATTGATTATAATAAATGTACCACAATGGTGTGGGATGTTGACAGTGGGAAGGCTGTGAACATGTGGGGACAGGGATTATATGGGAAGTCTATGTACTTTCCATTTCATTTTGCTATGAACCCAAAACTGCTCTAGAAAAATTAATTCTATTAAGAAAAATTAACAGATGAAAAAAGTGGCTAGAAGGCCATAAAATATGTATAATAAGCAAATAACTTATTCTAGTTTGTAAGAATATTAATTTCCATTAGGTAAACACAGAAGAGAAAGACTGATTCTTAAAAAGGAAGAACAAGCAGGAAACTACTAGAATCTGTCTTTCTAGTATTCAAACAAATAATATGAAAACGAAAGATAGAATCATTTTACATTTAAAAGAAAGAACATCTTAGTCCATTCAGGTGCCATAACAAAATACCACAAACTAGGGAGCTTATAAACAAAATAGATTGTATCTCATAGTTTTGGAGACTGGGCCAAGATCAAGGCACCAAGGGCCCACTGGTAGGTTCAGACACAACCATACTTTCACCATAACCTCACAAGGCCAATGACAAGGGTTTGAGCTTTTTAAAAAAAAAAAAAATAAGATGTTTCTTTTATAAGGAGCTCTTCCTTTATGACTTAATCACCACCCAAAGGCCCACCACCACGTACTAAAGCCATCAGAGGGGCTAGGATTTCTATATATAAATTTTGAAGGGACAAAAATCTCATTATGGCTGGTTGGACAGCACGGAGGGCGAGCCAAAGCGGGGTGGGGCATTGCCTCACCAGGGAAGCGCAAGGGGTTGGGGAGTTTTTCTCCCCTAGCCAAGGGAAGCCATGAGAAACTATACTGGGAGAGAGAAGCAAGAGTGAAAATTCAAAAGCTAGCAGAAGACAAGAAATAACTAAGATCAGAGCAGAACTGAAGGAGGTAGAGACACGAAAACCCCTTCAAAATATCCATGTATCCAGGAGCCATTTTTTTTAAAAAGATCAACAAAGTAGATAGACTGCTAGCCAGACTAATAGAGGAGAAGAGAGAGAAAAATCAAATAGACACAATAAAAAATGATAAATGAGATATAACTACCAATCCCACAGAAATACAAATGACCATCAGAGACTATTATAAACACGTTTTATGCAAATAAACTAGAAAATCTAGAAGAAATGGATAAATTCCTGGACACATACATCTTCCCAAGACTAAACCAGGAAGAAGTCAAATATCTGAATAGGCCAAAAACAAGGTCTGAAATTGAGGCAATAATTAATAGCCTACAACCAAAAAAAGTCCTGGACCAGACAGATTTACAACCAAATTCTACCAGAAGTACAAAGAGGAGCTGGCACCATTCCTTCCATTCCATTCTATTCCAAACAACACAAAAACGGGACTCTTTCCTAACTCATTTTATGAAGCCAGCATCATCCTGATACCAAAACCAGGCAGAGACACAACAAAAGAAAGAAAATTTCAGACCAATATCCCTGATGAACACCAATGCAAAATTCCTCAATAAAACACTGGCAAACCAAATCCAGCGGAACATCAAAAAGCTTAACCACCACAATCAAGTCAGCTTCATCCCTGAGATGCAAGACTGGTTCAACATACACAAATCAATCAACGTAATTCATTACAGAAACCAAATCAATGACAAAAACCACATGATTATCTCAATAGAAAAGGCTTTCAACAAATTTCAGCAGCCCTTCATGCTAAAAACTCTATAGGTGTTGACAGAACGTATCTCAAAATAATAAGAGCTATTTATGACAAACCCACACCCAATATCATACCAAATGGGCAAAAACTAAAATCATTCCCTTTGAAAACCAGCACTAGACAAGGATGCCTTCTCTCACCACTCCTATTCAACATAGTATTGGAAGTTCTAACGAGGGGAAACAGGCAATAAAAAGAAATAACGGGTCTCCAATTATGGAAAGAGGAAGTCAAATTGTCTGTTTGCAGATGACATTACATATTTAGAAAAACCCATTGTCTCAGCCCAGAATCTCCTTAAGCTGATAAGCAACTTCAGTAATCTCAGGATACAAAATCAAGGTGCAAAAATCACAAACATCCCTATACACCAGTAACAGACAAACAGAGCCGAATCATGAGTGAACTCCCATTCACAACTGCTACAAAGAGAATTAAATACCTAGGAATACAACTTATAAGGGATGTGAAGGACCTCCTCAAAGAGAACTACAAATTACTGCTCAAGGAAATAAGAGAGGACAAAGACAAATGGGAAAACATTCCATGCTCATAGATAGGAAGAATCAGTATCATGAAAATGACCATATTACCCAAAATAATTAATAGATTCAACACTATCTCTATCAAGCTACCATTGACTTTCTTCATAAAATTGGAAGAAAAAAACTACTTTAAATTTAATATGGAACCAAAAAAAAGCTTGTATAGCCTAAGCAATAAGAACAAAGCAGGAGGCAATCATGCTACCTGACTTCAAACTATACTACAAACAGCATAGTACTGGTACCAAAACAGAGATATAGACCAATGGAACAGAACAGAGGCCTTGGAGGCAACACCACACATCTACAACCATCTGATCTTTGACAGACCTCACAAAAACAAGCAATGGGGAAAAGATTTCCTATTTAATAAATGGTGTTGGAAAAACTGGCTAGCCATATGCAGAAAGCTGAAACTGGATCCCTTCCTTACACTTTTATACAAAAATTAACTTGAGATGGATTAAAGACTTAAACGTAAGACCCAAAACCATAAAAACTCTAGAATAAACCTAGGCAATACCATTCAGGACATAGCCATGGACAAAGACTTCATGACTAAAACACCAAATGTAATGGCAACAAAAGCCAAAATAGATAAATGAGATCTAATTAAACTAAAGAGTTTCTATACAGCAAAAGAAAATATCATCAGAGTGGACAGGCAACCAACAGAATGGGAGAAAATTTTTGTAATCTACCCATATGACAAAGGGCTAATATCCAGAATCTACAAAGAACTTAAAATTACAAGAAAAAAACAACCCATCACAAAGTGAGCAAAGGATATGAACACTTCTCAAAAAGAGACATTTATGCGGCCAACAAACATATGAAAAAATGCTCATCATCACTGGTCATTAAAGAAATGCAAATCAAAACCACAATAAGATACCATCTCACGCCAGTTAGAATGGTGATCATCAAAAAGCCAGAAGATAACAGGTGCTGGAAAGGATGTGGAGAAATAGTAATGCTTTTACACTGTTGGTGGGAGTATAAATTAGTTCAACCATTATGGAAGACAGTGTGGTGATTCCTCAAAGATCTAAAACCAGAAATATGATTTGACCCAGCAATCCCATTACTAGGTAAATATCCAAAGGATTATAAATCATTCTACTATAAAGACACAGGTACACACATGTTTATTGTGGCACTGTTCACAATAGCAAAGACTTAGAACCAACCCAAGTGCCCATCAATGATAGAGTGGATAAAGAAAATGTGGCAAATCTATACCATGGAATATATGCAGCCATAAAAAGGATGAGTTCATGTCTCTTGCTGGATGAGGCTGGAAACCATCATTCTCAGCAAACTAACAAAAAAACATAAAACCAAACACAGAATGTTCTCGCTCAAAAGTAGGAGATGAATAATGAGATCACACAGACACAGGGAGGGGAATAGCACACACACGGCCTGTCAGGGGATTGAGGGCTGGGGGAGAGATAGCAATAGGAGAAATATCTAATGTAGATGATGGGTTGATGGGTGCAGAAAACCACCATGGCACATGTATATCTATGTATCAAACCTGCACGTTCTGCACATGTATCCCAGAACTTAAAGTATAATTTGAAAATTTTTAAAAGGGAGACATATGAATGGCCTATAACATAAAAAGATGTTCAATATCACTATTCATTAGGAAAATAAAAATCAAAACCACAATGAAAATCAAACTCACATGCACTATAATGGTTACTATTTAAAAAACTGAAAATGAATATTGGTGAGATATGGAGTAACTGGAACCCTTGTGTACTGCTGGCGATAATGCAACATGGTGCAGCCACTATGAATAATAATATGATATCCCTCAAAAAAGTTAAAAATAGCCATATGATCCAGTGCTTCCACTTCTAGATATATACCCAAAAGAACTTAAAGGAGAGACACAAACACACATTGAACACCCATGTTCATAACAGCATTATACACAGTAGCCAAAAGATAAAAGCAACTAAACTCCATCAACGAATAGAATAAAATTCAGCAGATACATACAATGGAATATAGTCAGCCTTAAAAAAAAAGGGGGCATTCTGACACATGCAGCAACATAGATGAACTTGTAAGACACTATGCTAAGTGAGATAAGCCAGTTAGAAAAGGACAAACACTGTGATTCCATTTATTTAAGGTACTTAGGGTCATCAAATTATAGAAGCAGAAAGAGAACGGTAGTTGTCAGGGTTTGGGGGAGAGAATGAGGAGTTACTCTTTCACGGACACAGAGTTTTGGTTTGATAGAAATGAAAAAAGTTCTGAAAATGAATGCTGGTAATAGTTGTACAATAATGTGTATGTACTTGAGTCCCTATTATTTAAAATGAGATTACAGATACGAACTAACTTTGAACTTTGTTAGGTCAATCAATTATATTATAATTTCTAAAAACCTATTTAAAAATAGATATAGAGTCTAAATCTTCTAAAATGTAAACCAAAACACACACACACAAAAATAACTAATTTTTAAAATACAAGAATGAGCTGCACTCAGTGGTGCACATCTATAGGCCCAGCTACTTCAAAGGCTGACTTGAGGCCAGGAGTACAAGGCTGTAGTGCACTATAATCGTGCCTATAAATAGCCTTGCACTCCAGCCTTGGCAACAAAGCAAGACTTGTCTCTTAAAAAAAAAAAAAAAAAACAAGAAAAACAAAAGACCAAGCAAACCAAATAAAAAGCACAAAGAAAAATGGTAGCATAAAATATAAACAGACTATGCCTTATAGTTAAAAATAAATGTAGACTGAATGTAAAAAAAAAAAAAAAACAAGTATCCAGAGAGGTACTATTTACTGGTAGCACATATAAAATATGTTCAAATGAATATTGTTTATGAGAGCAAAAAAACTGGATATAATCCAAACTCCATCAATAAAAAGTATGTAAGTCTATTTTTTTTCTTTTTTTTGAAAGAAGAAAAGAAAGAAAAAAGGAGTGAAGGAGAGGAAGAAAGAGGAAGAAAAAGAGGGAGAGAGAACAGGAATGTAGCTTTATTCTAAAAATGGGTATTAATAATGGCCGATCAATATTTTGTGTATTTAAGGTGGAGAATGTATATTTTGTGTATTTAAAATGGAGAGCTCTATAAATATTTATTAAGTTTACTTGTTCCGGATCTGAGTTCAAGTCCTGGATATCCTTATTAATTTTCTGTCTCGTTGAGTCTAAATCTCTTTATGGGTCTTCTGTATCTGGGTGTTAGGATTGTTAGCTCTTGTTGCATTGATCCTTTACCACTATATCTTTGTTGCTTTGAAATCTATTTTATCAGATGCGAGAATTGCAACTCCTATTTTTTATGTATTTATTTATTTTTGCTCTCTATTTGGTTGGTAAGTCTTTCTCCATCCCTTTGTTTTGAGTCTTTGTGTATCTTTGGATGTGAAATAGGTCTGGATGTAGCATACCGTTAGGTTTTGGCTGTATCTTTTGGTTGGGGGATTTAGTTGACTTAAATTTAGGGTTACTGCCATTTGATGTTAACTGGTTATTTTATCCATTCGTTGATATAATAAATTCTTCTTTATGTTGATGCTCTTTACTTTTTGGTATATTTTTAGAAAGGCTAATACTGGTTGTTCCTTTCTATGCATAATGCTTCTTTCAGAAGCTCTTGCAAAGCAGGCCTGGTGGTAATAAAATCTCTGAGTACTTGCTTGTTCATAAAGGATTTTATTTTTCCTTCAATTGTGAAGCTTAGTTTGGCAGGATATAAAATTCTGGGCTGAAAGTTCTGTTCTTTAAGGATGTTGAATATTGGCCCCCACTCTCTTCTGGCTTGCAGGGTTTCTGCTGAGAGATCTGCTGCAAGTCTAATAGGTAAGTCTATTTTTAATATTAATAATAATAAGTATATAAGTAAAACTGGATAATCTGTAGTTCTATGCATTCAACATGAAAGAATCTCACAAAATGTTAGGCAAAAAAATGCATGCTATGTAAGAATACATATTGTTCAGTAATCTAAATCATTTTTCTAAAGTTAACAATTATATAAAACTTAAAATTCAGAAAAATGGTTAATTCTAAGGCGAATGCATGGGTATGGGACAGAATGGGCAGACTGGGGAAAACAGAAGGCTTCAGTGATACTGGTAATAGACTATTTTTTAACAGAAGGTGAACATTTGGGCATTTATTTCAATATTATGTTTTTTAACTTAAATGCATCTGATATATATTAGACCTGTGTTATACTTCTACCTCTGCCACTTAATCTCTTTGAAGCTCAAAAATGTTTCCACATTTATAAAATAAAAGTATAAATGGCTCTACTATCTATCTCATAGGCCTACAGTAAAGATTAATATCAAAAGAGGATAGTGTGAAATGAATAAAAATAACACCATTCTTCATGATTATAATCATTTAATCCAAAAAATAGTTAGATAAAAGCATATCAAAATATTATCAGTGCTTATTATTGAGGAATGAATTTTAGGTATTATCAATTTTATACTTTTCTATATATTTTAATATAAATATGCATTATTCAAATTAGGAAAAAGTTTAACTATTTACATAAATTACATATAGATAACAATGAAATATTATTTTGAAAAGAGATATAATGCAAACCATATAATGCAAATGTTCAGGAGTTCACAGTGCAAATGAGTATCATTATGAGTAACTGTTCAAAACTGACAAATGTTCTTAGCATAAAGGAGTCGAACTTAAGATATATGTACCATTTGTATCAGAGTTCTTCAAATTGCTAGGTAGAAGAAAATGTATGACATAAAACATACGGAAGAGAAATTAAAGGAACAGGGAAAAACGACCTCAAAATAGAATATCTTCTTTAGTGGTTATGTGGATTATTGTTATTACCAAAAGAGTTAAAAAAGAAAATCAACTGACGTGAATAAAGAAAACTACGATGATGGAGCTGGAATACATTAATAAATATGAAACCTCGACCACTTCCACTTAAAAGCTTTGGGCTCCCTCTATTGGAAATCTATATTAAATTCTTACAACTTAAAATAGCAGTTTGATCCCTTTCACTCAAGGCGATTTACCAAACCCAACTGAGTGGCTGGCTACAATAAAACTTTTATTGCTTTTATAATACACACTTTTATGAAATATTTTCCTTCTTTTTTTTATTTTTAGGTACAGGGTCTTACTCTGTCACCCAGGCTGGAATGCAGTGGCTTGATCACAGCTCACTGTAACCTCAAACTCCTGGGCTTAAGTGACCCTCCAGCTTCAGCTTCCTTAGTAGCTAGGACTATAGGCACACACTACAGCACCCAACTAATGCTTTAAAAAATATATATTTTTTTTGTAGAGATAGGGTCTTGCTGTTACCCAGGCTGATCTTGAACTCCTGACCTCAAGCCATCCTCCTTTACTGGCCTCCCAAACGCACTGAGATTACAGATATGAGTCACCACATCCAAGCCTCTTTTCTAATTTAAATCTGCATATATTATTCTGAAATTAAATTAGACTTCTTTATATTAGCAGTTTTTAAATATTTCTAAAAATCCCAATGGGATATATAACTTAAAAATACTAAAACATTCTGCTCAGTCTGACCTAAAAGGGGGTTCTGAATAAATATTTATAATGGAAAGGCAAAAAAAAGAATCAGAATATCCCAGCACTTTGAGAGGCCGAGGCAGGTGGATCACGAGGTCAACAGATCGAGACCATCCTGGTCAACATGGCGAAACCCCGTCTCTACTAAAAATACAAAAAATTAGCTGGGCATGGTGGCACATGCCTGTAATCCCAGCTACGCAGGAGGCTGAGGAAGGAGAATTCCCTGAACCCAGGAGGCAGAGGTTGTGGTGAGCCGAGACTGCACCATTGCACTCCAGCCTGGGTAACAAGAGCGAAACTCTGTCTCAAAAAAAAAAAAAAGAAGAAAAGTAATCTACAGACTTATTCAGGAACTGATAGCTCATCTAAAGCAGCACAAATGAGAAGAGTAGCTAGCTGACTTCTCTCTGTATTTGGGGTTAAAGAGGTCTTCCCAAGGATAGGCCAAAACAAGGAGCCAAACACTAACATATTTTGCAAAATAAACTAAGAATCTTCTATATCAAAGATGATACTATAAAGAAAGTATAGTATAGCAAGCTTCAATAAAAGTTTACAACACATATTACAAAGAGTCAATACCTTTAATGAAAGTTTTAAAATGAATGAGAAAGAGATGAGCACCCTAATAAGAACAAATACTAATAGAAAACTCACATAAGAAATTTTTAAAGTACATTCACTAAAAATGATATAGTTTGGATAACTGTCCCTGACCAAATCTCATGGTGAATTATAATCCCCAAAGCTGCAGATGAGGCCTGGTGAGAGCTGTTTAGGTCATAAGAGCACATCTTTCACAGTTTGGTGCTGTCTTCGTGATAGTGAGTTCTTGCTAGATCTGGTTAAGAGTGTGTTGCACCCTCCTGCCTCTTTCTCTTGCTCCTGCTTTCACCAGGTGATATGCCTGTTCCCCCTCTGCCTTCCACTGATGGCAGCAGCAGCCCATCTGGAGTGGCTGCTGCAAAGAGAGGCTGGCTGTGGTCAGTGAGGCACAGATGGGACTGTAAGCTCCACAGAGCTGGTGGGAGCTGTTAACAGGCAGAAGCCCCACCCCCTTCTGAGTTGGAGGGGCAGGAGCCCCAGAAGCCCTGACTTCCCCAGCATGGCTGCAGCCACAGAGCTACAGCTGCAAACCTGGGCATTCCTTCACTCTCAGTAGCCAAGGAAGCTCTTTATAACCCCACAGGCTCAGAAGTGCCTACCCCCCACTGCCCAGCCTCTCCCAACACTCAGTGCCTCCTCCAATTTTGGAGCAAAGCTGAGGCCCAGCCTGGGTGTTGTCACAACCTGGCAGGGTATACATGTGTTCGGGTACAAGTCAGCCCCCTGCCACCTCAGACCCCTCTGGACTTTGGGCACCAACGACCACAGGAGGGAAGTCAAGGGGGTACTGAGGGCAGCTCAGTGTGGACCTGCAGGCATCCCTTAGCATGAACAGCCTGGGTACCAGGGACAACAGGTTGATGGCAGTGAAAGGCAGACCAGCTCCTGGGCAGAAAGGGGTGAGTTCCTAGTGAAGCCCTCCTTCAGACCTTGGACAGCCTGAAGGCTGGGAGCTGGGCTGCCAGTTCCTTGGACGAGAGTGGCAACTTATGGTGCTTTTTCAGGCCCACCCATGGCTTCCCATGAACCAATCAGCATGCACTTCCTCCCCTCTGAAGCCCATGAAAACTCAGACTCAGCCAGACTCGGTCAGACATCCCCGATATCGGTCAGGATTACCTGCCTGCAGAGAGGAGCTACCCACTATGGGTCCCCTCTCAGCTGAGATCTGTACACTCAACAGGATGACCTGCTGCAGAGAGAAGCTATCCACTTCGGGTCTCCTGAGAGTCGTACTGTCACTCAATAAAGCACCTCTTTACCTTACTCACCCTCCAGTTGTCCATGTACCTTATTCTTCCTAGACACAAAACAAGAACTCAAGACCACCCCCAAGTGGCAGGAGTAGAAGAGCTACAATACAAATAGGGGTAAAACACGTCCCTCGCTTGCTACATTGCGGGCAACTAGAAGAGAAGAGAGAAGAGCTACAGCCCTTCAAAGAGCCCAGACCTCAGAGTTCCCCTAGCCAGGGCTGTGACACCCTCTTTGGAGCTCTGCAGTTCCTGGTATCTCCAAGCTTCCAGGTACCAACTCGTTCCCCAGTGCCAGCAGTGGAAGCCACTTGCAGTATGACTGGTCCAGCTGCAGTCTTGGGAGAAGTCAATGCCCATTCTAGTGCCTGGAGCAGTCTGCCCCACCAAGCTGACAAGCCTGGTTGTGCACAGCAGCCAGACCCAGCTCTCACATGCCCACACACTCCACACCACACCACTCTGCAACTGGCTCGCTCTTGGCAAGTGTGGGATCTGGGCCAGTAGTGGGAGCCAAGCACAGCCTGCCAGGTCAAGTAGGCAGAATAAGCCCAGCAGACCCAAGCAAATCTCAAGCAAAGGCACCACCAGCCACAAAGGTTTCCAGCTGCTGAAGCAAGACCACAAGGATCCTGTGACACCACCATGATTGTAAGCTTCCCGAGGCCTCCCCAGAAGCAGATGCTGCTATGCTTCCTGTACAATGTGCATAACTGTGAGCCTATTAACCTCATTTCTTATATATTACCCATTATCAGGTATTTCATTAATAGCCATACCAGAACGGCCTAATATAAAAAATAAAGATGAATAAAATTAAGACAATTTCATAAAATCAATTACATATTTTTGCCTATAGCTTATCAAAAAAATGTTTAATCATAACACCTAATTCTGGTTAGAATATAACAGAATCAAACTGAAAGGGTTTACTAGAATAAATATATGAAGATATGAAGACTCCCCCAAGATGGCCGAATAGAAACAACCCCAGAGCACTATTCCCAGTGAGAGAGACACAGAAGACGAGTGATCTCCTCATTTCCAACCAAGGTACCAGGTTCATTTCAGTAAGACTTGGGCTACACTGGGTGTAGCCCAAGGAGGGCAATCCGAGGCAGGTCAGGGCACTGCCTCACCCAGGAAGTGCAACTGACCAGAGGATCAGGGACTCCCCCCACCCCACCGGCACTCCAGTTCAGATACTGTGCTTCTCCAGTGGACTCTGCAACCCACAGAACAGGAGATCTCCGGGGCTGAAAAGCACCCCGAGTTACCAGCACAGATCTGAGCAGCAGCCCCGGCCACTGTGGTGGGTTGTTGGCACAGATCTGGGCAGACATTTTGACTAGCGCCGACAGTGCCTGCAGGACAGAGCTAACTACTCCCCAGAAAGAAGGGGAGTTGAAAGCAGGAACACAGGTGATACAGCAGGGCGAGTCCTATCCCCACAAAGACCAGCAAGCTGAAGCCCTCTTGCTTGAGAGTTTCACAGCCAGCACATCAGTTTGAGCTCAACCCAGGATGATGAAGCTTGGAGGGGGGAAGGGTGTCCACAATTGCTGAGGTGGGTCTAAACCTACCTGTGTAAACAAAAGCCAGGGGAAGCTTACACAGTAGCTGGACTGTCTGAGACAGCCCAGCAGTACCTCTCTAGGCAGACAAGGGACAGACTTCTCCTCAAGCAGCTCCCTGACCCCTGTGTAACCAAAAAGATACCTCATACAAGAAAGCTCTGGCTGATACCTGCTGGGTACCCTTCTGGAATGAAGTTACCAGAGGAAAGATCAGGCAGCAATCCTTGCTGTTCTGCAACCCTCATGGGTGATTCCCAGGCAAGCAAGTTATGTACTGGTCTTCCAGCAGTCCTACAGCAAAGAGACCTGACTTTCAGATGGAAAACTAAAAAACAAAAAGAAATAGCTTCAACATCAACAGAAAGGATGTCCACTCAGAAACCCCATCCGAAATCACCAACTTCAAAGATCAAAGGTAGATAAATACACAGGAAGAAACTAGCGCAAAAGGGATGAAATCATCAAAGACCAGAACACCTCTCCTCCTCCTAGGGATCACAACTCCCCACCAGCAAGGGAACAAAACAGGATGAAGAATGAGTTTGACGAATTGACAGAAGCAGGATTCAGAAGGTGGGTAATAACAAATTTCTCTGAGCTAAAGGAACATGTTCAAACCCAATGCAAAAAAAAAAACTAAAAACCTTGAAAAATGTTAGACGAAATGCTAACTAGAAGAACCAGCTTAGAGAAGAACATACACGACTTCATGGAGCTGAAAAGCACAGCATGAGAACTTCATGAAGCATACACAAGTTTCAATAGCCAAATCGATCAAGCAGAAAAAAGAATATCAGAGGTTGAAGACCAACTCAATGAAATAAAATGAGAAGGCAAAATTAGAGGAAAAAGAAGGAAAAGAAACAAACAAAACCTCCAAGAAATATAGGATTTTAAAAAAAGACCTAATTTACGCTTGATTGGTGTACCTGAATGTGACAGGGAGAATGAATCCAAGCTGGAAAACACTCATCAAGGTATTATCCAGGAGAACTTTCCCAACCTAGCAAAGTCAGGCCAACATTCAAATACAGGAAATACAGAGAACACCACAAAGATATTCCACAAGAAGAGCAACCCCAAGGCACATCATTATCAGATTCACCAGGGCTGAAATGAAGGGAAAAGTACTAAGGGCAGCCAGAGAGAAAGGTCAGGTCACCCACAAAGGGAAGCCCATCAGACTCACAGCAGATCTCTAGGCAGAAACCCTACAAGCCAGAAGAGAGTGGGGGCCAATATTCAACATCCTTTAAAAAAAAAAAAAAGAACTTTCAACCCAGAATTTGATATCCAGCCAAACTAATCTTCATAAGCAAAGGAGAAATAAAATGCTTTACAAACAAGCCATTGCTAAGAGATTTCATCACCACCAGACTGACCTTACAAGAGCTGCTGAAAGAAACACTAAGCATGGAAAGGAACAACCAGTACCAGCCACTGCAGAAACGTGCCAAATAGTAAAGACCAATGACATAAAGAGAAACTGTGTCAACTAACAGGCAAAACAACCAGCCAGTAACAAAATGGCAGGATCAAATTCACACATAACAATATTAATGTTAAATGTAAACAGCTTAAATGCCCAAATCAAAATATACAGACTGGCAAACTGGATAAAACTGGTCCAGCCCACTGGACCCATCAGTGGGCTGCATTCAGGAGACTCATCTCAGAAGAAAGGCACAAATATAATCAAAATAAATGGATGAAAGAAGATTTGCCAAGCAAATGGAGAGAAAAAAAAAGCATGGTTGCAATCCTAGTCTCTGATAAAGCAGACTTTAAACCAGCAAAGATCAAAAGAGACAAAAAGGGCACTACATAATGGTAAAAGAATCAATCCAACAAGAAGAGTTAACTATTCTAAATTATATGCACCTAATACAGGAGCACTGAGATACATAAAACAAGTTCTTAATGACCTACAAAGAGATTTAGACTCCCACACAATAATAGTGAGAGACTTGATCACTCCACTGTCAATATTAGACAGATCAACGAGACAGAAAATCAATAAAGATACTGAGGACCTGAATGCAGATCTCAACCAAGTGAAACTAATAGATATCTACAGAACTCTCCACCCCAAAGCCACAGAATATACATTCTTCTCAGCACCACATCACACTTACTATAAAATTGACCACATAATTGGAAGTAAATCACTCCTCAGCAAATGCAAAAGAACAGAAATCATAAGAATCTCTCAGATCACAGTGCAATCAAATTAGAACTCAGGATTAAACTCACCCAAAACCACACAACTATAAGGAAATTGAACAACTGGCTCCAAATGACAACTGGATAAACAATGAAATGAAGGCAGAAATAAAGATGTTCTTTGAAACCAAAGAGGATGAAGACACAACATACCAGAATCTCTGGAACACATTTAAAGCAGTGTCAAGAGGAAAATTTATAGCAGTAAATGCCCACATGAGAAGAAAGGAAAGCTCTAGAATCAACATCCTATCATCAAAATTGAAAGAGCTAAAGAAGCAAGAACAAACATACTCAAAAGCTAGCAGAAGACAGGAAATAACTAAGATCAGAGCAGAACTGAAGGAGATAGAGAAACAAAAAACCCTTCAAAAAATAAATAAATCCAGGAGTGGATTTGAAAAAAATCAATAAATCCAGGAGCTGCTTTTTGAAAAGATCAACAAAATAGATCACTAGCCATACTAATAAAAAAGAAAAAAGAATCGAATAGATGCAACAAAAAATGATAAAGGGGGTATCACCACCAATTCAACAGAAATAAAAATTACCATCAGAGAATACTACAAACAACTCTATGCACATAAACCAGTAAACATGGAACAAATGGATAAATTCCTGGACACTTACACACTCCCAAGGCTAAAGCAGGAAAAAGCTGAATTCCTGAATAGACCAATAAAAAGGTCTGAAGTTAAGTCAGCAATTAATAGCCTACCAACCAAAAAAAGTCCAGGTCCAGACAAGTTTACAGCCAAATTATACCAGATGTACAAAGAGGAGCTGGTGCCATTCCTTCTGAAACTATTCCAAAAAATACAAAAAGAAGGAATCCTCTCTAACTCATTTTATGAGACCATCATCCTGATACTAAAACCTGGCAGAGACACAACTAAAATAGAAAGCTTCAGGCCAATATCAATGATGAACATAGATGCAAAAATCTTCAATGAAATACTGGCAAACCAAATGCAACGGCACATCAGAAACCTTATCCATCACGATCAAGTAGGCTTCATCCGGGAGATGTGAGCCTAGTTCAACATATGCAGATCTATAAACATAATCCATCACATAAACATAACCAAAGACAAAAACCACATGATTATCACAATAGATGTAGAGAAGGCCTTTGACAAAATTCAACAGCCCTTTATGCTAAAAACTCTCAATAAACTAGGGTACCAACAGAACATATCTCAAAATAATAAAAGCTACCTAAAACAAACCCAGAGCCAATATCATACTGAATGAAAACTGGCACTAGACAAGGATGCCCTCTCTCACCATTCCTATTCAACATAGTATTGGAAGTTCTAGCCACAGCAATCAGGCAAGAAAAAGAAATAAAGGATATTCAATTAGGAAAAGAGTCAAATTGTCTCTATTTGCAGATGACATGATTGTTTATTTAGAAGACCCCATCATCTCAGCTCAAAATCTCCTTAATATGATAAGCAACTTAAGCAGTCTCAGGATACAAAATCAACGTGAAAAATCACAAGCATTCCTATATACCAATAAAAGACACACAGAGAGCCAAATCATGAGCAAACTCCCATTCACAATTGCTACAAAGAGAATAAAATACCCAGGAATACAACTTAAAAACAATGTGAAAGACTTCTTCAAGGAGAACTACAAACCACTGATCAAGGAAGTAAGAGAGAACACAAACAGATGGAAAATTATACCATGTTCATGGTTAGGAAGAATCAGTATCATGAAAATGGGCATACTGCCCAAAGTAATTTATAGATTCAAGGCTATCCCCATCAAGCTACCACTCACCTTTTCATAGAATTACAAAAAAACACTTTAAACTTCACCAAAACAGAGCCCACACAACCAAAACATCCTAAGCAAAAACAGCAAAGCTGGGGGCAATTTCAAAGCTGAAATTGGACCCCTGTGTTACACCTTACACTAAAATTAACTCCAGCTGGATTAAAGATTTAAACATAAGATCTAACACCATAAAAACCTTAGAAGAAAACCTAGGCAAAACCATTCAGGACATAGACATAGGCAAGGATTTCATAACTCAAACACCAAAAGCAATGGCAACAAAAGCCAAAATAGACAAATGGGATCTAACTAAACTTAAGAGTTTCTGCACAGCAAAAGAAATAATCATCAGGCTGGGTGCGGTGGCTCACACCTGTAATCCCAGCAATTTGGGAGGCCAAGGCAGATGGATCACAAGGTCAAGAGATCGAGACCATCCCAGTCAACATGGTGAAACCCTGTCTCTACCAAAAATACAAAAAATTAGCAGGGCATGGTGGCACGTGCCTGTAGTCCCAGTTACTCAGGAGGCTGAGGCAGAAGAATTGCCTGAACCCAGGAGGCAGAGGTTGCAGTGAGCCAAGACTGCGCCACTGCACTCCAGCCTGTGTAACAAGAGCGAAACTCCGTCTCAAAAAAAAAAAAAAAGAAATAATCATCAGAGTGAACCGGCAACCAACAGAATGGGAAAAAATTTTGCAATCTACCCATTTGACAAAGAGCTAATACCCAGAATATATAAAGAACTAAAACAGATTTACAAGAAAAAAACAAACAAATACATTCGAAAGTGGGTGAAAGATATGAACAGACACTTTTCAAAAGAAGACATTTATGAGGCTAACAAACAAATGAAAAAATGCTCATCATCACAGGTCATTAGGGAAATGCAAATCAAAGCCACACTGAAATACCATCTCATGCTAGTTAGAATGGCGATCATTAAAAAATCTGGAAACAAATGCTGGAAAGGATGTAGAGAAACAGGCAAACTTTTACACTGTTGGTGGGAGTGTAAATTAGTTCAATCACTGTGGAAGACAGTGTGGCAATTCCTCAAGGATATAGAAATAGAAATTCCATTTGACTCAGCAATCCCATTACTGGGTATATACCCAAAGGATTATAAATTGTTCTATTATAAAGACACATGCACACATATGTTCACTGCGGCACTATTTACAATAGCAAAGACTTGGAAACAACCCAAATGCCCATCGATGATAGACTGGACAAAGAAAATGTAGCACACCTACACCATGGAACACTATGCAGCCATAAAAAAGGATGAGTTCATGTCCTTTGTAGGGACATGGCTGAATCTGGAAATCATCATTCTCAGCAAACTGACACAAGAACAGAAAACCAAACACCGCATGTTCTCACTCATACACGGATGTTGAACAATGAGAACACATAGGCACAGGGAGGGGAATGTCACACACTGGGGCCGGTTGCAGGGTGATGGGCTACAGGAGGGACAGCATGGGGAGGTTGAGAAGGGATAAGATTGGGAGAAATGCCTGATGTAGGCAATGGGGGCGATGGAGACAGCAAACCACCACGGCATGTGTGTACCTATGCAACAATCCTGCAAGATCTGCACGTGTACCCCAGAGCTTTAAGTGTAATAAAAATATATATATATATAAATAGATAGATAGATGAAGATGTATATATAATATAAATAATACATTACATACATATATTATATATGATAAATATATATATTATATATAATACATATTTACTATATATTTTAACAATATATATTATATTATATACAATATATATTATATATATACACACAAAGTGGCACATGTATATCATATATATCATATATATCATATATGCCAGTTACTGAAGCATTGACATATAGACAAAAAATATCTATATGTCAATGTCTTCTCATGAGAAATTACACATAAGTAAATGAAGTGAACACTCCCCACAACCTCAAAGCTCACCCACCCTCAGACCCCACCCAAGGACAAAGATGACCACCACAGCAAATTTTGGCAAAAAGCAGGGGGTAAATCTGCCTCATTTAGCCCACTTCAAAGCCCACACCAAGGCCCCACATGGGCAGAATCTAACATCAGCCATGCATTTTTACTTAGCAAAGCAACTGGTCCTATCCATCCTTATGAACAACTCCACCTAAACTTAGGGCCTCTCCTGCAACTCCACCCAACTGCTGAACTCAAATAGTGGTATCACACAGCCAGAGAATAACTCTTGTAACCCTCTCCATCTAAGACAATTGCACTACCATCCAGAGCTCAAATGAATTGCAGAGCTCCTTTAGTGGTCTCAGTTGATAGCAAAGCCCAATCAGCTGACTTACCCAAACTCAGAGCAAAGACAGCAGCCCCGTCATCTTGAGAACCCTACAGTAAACACTGCCTACCAAAGATCATTACCAGCTGACTCATCCAGAATTACAGGCCAGACTACATGGTGAAGGTACATCTCTGCCATCTGAGTACATGCCTTCCCTACCCATTCCCACTATCACCAGGGCCCGAGTGCATCGTTCAGGGACCTGGGAAGCAACTAGACCTACCCACTGCAGCCAGTGCCCACATGCACAATCAGAAAGCATAAGGGTAGGTTAGCCCTGTTCACTGCCACTGTTAGCACTTGAATGTGCTGTCCAGGAACAAAAAAATCAACATATCACTCAGGGACCTGGGAATCATCCTACTCTGCCCACCACTGCTCGTGCCCAGACAGCCATCATGACCAACACTGCCAGCACCACAGTGTGCCATCCAGAGGCCTGGGAAATGACACACTGAGGCTGCCAGAGCCACTGCCTGTGCACTCCATCAGAGAGCTGAGGACAGGTACTTCCCGCCAGCCACTGCTTAAGTAATTACCCCCATGTCTCTTCTGGGAGCCTCAAATTCAACCTGCCGCACCTGTAACCAGCTGTACACACCATTGGGGGCTAGAGGACAAATCCACCCTACCCACTGCCATCACTTCCAATGAGCACATGTATTGTCAGGGGAACTAGGAATTGATTAGAAAGCACACCACTGGTGGCTCCTGCACATGGCTTCTGGGGGACTGAGTACAAGCCTGCCTGACATGCACTCTCTGGGAGCCTAGGGATAGTCCCACCCAACCTGCTGGCAGTTCCTGCATATGCCTGCTGGAAGTTCAGGGACTGCACAGCTAGTACCACCACCAGTGCCACTCACACACTACAAAAGTCTATGAACCACCACTGCCACAATGACGGCTGAGCAAGCCCACCTGAAGGCTCAAGAACTGGCTCACTAGGACCTGCCACTACCAGCACAACTGTTAGAAGCCTGGAGATCCAAGGACTAGCACATCTAGCCTGCCACCATCACCACAAGTACCTAAGGCCCAGCCTGTTTGGAGTCTCCATCTCAGCAGAGCCTCACCACAGCCTAAGCCACTAAGGAACACACAGATGCTACTGATGCTGATTACAGCCAAAGAAATTATACAGACTGCACCGTAATGCCCATCCAGAATCAAAGCTACAGCACCTTACTCAATCAATACTATATATACACATCTACAGGAAAATTTTCCTACAAAAGCTAATACATAAAATTGGAAGAAGTAACTGTTCAACGAGATGTGCAGATATCAGTGTAAGAACATAAGAAACATGAAAAAGCAAGGAAACTTGACATGTCCAAAGGAATATAATAATTCTCCAATAATATGTTTCAATGAAAAGGAAATCCATAAAATATCTTAAAAAGTATGCAAAATAATGATATTTTTTAAAAACTGAGGGAGATATAAGAGAACACAAATATATAATATAAAGAAATCAGGAAAACAATTCAGGATCTGAAGGGGAAATTCAGAAAAGAAACATATGAAAAAAGAACTAAACAGAAATCCTGGAATTTAAGAATTCAATTAATAAAACAAAAAATACTATCAAAAGCTTCAACAACAGACTAGACCAAGAGGAATTTCTGAACTTGAAGACAGATCTCCTTAAAAAACAGATACATAAAAAAAGAATTAAAAAAGGAAGAAAGCCTACACAACATATAAAACACCAGAAAATGACCAAATACTCAATTTTAAATGTCCTAGAATGCAAAGAAAAAAACCAAAGGGGCAGAAAACATATTTCATGAAATAATAGCTGAAAATTTACCAAGTTTAGCAAAAGATTTATTTTTACTATTAAATTTTTAATTTTTTTTTTTTTTAGAGGTAGGGTCTCACTCAACCACCCAGGCTAGAGTAGAATGGTGCAGTCCAACCTCACTGCATCCTTGCACTCCTGGGCTCAAGCAATACTCCTACCTCAACCTTCAAATCTAGCAAGATATTTCAAGCAATCCTCCCACCTCAACTTTCAAATCTAGCAAGAGATGTACAGACCCAAGAAACAGAGAGTTCCTCAAATAGATACAATACAAAAAGGTATTCTACGCAGCACATCATAGTCAAACTACCAAGTCACAGACAACAAGAAAATTCTAAGAACAGCAAAACAAACATGTCTAGACACTTACAAGGGAATCTCCATCAAATGAAGTGCAGATTTCACCAGAGAAAACATGCAGGCCAGAAGTGAATGGGATGATATTTTCAAAGTACTAAAAGAAAAAAAAGCTGCCATTAAAGTATACTATACCTAGCAAAGTTATCCTTCATAAATGAATGAGAGTGTTTCCCAGACAAGCAAAAGCTGAAGGAACTTTTCACTACTAGACAGGCCCTACTTTCCTACTTACATTAAATGCTTAAGAGAATCCTACATCTAGAAGCAAAATAATGAGCATACCCAAAAGTACAAAACTAATGGTTCAACAGATACACAAATGAAAATAACGAACACTGTCATTACAGAAAACCACTAAACTGCAGTGATAAATGATAAAAGTTAAAGAAAGAAAAAAAAAGTATATACAAAACAATCAGAAAACAATTTACAAAATGCAAGCGTTAAATCCTCACCTGTTAATAATAACCTGAATGTAAAAGGATTAAATTCCCTACTTGAAAGATATGAGCCAGGCAAGGTGGCTCACACCTATAATCCCAGCACTTTGGGAGGACAAGGAGGTTAGATCACCTCAGGTCAGGAGTTTAAGACCAGCCTGACCAATATGATAAAACCCCATCTCTTCACTCAAAATCACTGCAAAGAAAAATAAAAACTAATAAAAATATTTTTTTTAAAAAACTATGTCTACTAAAACTACAAAAATTAGCCAAGCGTGGTGGTGGGCCACAGTAGTCTCAGCTACTCAGGAGGCTGAGACAGAAGAATTGCTTGAACCTGGGAGGCAGAAGTTGCATTGAGCTGAAATCGTCCCAAAGTACTCCAGCCTGGCCAACAGAGCAAGACTCCATCTCAAAAAAAAAAAAATAAAAGAAAGATAGGAACTGGCTGAATCCTTTCTTTTAATGATCCAACGGTATGCTGTCTACAACTACTCAAGTCACCTGCAAAGACATACATGGACTGAAAAAAAATTTCACACAGACGGAAACCAAAAGCATCACGAGTAGCTGTACATACATCAACTTAAAGTCTCCTTTTGGTTTCCATTTGCAGACTTTAAGTCAAAAACTGTAAAAAGAGATAAAGAACATTATTATATAATGATAAAGGCATAAATTATATCAACTGAGAAAGAGGATATAATTCCAAATATACATGCACTTAATATCAAAGAACACGAAAATATAAAGCAAATATTATTAGATCTAAAATAAGAGATAGACTCCAGAGATGGCGCTCTAGAAGCAAATCACCACTGCAGCTCTCAGGCAAGACGCAGAGGGTAAGCAAACACCGCATTTTCAGACGGATCCTTATAGCCCACAGAGCGGGGGAAAAGCCCAGGTGTAAAAGGCACGCAGGACTCAAGCGCAGCGCTCTCCGCTGGCGCGGCCAGGCAGCCAGCACCGCGGCAGCAGCAAGGCGCACAAAACACACGGGTCTGGGTGCCCTGTTAAATCAAAAATTTGAGACTTGGGAGGGCAGATTGCTATGTTCATCTGACTGAACGAGTTTTGGACGGTGAACTAGACCAGGAGATTTCTGGGAGGTGAATTGTGAACTAGCGCAGAGGATGGCTGCACAGGAAATCACACAGATCCCGGTGCCCTTTCAGCCAGCGACAGAGGCACCTGGGAGAGTCAACACTACAACTTAAAAAGAAAAAAAAAGCAGAAAGGCTCGGAGGCAGCAGGGAGCCAATTGATCAGGCTCGACGGGTCTCACCCCCACAGGGACAAGCAATAAGTCGATTTGGAGTGCTGGAGGTTGAGAGTTCCACTGCGGGAAGAGCTGAACACACGACTGTGCAGCTCGGTGGGGGAGGGGCGTCTGCCATTGCCGAGAGCTTCGGCCCCTACTGAGGTACCCGCCCACTGCTGACGCAGTCAGCCATTGCCAAGGCAACCCACAATAACAGAGAGACTCCACCTACAGGGCAGACCCCACATCAGCAGGGCGGAGCCCACAGCAAAAGGGCGAACCTCACGGCAGCAGGGCGGAGCCTCGGCAGCCAAATAGTGACTAGACTAGC
>CM052662.1:80934647-80957821 GCA_028533165.1 Leontopithecus rosalia
TAAAGAGATTTAGACTCAATGAGACAGAAAATTAATAAGGATATCCAGGACTTGAATTCAGATCCAGAACAAGTAAACTTAATAAATATGTATAGCGCTCTCCACTTTAAATACACAAAATATACATTCTCCACTTTCAATACACAAAATATTGATCAGCCATTATTAATAACCATTCTTAGAATTAAGCAATATTCCTATTCTCTCTCCCTCTTTTTCTTCCTCTTTCTTCCTCTCCTCTCTTTTTTTTTAAAAAAAAAATTTTGCAGGGAAAAATGCACTAACTTTATAATACAGTCTATATAAACATACATTTTCTCCTCAGGTCCTTTAAAGAATTGGTCATTATGTTTGACAGAAACTGAGAGAATAATAAGATGAAAAAAAAAAGAGTATATCCTAAGAATGACATTGTTGAACACAAAATAATAGCAAACTTGCAGTTCTAACCGAGTCCTAGAGACTTGCAACTTAATATTCAAAATGTCCAGGATATAATCCAAAACTGCTTGGTATATAAAGAATCTAGGAAATCTCAACAACTCACCAAAGATGAGAATCAAGAGCAGCTAAGTAGAAGAAGACAGAGATGTTGAAATTATCAGAAAAAAATTATTTTGTTTATTTATTTACTTTTGAGACAGAGTTTGACTCTTGTTGCCCAGCCTGGAGTACAGTGGTACAATCTCGGCTCACTTCAACCCCTGCCTCCCAGGTTCAAGAAATTCTCCTGTCTCAGTCTCCCAAGTACCTGGGACTACAGGTGCCCACCACCACACTCGGCTACTTTTTGGATTTTTAGTAGAGACAGGGTTTCACCATGTTGGTCAGGCTGGCCTCAAACTCCTGACCTCAGGTGATCCACCTGCCCTGGCCTCCCAAAGTGCTGGAATTAAAGGTGTGAGTCACCATACCCAGACAGAAGAAAACTTTAAAGTGACTATTATACTGTTCTCTGAGAGGATGAACTCTCTTCAAAGAAGTAAAAAGACAGAAAATCTCAACAGAGAAACAGAAAATTTAAAAAGAAACAAATGGCAATTTGAGGACTACAAAGTAACATGACCAAATTTGAAAAAGCACTGAATAGCCTAAAGCAGGAGTCCCCAACCTCAGGCCATGGACTGGTACTGGTCCATGGCCTGTTAGGAACCAGGCCACACAGCAGGAGGTGAGCAGCAAGAAAGCAAGTGAAGCTTCATCTGTATTTACAGCCGCTCCTCATCTTTCACATTACCACCTGACCTCCACCTCCTGTCACGTCAGTGGCAGCATTAGATTCTCATAGCACAAATCCTATTATGAACTGTGCATGTGGTGATATTAGTTGCATGATCCTTATGAGAACCTAATGACTGATGATCTGTCACTGTCTCCCATCTCCTCCATTTGGGACCATCTGGTTGCAGGAACTCAAGCTCAGGTCTCCCACTGAATCTACATTACGGTAAGTTGCATACTTATTTAATTCTATACTACAATGTAATAATAACAGAAATAAAGTGCACAATAAATGTAATGTGCTTGAATCATTCCAAAACCATTCCCCCTGCCCCACTACCTGTGTTCACAGAAAAATTTCCTTCCATGAAACCTGGTGCCAAAAAGGGGTTGGGGACTACTGGCCTAAAGAGCAGAAAGGAGACTGAAAAGCAGTTAGTGGATCTGGAGATAGATAGATCAAGAGAAATTATTCAATCTGAAGAACAGAAAAAAAACAGATGCTTATGTAAATTTAATGTTATGTTTTTTAAAAAAAGAATGAAAATACCTTGTAACAAAAAATTTAAAATGGCCCACCCTACCACCACTGGCACCCACACATGTCATCTGGAGATAAAAAATCTATCCACATTCCTCCATGTCACCAGTGCACATCATCAGGACTCCTAGGGAACAACCTAACTACCTGCTGCTACCACTTCCCACACACATCACTGGGGGTGGGGGTTGTGAAGCAAAACCCAGTCTGCCCACCCCCAGTACTGGTGTACATCATCCAAAGTCCTAGGGATCAATTCACCCGCCACTGGCTCAGACACATGCCCTCCAAAAATCTAAGGACAAGCCAACCCCACCTATAGCTGTCACTGCCATTGCCTACACAAATCATCCAGAGGTCTGGGGATTGGCTCAACCCACCGAGCCACACTGGCACCCACACACAACCCTCAGGCAACTAATGACAAGTCCACCCAGCCCACTGCGATCACTACTCGTGCTTAAGGAGCAGCCCAACTGGGGAGTCCCCATGGTCAGCAAAGCCTCACCACAGCTGCCATTAACAGCAGCAGTCTACATGACAGGAACTCAGACACTGCTGACATCGGTTACAATCCAAAAATAATCATAAAAGATTAAATGACTGTGCCTATGTGAAATCAAAGACAAGCCACTCCACAGAACCAACACTATAAATATATCTATAGGGAAAAAAGTCTTCCCCTACCAATGTTAACGAATAAATTGGAAGACTACAATAAACACAGACACCAACAAAAAAGACAAGAGAAACATGGAAAAGGAAGGGAACAAGATACCTCCAAAGAAACAAAATAATTTTCCCGTAAGATACCCATAAGAAAAGAAAATGTATGGAATGCTGGAAAAAAAATTCAAAAATATGATAAAAAAGAAACTGAGATATAGATAGATAGATAGATAGATAGATAGATAGATAGGCAGGTAGGTAGGTAGATAGATAGATAGATAGATAATCCAAAAAATCAGGAAAACAATTTATTATCTCAATGAGAAATTCAACAGATTAATATCATTTAAAAAGTCCTACAATTAAAGATTTCAATGAAGTATAAAATATAGCTGAGAGCCACAACAATAGAAAAAAATCAAGCAGAAGAATTTCTGAACCTGAAAACAGATTTTTTTAATAACCCATTCAGAGAACAACAGTAAAAAACAATTTTAAAAAATGAAGAAAGCTTACAGAACATATGGGATGCCATAAAGTGACCAAATCTTCAAATTGTGTTTCAGAAGGAGAAATGGGAAAAAGCATTTTAAAAAATTATAGCTGAAAACTTCCAAAGTCTTGCAAAAGATACAAACATGAAGATACAGAAGTACAAAATTCCTCAAATACATTAAATCCATAAAAGGTTTCTAACAAGGTGTATCATAGTCAAACTGTGAAAAGTCAAAGACAGAATTCAATAAATAGGAGGAAAAACATCAAATCACATGTAAGAAAATCCCCATAATATTAAAAGCAAATTTCTCAGCAGAAACCTTACAGGTATATGACAATATATTACAATTGCTTGGGAAAATAATGTTAGCCAATAATACTATATCCAGCAAACGTATCCTTAAAAATGAAGAACAAATAACATCTTTTCCAGACAAGCAAAAGCTAAGGGAATTCATCACACTATACTACAAAAAATGTTTAAGAGAGTCTTGTATCTAGAAGTGAAAGGACAGTATCAACCATCAAAAAAACACACAAAAGTATAAAACCCAATAGTAGAGCAGACATACAAATAAGATGGAGAATGGAGTCACATGTTATCACTATAAAAAAAACCCCACCAAATCATAAAGGTAAACAATAAAAGAAGAGAGAAATAGAGACATAAAAACAGTCAGAAACCCATTAACAAAATGAGAGGAGTAAGTCCTTTTTTAAAAACTTTTAAATTCAGAAGTACCTGTACAGGATTGTCACATAGGTAAACTTGTGTCATGGGGAATTGTTAAACAGATTACTTAATCACCCAGATATTATGCCTAGTACTTATAAGTTATTTTGCCTGATCCTCTCCCCTCCTCTCACCCTCCACCTTCTAAAAGGCTCTAGCATGTATTGTTCCCCTCTGTGTCCATGTGTTTTTGTAACTTAGCTCCCACTTCTAAGTGAGAACATGCAGTGTTTGGTTTTCTGTTCCTGCATTAGTTTGCTAAAGATAATGACCTCCAGGCTGGGCGCAGTGGCTCAAGCCTGTAATCCCAGCACTTTGAGAGGCTGAGGCGGGTGGATCACGAGGTCAAGAGATCGAGACCATCCTGGTCAACATGGTGAAACCCCTTCTCTACTAAAAATACAAAAAATTAGCTGGGCATGGTGGTGTGTCTGTAATCCCAGCTACTCAGGAGGCTGAGGCAGAATTGCCTGAACCAAGGAGGTGGAAGTTGCCGTGAGCCAAGATCGCGCCATTGCACACCAGCCTGGGTAACAAGAGCGTAATTCCGTCTCAAAAAAAAAAGATAATGACCTCCAATTCCATCCAAGTCCCTGCAACAGTCATTATCTCATTCTGTGGTGTATATGTACCACATTTTCTTTATGCAATCTAACATTGCTGGGCATTTAGGTTGATTCCATCTCTTTGCTATTGTGAATACTGCTGCAAGAAACTTATGTATGCATGTGTCTTTATAGTAAAACAATGTATATTCCTTTGGGTATACACGCAGTAATGGGATTGCTGGGGTGAATGGTATTTCTGCCTTTAGGTCTTTGAGGAATGGCACATTGTCTTCCACAATGGGTGAACTAATTTACATTCTCACCAACAGTTTATAAGCATTCATTTTCTCCACAACCTCACCAGCATCTGTTATTTTTGCAGTTTTTGGTAATAGTTACTCTGACTGGTGTGAGATGCTATCTCACTATTGTTTTGATTTGCATTACTCTAATGATTGGTGATACTGAGCTTTCTTGCATATGATTGCTGGCTGCATGTATATCTTCTTTGGAAAAGTACCTATTCATGTCCTTGGCCCATTTTATAATGGGGTTGTTTTTTGCTTGTAAATTTATTTAAGTTCCTTATAGAAGCAATATATTAGACTTTTGTCAGATGCATAGTTTGCAAAACATTTCTCCCATTCTGTAGACTGTTTACTCTGTTGATAGTTTCTTCTGCAGAACAGAAGCTCTTTAGTTTAGTTAGATTCCATTTGTCAGATTCTGCTTTTGTTGCAATTCCTTTTGGTATCTTTATCATGAAATCTTTGTCCATGCCTATGTCCTGAATGGTACTGCCTAGATTGTCTTCCAGAGTTTTCAGTTTGGGGTTTTACATTTAAGTCTTTAATGCATCTCGAGCTAATTTTTGTACATGGTATAAGGAAGGGGTCCAGTTTCAATTATCTGCATATGGCTAGCCAGTTATCCCAGCACCATTTATTGAATAAAGAATCATTTCCCCATTGCTTGTTTCTTTCAGGTTTGCCAAAGATCAGATAGCTGTAGACATGTGGTCTTATTCCTGGGCTCTCTATTCTGTAATTGGTCAGTATGCTAGTAGCATAGTTTGAAGTTGGATAGCATGATGTGTTCAGCTTTGTTCTTTTTGCTTAAGATTGCCTTGGCTATCTGGGCTCTTTTTTGGTTCCATATGAATTTTAAAATAGTTTTCTCTAGTTCTATAAAAAATGTCATTGGTAGTTTGAGAGGAAGAGCATGAAATCTACAAATTGCTCTGAGCCGTTTGAACAATATTGATTGCTTCTCTCCATGAGCATGGAATGTGCTTGTCATTTCTGATTTCTTTGAGCAGTGTTTTGTAGTTCTCTTTGAAGAGATGTTTCACCTCCCTAGTTAGATGTATTCCTAGGTATTTTATTCTTTTTGTGGCAGTTGTGAATGAGAGTTCACTCCCAATTTTGTCTCAGTTTGACTATTGTTGGTGTATATGAATGCTACTGATTTTTAAACACTGATTTTCTTTGCTGAGACTTTGCTGAAGTTCCTTATCAGTTTAAGAAGATTTTGGGATAAGTATACGGGGTTTTCTGGATCTAGGAGCATGCTGTCTGCAAACAAGGAGTGTCTGACTTCTTCTCTATGTGGATGCCCTTTATTTCTTTCTCTTACCTGACTGCCCTGGCCAGGACTTCCAATGCTATGCTGAATAGGAGTGATGAGAGTGGGTATCCTTGTCTTCCGGCAGTTTTCAAGGAGAATGCTTCCAGTTTTTGCCCATTCAGTATCCTGTTGGCTGTGGGTCTGTCATAAATTGTTCTTATTATTTTGAGGTATGTGAGAGGAGTAAGTCTTCACTACGAATAACAACCTTGAATGTAGCTGGTTTAAACTCCACAATTGAAAGATTTAGACTGGCTGAACAGATAAAACGTAAGACCCAAGATAATGCTGTCTACAAGAAACTCACTTCACCTGTAAAGACACATATGAAGTGAAAGTGAAGGGATGTAATGGATATATATATCTCACGTAAGTGGAAGCCAACAATAGGCAGGAGTAGCCATACTTGCATCAAAGAAATAGACATTAAGATTAAAAATAATAATAATAAAAAGACACAAGACAGTGTGGCAATTCTTCAAAAATCTAGAAGCAGAAATGTCATTTGACCCAGAAATCCCATGACTGGGTATACACCCAAAGGAATATAAATCATTTTATTTTATAAAAATACATGCACACATATGCTCACTGCAGCATTATTCACATTAGAAAAGATATGGAGATCAACCCAAATGCCCATCAATGATAGACTGTATAATGAAAATGTGGTACATGTACAACAGAGAATACTATGCAGCCATAAAAAGAAATGAGATGATGTACTTTGCAGGGACACAAACGGAGCTGGAAGCCATTATCCTCAGCAAACTAACACAGAAACAGAAAACCAAACACCACATGCCCTCACTCATAAGTGGGAGCTGAACAATGAGAACACATGGAAATATGGTGGGGAATAACATACACTGGAGCCTGTCAGGGGGACTAAGGGGAGAAAGAGCATCAGGAAGAACAGCAAATGGATGCTGGGCTTAATACCTAGGTGATGGATTGATATGTGCAGCATAACACCATGGCACATGTTTACCTATGTAACAAACCTGCACATCCTCCACATGTACCCTGAAACTTAAAATAAAATTGAAGAGAAAGAAATAAATACATTTCAAACCTTAAAAAAAAATAAAAAGAGACAAAATGGTCATCATATACTGATAAAGAAATAAACTCAGAAAGAGAGCATAACAATTATAAACATATATGCACCCAACCCAGGAGCACTCAGATAAATAAAACCAGTATGAGAACTAAAGAGAGAGATAAATCTCAGTACAATGATAGAGAATTAAACATCCCCGCTTCAACATCTAGAAGAAAAATAAATAAATAATTGAACATTTCTATACTATAGACTAGATAGACCTAACAGACACAGAACATTTCACCCAACAGCTACAGATTACATATTCTTCTCATGAACACAAAAAAAAACATTCTCCAGGATAGACCATATGTTAGGCCACAAAGCAAACCTCACCAAATTTTTTACTTTAAGTTCTGGGATACATTTACAAAACGTGAAGGTTTGTTACAGAGATATACATATGCCATTGTGGTTTGCTGAAACCATCAACCCTCCACCTACATTAGGTGTTTCTCCTATTGCTATCCCTCCCCTTACCCACTGCCCCCCCCACTAGGCCCCAGTGTATGATGCTCCCCTCCCTGTATCCAAGTGTTCTCACTGTTCAACTCCTACTTATGAGTGAGAACATGCAGTGTTTGGTTTTCTGTTCCTGTGTTAGTTTACTGAGAATGATGGTTCCCAGCTTCATCCACGTCCCTGAAGAGACATGAATTCTTTTTTATCGCTGCATAGTATTCCATGGTGTATATGTGCCACATTTTCTTTATCCAGTCTATCATTGATGGGCATTTGGGTTGGTTCTAGGTCTTTGCTATTGTAAACAGTGCCGCTATGAACATATGTATGCATGTGTCTTTATAATAGAATGATTTATAATTCTTTGGGTATATACCCAGTAATGGGATTGCTGGGTCAAATGGAATTTGTATTTCTAGGTCCTTGAGGAAGCACCACACTGTCTTCCACAATGGTTGAACTAGTTTACACTCCCACCAGCAGTGTAAAAGTGTTCCTATTTCTCCACATCCTCTCCAGCATCTGTTGTTTCCCGAATTTTTAATGATCACCATTCTAACTGGCATGAGATAGTATCTCATTGTGCTTTGATTTATATTTCTCTAATGACCAATGATCATAAGCTTTTTTTCCATGTTTGTTGGCCTCATAAAGTCTTCTTTTGAGAAGCATCTGTTCATATCCTTTGCCCACTTTTTGACGGGGTTGGGCTCTTTTTCTTGTAAATCTGTTTTAGCTCTTTGTAGATTCTGGATATTAGCCCTTTGTCAGATGGATGGATTGCAAAAATTTTCTCCCATTCTGTAGGTTCACTCTGATGATGGTTTCTTTTGCTGTGTAGAAGCTCTTTAGTTTAATTAGATTCCATTTGTCAATTTTGGCTTTTGTTGCAATTACTTTTAGTGTTTTAGTCATTAAGTCTTTGCCCATGCCTATGTCCTGAATGGTATTGCCTAAAACCTCACCAATTTTTAAAAAATCAACACCATATCAATATCTTCACATCACAATGGGTGGGGAACAGGAAAAAGCTAGAAACCAGTAACAAGAGCTTTGGAAATCATACAAATACATGGAAATTAAACAACATGCTCCTGAATGACCACTGAGTAAAGGAAGAAATTAAGAGAGACATCAAGAAATGTCTTGAAACAAGTAAAAATATAAATTCAGCATATAAAACCTGTAACGTACTGCAAAAGCAGTTTTGAGAGAAATTTATAGCAATAAATACATATGACAAATAAAGTACAAAAATTTTAAGTTAAAAAAAAACTATTAATACACCTGAAAAAAACCAGAACAGTCAGAACAAGCCAAAACAAAATCAGTAGATAGCTAGCACGGTGGCTCACACCTGTGATCCCAGCAATTTGGGAGGCTAACATGGGGAAGTAACTTGAGGTCAGAAGTTTGAGACCAGCCTGGCCAACATGGTGAAACCTCATCTCTACTAAAAATACAAAAATTAGCTGAGTATGGTGGTGGGTGCCTGTAATCCCCAGCTACTTGGGAAACTGAGGCAGGAAAATCGCTTGAACCTGGGAGGTGGAGATTGCAGTGAGCCAAGATCATGCCTCTGCACTCCAGCCTGGGTGACAGCAAATCCCCATCTCAGAAAAAGAAAAATTTAGTAGAGAAAAGAAAATAAACATCCAAAACTAAAGAAAACAGAGAGACTAAAAATATACTACAAAGGATCAATGAAAAGAGGTTTTGTTTTTGTTTTTTTAAAGATAATCTTGATGAACAACTGGCTAGACTGGCCAAACATATACATACATACATACCCAAATAAACAAAATCAGAAATGAAAAAATAGACATTCTAACTGATACCGGAGAAATATAAAATATTATCAGAGACTATTATGAATAACTACCTGCTAACAAACTGAAAAACTTAGAAAAAGATAGATAAATTTCTTGACACATACAACCTATTGAGACTGAACCAGAAAGAAACAGAAACCCTGAACAACCCAATAACAACAAGACTGAAGGAGTAGACCAGGCACAGTGGCTCATGCCTGCAATCCCAGTGCTTTAGAAGGCCTAGGTCAAAAGACTGCTTGAGTCCAGAAGTTTGAGAACAGTCTAGGCAATACAGCAAGACCCCACCTCTACCAAAAGAAATTTTAATTAGCTAGCCATGGTGGCACATACCTGTGGTCCTAGCTGCTCAGGAGGCTGAGTTGGAAGGATCACCTGAGCTCAGAAATTCTAAGCTATGCTACAAGGAGCTACAATCATTCCACTGCACTCTAGCCTGGGCAACAGAGCAAGACCCTGTCACTAAAGAAAATTTAAAAGATTGAGTAATAAAAAGGCTCCCAAAAAAGAAAAACCCATGACCTGATGGTGTCATTGCCAATTTCTACTAAACTTATGAAGAAGAATCAATACCAATTCTCAATAGAAAATAATAAAATTCTTCCTAACTCATTCTATGAAGTCATCACTACCCTAATACCAAAAGAAGACAAGGAAATACAGAAAAAGAAACCTTCAGACCAATATCTCTTATAACAATAGATACAAAACACCTCAACAAAATATTATTAATAGTATACTGAATCTATAAGCACTTTTAAAAGATAATAAACCATTATCAAAATGAAACTGTATTCAGGGATGCAAGAATGGTTCAACATATGCAAATCAATAAACATGTCCCATCACATCAATAGGATGAAGAATAAAAATCATGTAGTCACCTCAGTAGATACAGAAAAAATATTTGATAAAATAATATATCACTTTATGATAAAACTGCTCAAGAAACTAGCCATAAAAGGAATATATCTCAACAGAATAAAGGCCATATGTTACAAATCCACAGCTAACATCATGCTGAATGAAGAAAGCTAAAGACTTCCCTTAAGAACTGGAACAAAACAGGATGCATATATTCACCACTCTTATTCAACATAGTAATGGAAGTCCTAGCCAGAGCAATCAGGCAACAGAAAAAAAATGAAAGAGATCCAAATTGGAAAAGAGAAAGTAAAATTGTCCCTCTTTGCAGAAGACATGATCTTATATTTAGAAAAACCTAAAAACTTCACCAAAAAAACTCAGATTTCAGCTGGATGCAGTGGCTCATGTTCGCTGTTCCAGCACTTTGAGAGGCCAAAGCAGGAATTCAAGACTAGCCTGAGCACCACTGTGAGACATCATCCTCTGCAAAACAATTTTAAACAATAAAAATTAGCCAGGCATGATGACACGTGCCTATAGTCCTAGCTACTCAAGAGGCTAAGGCAGGAGGATGGTTTCCCTAAGCCCAGGAAAATGCAGTGAACCATGATGCTGCCACAGATTGGGTGATAGAGTGAAACTGTCTCAAAAAAAAAAAAGACTCAGATCTCATATGCAGATTCAGATAAAATGAAAGATACAAAATCAACATACAAAAAAGTAGTGATTCTGTCCTAGCTACTAGGGAGGCTGAGGTGGGATTGCTTGAGCCCAGGAAGCAGAGGTTGCAGTGGGCCAAGATTGAGCCACTGCTCTCCAGCCTAGATGACAGAGTGAGACTCTGTCGCAAAAAAAAAAAAGGTAGTGATTTTACATGCCAGTAATGAACTAACTGTAAATGAAATCCAGATAGCAATTCCATTTACAACAGCTACCAAAAAAATAAAATAACTAGGAATAAATTTAATCAAAGTAGTAAAAGACCTCTGTGAGGAAAACTACAAAATACTGATGGAAAAAAGTGAAGAGGATAGGAATAAATGCAAGACATACCATTCTTATGAACTGGAAGAATTCATATTGTTAAAATGACCATATTATTCAAAGCAATCTACGGATTCAATACAATCCCTACCAAAAGACCAATGACTATTTCACAGCAATGAAAGAAACTAAACCTAAAATTGGTAAGGAAACCAGAATCCAAATCGCCAAAGCATTCCTGAGCAAAAAGAACAAAGCTAAAGGCATCATACTGCCCAACTTCAAACTATATTGCAAGACTGTGGTAACCAAAACAGCATGATATTGGTATAAAAACAGATACACAGAGCAATGAAACAGAATAAAGAACTCATAAATAAATCCATGTATTTAAAGCAAAGTGATTTTAAACTCAGTTACCACTAACATACACTGGAGAAGGAATACCTGTTTGATAAATGGTGCTGAGAAAACAGGATATCCACATTCAGAAGAATAAAAACAGACCCCTATTTCTCACCACATATAAAATTCAACTGAAGATGGACTGACTACTTAAACATAATACCTGAAACCATAAAAGTGCAAAAAGGAAACACCCCAGGACATCAGTCTAGGCAAAGATTTTATGACTAAGACCTCAAAAGCAAAGCAACAAAAACAAAATTAGACAATGGCTTCTGTACAACCAAGGAAACAACCAAAGAATAAAGAGACATTCTAAAGAACAGGAGAGGATCCAAGATGTCTGAATAGGAACAGCTATGGAGTGCAGTTCCCAGTAAGAACAATGCAGAGGGTGAGTGCCCACAGCATTTCCAAACAAATTTTCACTGTCCACAGACCAGGAGATTCCTGGGCCGAAAAGCACCACAAGTTTTTAGCACAGTAGTTTCAGCCAGTGCTGGGATGGCACACAGAAACTCACACAAATCTGGGCAGCCACTTCAACTGGTGCCTGGGATGCCTGGGAGACAGAGCTGCCCAATCAACTGAAAGGAAGGGGGCTGAGACAGGGAGTCGGGTGACCTGGCTCAGCAGGTACCACCCCCACAAAACAAGCAATCTGAAACGCTGTGGATTGAGAGTTTCACAGCAAGCACAGCTGGACCGAGGATGGTCCAGCTCAGTCAGTAGAAGGGTGACCACCACTACTGAGGCAGTTCAAACAGCAGCGGGATGGAGCCTGCAGCAGCTCAGCAACACCTCTGCTGGCAGACTGTGACTAGACTACTCCGTGCAGGGCAGAGCATCTATCAAAAAAGGCAGCAGCACAACAGAAACTTATAAATAAAGCCGACCTTCCCAGGACAGAGCACCTAGGAAAAGAGGTGGTTATGAGTTCCACTGCAGCAGACTTAAAAGTACCTGCCCAGCAGTTCTTCACAGAATAATGGAGCTCCCAGCACAGTACTTGAGCTCCTATAAGGGACAGTCAGTCTCCTCAAGCAGCTCCCTGACCCCCATAAAGCAAAGGCACACTTCATAAAGGAGAGCTCAGGCCAACATCTAGCAGGTACCCTTCTGGGACAAAGATAATATAAAAAACAGTCATCAACCTTTACTGTTCTATAGCTCCCACAGGAGATCCCCAGGCAAGCAGGGTCTGGAGTGGACCTCCAGCAGTCCTGCAGCAGAGGGGCCTGACTGTTAGAAGGAGAACTAAGAAACAGAAAAAATAACTTCATCGTCAGCAAAAGGATGTCCTCTCAGACAACTCATCCAAAAGTCACCAACTACAAATACCACAGGTAGATAAAGCCATGAAGGTGGGATGAAACCAGCACAAAAAGGATGAAAACACCAGAAACCAGAACGCTTCTCCTCCTCCAAGGGATCACAACTCCTCACCAGCTAGGAATCAAAGATGATGGAAAATGAATCTGATGAATTGACAGAAACAGGCTTCAGAAGGTGGGTAATAACAAATTTCTCAGAGCTAAAAGAACATATGCTAACTCAATGCAAAAAAACTAAGAACATAGAAAAAAAGGTTAGATGAGATTCTAACTAAAATAAACAGCTGAGAGGCAAATATAAATGACTTGATTGGGCTGAAAAACACAGCACTAGAACTTCGCAAAGCATACACAAGTTTCAATAGCCAAATAGATCAAGCAGAAGAAAGAATACCAGAGATTGAAGACCACCTCAATAAAATAAAAAGAGAAGACAAGAAAAGAGAAAAAATGAGTGAAAAGACATGAACAAAGCCTCCAAGAAATATGGGATTATGTGAAAAGACCTAATCTACATTTGATAGGTGTACCTGAATGTGACGGAGAGAATGAATCCAAGCCGGAAAACACTCTTCAGGATATTATCGAGGAGAACTTCACCAATCTAGCAAGCCAGGCCAATATTTAAGTCCAGGAAATACAGAGAACACCACAAAGGTATTCCTCAAAAACAGCAACCCCAAGGCACATAATCATCAGATTCACCAGGGTTGAAACGAAGGAGAAAATGCTAAGGGCAGCAAGAGAGAAAGGTCAGGTTATCCAAAAAGGGAAGCCCATCAGACTCACAGTGCATCTCTCCACAGAAACCCAACAAGCCAGAAAAGAGTGGGTGCCAATATTCAACATCTTTAAAGAAAAGAACTTTCAAATTAGGATTTTGTGTCCAGCCAAACTAAGCTTCATAAGCGAAGAAGAAAGAAAATCCTTTATGGACATGCAATTGCTGAGAGAGTTCCTCACCACGAGGCCTGCCTTACAAGAGCTCCTGAAAGAAGCACTAAACATAGAAAGGAACAACCAATACTAGCCACTCCAAAAACATTCCAAAACATAAATACCACTGACACAATAAAAAAAAAATGCATAAACTAATGGGCAAAACATCCAGCTAGCATCAAAATGGCAGGATCAAATTCACATATAACAATATTAATCTTAAATGTAAATAGGTTAAGTGACCAGTCAAAAGACACAGACTGGCAAACTGGATATAAAATCAAGACCCATCGGTGTGCTGTATCCAGGAAACCCATCTCACATGCAAGGATGCACATAGGCTAAAAATAAAGTGATGGAGGAAGATTTATCAAGCAAATGAAGAGGAAAAAAAAAGCAGGATTTGCAATCCTAGTATCTGATAAAATGGACTTTAAACCAAAAAAGATTAAAAGAGACAAAGAAGGGCATTACATAATAAAAAAGGTGTCAATGCATCAAGAAGAGCTAACGATCCTAAATATATACACACCCAATAAAGGAGCACCCAGGTACACAAAGCAGGTTCATAAGGACGTAAAAAGAGACTTAGACTCCCACACAATAATAATGGTAGACATTAACACTCCACTGTCAATATTAAACAGATCAATGAAACAGAAAATTAACAAGGATATCCAGGACTTGAACTCAGATTTAAACCAAGCTGACCTAATAGACATCTATGGAAATCTCCACCCCAAATCCACAGAATATGCATTCTTCTCAGCACCGCATTGTGTCTACTCTAAAATTGACCACATAATTGGAAGTAAATCACTCCTCAGGAAATGCAAAAGAACAGAAATCATAACAAACAGTCCCTCAGACCACAGGGCAATCAAATTAGAACTCAGAATTAAGAAACTAACTCAGAACGGCACAGCTTCAGGGAGACTGAACAACTGGCTCCTGAATGTATGCCTAGATTAACAATGAAATGAAGGCAGAAATAAAGATGTTCTTTGAAACCAACCAGAACAAAGACACAACATACCAGAATCTCTGGGACACATTTAAAGCAGTGTCTAGAAGGAAATTTATAGCAATAAATGCCCACATGAGAAGCAAGTAAAGATCTAAAGTTGACACCCTATCATGAAAATTGAAAGAGGTAGAGGAGCAAGATCAAAAAAATCTCAAAAGCTAGCAGAAGACAAGAAATAACTAATATCAGAGCAGAACTGAAAAAGACAGAAGCACAGAAAACCTTTCAAAAAGTCAATAAATCCAGTAGCTGCTTTTTGAAAAGATCAACAAAATAGACCACTGGCCAGATTAACAAAAAAGAAAAGGGAAAAGAATCAAATAGATGCAATAAAAAACAATAAAGGGGACATCACCACCGATTCCACAGAAATATAAATTACATCAGAGATTACTACAAACAACTCTATGTACAAAAAACAATAAACCTGGAAGAAATAAATAAATTCCTGGACACCTGCACCCTCACAAGCCGAAACCAGGAAGAACTTGAAATCTTGAATAGACGAATAATAAGGGCTGAAGTTGAGGCAGCAATTAATAGCCTACCAACCAAAAAAAGCACAGGTCTAGACGAATTCACAGCCAAATTCTACCAGATGTACAAAGAAGAGCTGATACAGTTCCTTCTGAAACTATTCCAAACAATCCAAAAAGAGGGAATCCTTCCCAAATGATTTTATGAGACTAATATCATCCTGACACCACAACCCAACAGACTCAACAAAAAAAGAAAACTTCATGGCCGGGCGTGGTGGCTCAAGCCTGTAATCCCAGCACTTTGGGAGGCCGAGGCGGGTGGATCACAAGGTCAAAAGATCGAGACCATCCTGGTCAACATGGTGAAACCCCGCCTCTACTAAAAATACAAAAAATTAGCTTGGCATGGTGGCGCACGCCTGTAGTCCCAGCTACTCAGGAGGCTGAAGCGGGAGAATTTCTTGAACCCAGGAGGCAGAGGTTGCACTGAGCAGAGATCGTGTCATTGCACTCCAGCCTGGGTAACAAAAGCGAAACTCCATTTCAAAAAAAAGAAAGAAAGAAAGAAAATTTCAGGCCAATATCCATGATGAACACAGATGCAAAAATCTTCAATAAAATATTGACAAACCAACTGCAACAGCACATCAAAAAGCTTATCCATCACGATCAAGTAGGCTTCATTCCAGGGATGCAAGGTTGGTTCAACATATGCAAGTCTATAAATGCAATCCACCACATAAAGAGAGCCAAGACAAAAACCACATGATTATCTCAATAGATGCAGAGAAGGCCTTTGACAAAATTCACCTGCCCTTTATGCTAAAATCTCTCAATAAACTAGGTATCAAAGGGATATATCTCAAAACAATAAAAGCTATTTATGACAAACCTACAGCCAATATCATACTGAATGGGCAAAAACTGAAGCATTCCCTTTGAAATCTGGCACTAGACAAGGATGCCATCTCTCACCACTCCTATTCAATATAGTATTGGAAGTTCTATCCAGAGTAATCAAGCAAGAAAAAAAAAGGGTATTCAATTAGGAAAAGAGAAAGTCAAACTGTCTCTATTTGCAGACAAGATTGTATATTTAGAAGACCCTATCATCTTAGCCTAAAATCTCCTGAAACTGATAAGCAATTTCAGCAAAGTCTCAGGATACAAAATCAATGTGCAGAAATCACAAGCATTTCTATACACCAATAATAGATTAACAGAGAGCCAAATCATGAGCAAACTCCCATTCACAATTGCTACAAAGAGAATAAAATACCTAGAAATACAACTGACAAAGAATGTAAAGGACCTCTTCAAGGAGAACTACAAACCACTGCTCAACGAAATAAGAGAAGACACAAACAGACAGAGAAACATTCCATGCTCATGGTTAGGAAGAATCAATATCATGAAAATGGCCGTACTGCCCAAAGTAATTTATAGATTCAATGCTATCCCCATCAAGCTACCAATGACCTTCTTCACAGAACTGGACAAAACCACCTTAAACTTCATATGGGATGAAATGAGAGCCAACACAGCCACGACAACACTAAGCAAAAAGAACAAAGCCGGAGGCATCATGGTACCTGATTTCAAACTATACTTTAAGACTACAGTAATCAAAACAGCATAGTACTGGTACCAAAACAGAGATATAGATCAATGTAACAGAACAGAGGCCTCAGAAGCAACACCACACATCTACAACCATCTGATCTTTGACAAACCTGACAAAACAAGCAATGGGGAAAGGATTCGCTGTTTAATAAATGGTATTGGAAAAACTGGTTAGCAGTGTGCAGAAAGCAGAAGCTGGACCCCTTCCTGAAACCTTACACTAAAATTAACTCCAGATGGATTAAAGACTTAAACATGAGACCTAACAACATAAAAAACATAGAAGAAAACCTAGGCAAAACCAATCAGGACACAGGCATAGGCAAGGACTTCATGACTAAAACACCAAAAGCATTGGCAACAAAAGCCAAAATAGACAAACAGGACCTAATTAAACTCCAGAGTTTCTGCACAGCAAAAGAAACAATTATTAGAATGAAACAGCAACCAATAGAATAGGAAAAAATTTTTTCAATCTACTCATCTGACAAATGGCTAATATCCAGAATCTACAAAGAACTAAAACAGATTTACAAGAAAAAAAACAAACCCATCCAAAAGTGGCCGAAGGATACGAAGACACTTTGCAAAAGAAGACATAACATGAGACCAATAAACATGAAAAAATGCTCATCATCACGGATTAGAGAAATGAAAATCAAAACCACAGTAAGATACTGCCTCACACCAATCAGAATGGCAATCAGTAAAAAATCTGGAGACAACAGACACTGGAGAAGATGTGGAGAAACAGGAACACTTTTACACTGTTGGTAGGAGTGTAAACTAGTTCAACCATTGTGGAAGACAGTGTGGTGCTTCCTCAAGGACCTAGAAATACAAATTCCATTTGACCCAGCAATCCCATTACTGGGTATATACCCAAAGAATTATAAATCATTCTATTATAAAGACACATGCACACATATGTTCATAGCGGCACTGTTTACAATAGCAAAGACCTAGAACCAACCCAAATACCCATCAATGATAGACTGGACAAGGAAAATGTGGCACATATACACCATGGAATACTATGCAGCCATAAAAAATGATGAGTTTGTGTCCTTTGTAGGGACATGGATGAATCTGGAAACCATCATTCTCAGCAAACTGACACAAGAACAGAAAATCAAACACCACATGCTCTCACTCATAGACAGTGATGAACAATGAGAACACATGGACACAATGTGGAACAATGAGAACACAGGGAAGGGAGCATCACACACTGGGGTCTGCTGTAGGAGGGGCAAGGGAGGGACAGCAGGGGGACTGGGGATGTGGAGGAGTGATAACATGGGGAGAAATACCAGACATAGGTAATGGGGATGGAGGCAGCAAACCACATTGTCATGTGTGTACCTATGCAACAATCCTGCACGATCTGCACATGTACCCCAGAAAATAAAGTACAATAAAAAATAAATAAAATAAAATAAGGCATTAAAAAATAGAGAGAGAATCCCCTTTATTTTGCTTCATTAGTACCATTTTAACCAGTAGATTTATAAATAATGAATGCTTTCCTCATGCCTCTTAGTTTAGATCGTGCATATGCAGTATTTATACTGTGTTAAGTAAATTGATTGAATTCCCTGGGGTGAATGTGGAATAATCGATAAAACATGTATTTCCACAAGTTGCCACTACTTTAAATTATTTGTCTGCCCTTCAGCCAGGGTGTGAACTCCATTTTAGCACATCTGAATGAGATGTCCCTCCAGTCTACGTGAGCCGTGGTAATTTCTTAACATCACAAAGCTTTGTTTGCTGCTTTTGTGTAGAAAAGTTGGATGCAGCAGTTCCAAAGGAAATAGAAATGGATCATATAATTTGTAGTACTAACATGTCTCTTTTAACTTACACATCTGTGTTTTAATTGAACTGGATATCAGTATTAGGATCATGTACTTAGTATCACACCTAAAACTGCATATTATTTAATTGTATTGATTTCTTTTACTTAAAAGGAATTATTCCTAAAAATGCTATTTGATGTGTAATGAAGCATATGACTGTACTTCCACAAAATAACTTTAGAGCTTAATATTTCTTTGTATAAAATATTTTTAAAACAAAATATAAGCTTCTTAACATAGAATACTGATGAGATTTATACATTATTAGAAACAACTCTTATTTGTAAAGATATCACCAACATCAAGGTGAATAAATTACTAAAGTTTGTCTTACAAAAAAAAAGAACAGGAGAAAATATTTGCAAAATACTCACCTGACAAGGGACTAATGTCCAGAATACACAAGAAACTCAAAAATTAAACAGTGGGCAAAGGGCATGAATAGATATTTCTTACAAGAAGACATACAAATGGCTAATAGGTACATGAAAAAATGCTCAACATCACTAACCATTAGGGAAATGCAAATCAAAACTACAATGAGTTAATCACCTTTTCCCGGTTAGAATGGCTATTATCAGAAAGACAAAAAAAAAAATAACGGATGCTAGTGAGGATGCAGGGGAAAAACAGAACTCACATATACTGCTGGTGGAAATGTAAATTAGTATAGCCATTATGAAAAACAGTATGGAGATTTCTCAAAAAAAAAAAAAAAAACTAAAAATAGAACTAACCTATGATAGAGCAATCCCACTACTGGGAATTCATCCAAACAAAGGGAAAACAGTATTTCAAGAGGATACATATACTACCATGTTTGCTGCAGCACTACTCACAACGATACAGAACCAATCACACTGCCCATCAATGGACAAATGGATAAAGAAAATACAGGGAGTTCCAGGCAAGATGGCTGAATAGGAACGGCTCCAGTCTACAGCTCCCAGTAAGAACAATGCAGAAGGCAGGTGATTTCTGCATTTCTAACTAAGGTACCCAGCTCATATCACTGGGACTGATTAGACAGGGGGTGCAGCCCACAGAGAATGAGCCGAAGCAGGGTGGGGTGTCACCTCACCTGGAAAGCACAAGGGGTCGGAAAACTCCCTCCCCTACCCGAGTGAAGCCGTGAGGGACTGTGCTGTAAGGAACTGTGCAGATACTATACTTCTCCCACAGTCTTTGAAACCCGCAAACCAGGAGATTCCCATGGGTGCCTACGCCACCAGGACCCTATGTTTCAAGTACAAACTGGGCAGCCATTCAGGTAGACAATGAGCTAGCTGCAGGAATTTTTTTTCCATACCCCATTGGTACCTGGAGCTCCCATGGAAAGGGGGCTGAAGCCGGGAAGCCAACTGGTCTAGCTCAGTGGATTCCATCCCCATGGAGCCCAGCAATTTAAGATCCATTGGTTCAAAATTCTTGCTGCCAACAGAGCAGTCTGAAGTCAACCTGGGATGCTTGAGCTTGGTGAGGGGAGGGGCATACCCCATTACTGAAGCTAGAGTACATGGTTTTCCCCTCACACTGTAAACAAAGCTGCTGGAAAGTTTGAACTGGGCAGAGCCCACCACAGCTCAGCAAAGATGCAGTAGCCAGACTGCCTGACTAGATTCCTCCTTTCTGAGCAGGACATCTCTTAAATTAAAAAAAAAAAAAAAAAAAAAAGGTAGCAGCCCCAGTCAGGGGTTTATAGATCAAAGTCTTATCTCCCTGGGACAGAGCACCTGGGAGAAGGGGCAAATGCGGGTGCAGCTTCAGCAGACTTAAATGTTGCTGCCACCTGCTCTGAACACAGCAGCAGATCTCCCAGCAAAGCGCTGGAGCTCTGCTAAGGGACAGACTGCCTCTTCAAGAGGGTCTCTGACTCCCCTGCCTCCTGACTGGGAGACACCTCCCAGCAGGTGTCAACAGACACCTCATATAGGAAAGCTCCAGCAGGCAACTGGCAGGTGACCTTCTGGGACGAAGCTTCCAGAGGAAACAGGCAGCAGTCTTTACTGTTCTGCAGCCTCTCTGCTATTGTGAACTACAGCACTGTTCACAATAGCAAAGACTTGGAACCAACCCAAATGCACATCAATGACAGATTGAATAAAGAAAATGTGGCACATATACACCATGGAATACTATCCAGTCACAAAAAAGGATGTGTTCATGTCCTTTTCAGGGACATGGATGAATCTGGAAACCATCATTCTCAGCAAACTGACACAAGTACAGAAAACCAAAAACCACACGTTCTCACTCATAAGTGGGTACTGAACAATGAGAACACATGGACACAGGGAGGGAAACATCACACACTGGGGCCTGTTGGGGGGTGGGGGGACCTAGGGGAGGGATAGCAGGGGATGGGGGGATTAGGGAGGGATAACATTAGGAGACATACCTAATGTTTTCAGACAGGCAAATGCTGAAAGAATTTGCCATTACCAAGCCACCACTAAAAGAACTGAAAAAGGGAGCTCTAAATCTTGAAACAAATCCTGGAAATATATTAAAACAGAACCTCTTTAAAGCATAAATCATGCAAGACCTATAAAACAAACATACAAGTTAAAAAGTGAAAACAAAAAAACCAAAGTACACAGGCAACAAAAAACACAATGAATTTAACAGTACCTCACGTTTCAATACTAACATTGAATGTAAATGGCCTAAACTCTCCACTTAAAAGATAAAGAACTGCAGAATGGATAAGGACTCACCAATTATCTGCTGTCTTCAGGAAATTCACCTAACACCTAAGGAATCACATAAACTTAAGGTAAAGGGGTGGAAAAAGGTGTTTCATGCAAATGGACACCAAAAGCAAGCCGGGATAGCTATTCCTAGACAAAAAAATTTTAAAGCAACAGCAGTTAAAAGAGACAAAGAGGGACATTATATAATGGTAAAAGGCCTTGTCCAATAGGAAAATATCACAGTCCTAAACATATACACACCTAACACTGGAGCCCTCAAATTTATAAAACAATTACTGATAGACCTAAGAAATGAGAAAGACAGCAACACAATAGTAGTAGGGGACTTAAGTACTCCACTGACAGCACTATACAGGTCATGAAGACAGAAAGTCAACAAAGAAACAACGGATTTAAACCACACCTTGGAACAAATGGACTTACCAGATATATATAAGGAGAGAGAACATTTCATCCAACAACAGAATACACCTTCTATTCGACAGTGCATGGAACTTTCTCCAAGATAGACCATATGATAGGCCATAAAACGAGCCTCAATAAATTTAAGAAAACTGAAATTTTATCAAGCACTCTCTCATACCACAGTGGAATAAAACTGGAAATCAACTCCAAAAGGAAACTTCAGAACCCTGCAAATACATGAAAATTAAATAACCTGGTCCTGAATAAGCAATGGGTTAAAAATGAAATCAAGACAGAAATTTAAAAATTCTTCAAACTGATGAAATCAAGACAGAAATTTAAAAATTCTTCAAACTGAATGGCAATAACGACACAACCTATGAAAACCTCTGGGATACAGCAAAGGCAGTGCTAAGACAAAAGCTCACAGCCCTAAATGCTTATAACAAAAAGCCTGAAAGTGCACAAACTGACATTCTAAGGTCTCTAGTTCACATGAACAAACCAAACCCAAACCCAGCAGAAGAAAGGAAATTACCAAGATCAGAGCAGAACTAAATGAAATAGAAACAAAAAAACACATACAAAAGAAACAAAAGGGAGAACGATCCAAGATGGCCAATCGCTAACATCTTGGGATTGCAGCTCGCAGTTAAAGCTCATAGAACTAGAGGACGCCACACTTTCAGACAAATTCTGGTGGCTCAGGAGCAGAAGATTCCCCGTGGAGGAGCCATGCGGGGCAGTGGTTTCACCTGCACCGCGGCGCAGTGGTCTTGCCGGCACATCCGCACGGCAGCTCTCGGAGCTGACTAGGTGGGGCTGGCTCCCCTTCTGACCGAGGTTTGGAGTAGCCGCGCGGGTTCCCAGTGCTGACTCCTGAGGCCGGTGTAGAAGTTATGCCGGCACCTCGGCGCAGAGTGAACGCGACTGGTTCCCCTTCTGACCGAGGTTTGGAGCTCCAGGAAGGCAGACTCGCCTATTACGGACACAAGAAGGAAGCCAGACAGGAGAAGCCTGGGCAGAAAAACACCACCAGTCTTAACGCCGCTGTTCCTGGCCCTGGGAACTAACATCTTGGACGTCCACTCAAGAGACCTACTGAAAGCTGGTAATTTCAAAGACAACAGGAGGATAAATTTACAACAATGGGAAGAAACCAGCGTAAAAAGGCTGAGAATACTCAAAATCAGAACCCCTCTCCCTCTAAAGATGATCACAGTTCCTCATCAACAATGGAACAAGACTTGATGGAGGAAGAGCACATCCCATTAACAGGATCGAACTTCACGTTATGGAT
>CM052662.1:80958321-81002429 GCA_028533165.1 Leontopithecus rosalia
TTTTTTCTTTCTTTCCTTCTCTCAAAAAAAGAAAGAAATCAACTTGTAAACCTCTAGATCCAGGTTGGCAATATCTCTCTCAATGCTTGATTTCCTTCCTTCCCTTCCCTCCTTCCCTCCCTCCCTCCCTCCCTTCCTCCCTTCCTTCATCCCTCCTTCATCCCTTCCTTCCTCCCTTTCTTCCAGCCTTCCTCCCTTTCTCCCCCCCACAAAAAAAGAAACAAAAAACTTGTTCTTTGAAAGGACAAATAAAATTGATAGACCATTAGCAAGATTAACCAAGAAAAGAAGACATAAAAGCCAAATAACCTCCCTAAGAAACTAAACAGGGCATATTACAACTGACACCAATAAAATACAAAAGATCACTCAGAGCTACTATAAACACCTTCATGCACATTAACTAGAAAACCAAGAAGAGATAAATAAATTCCTGGAAAAATACAACCCTCCTAGCTTTAATCAGGAATTAGATACCCTGAACAGACTAATAACAAGCAGCAAGACTGAAATGGTAATTTAAAAATTACCAACAAAAAAAAGCCCAGGACTAGACGGATTCACAGCAGAATTCTTCTAGACATTCAAAGAATTGGTAACAATCCTATTGACACTATTCCACTAGAGAAAGAGAGAACCCTCCATAAATCGTTCTATGAAGACAGTATCACCCTAATACCAAAACCAGGAAAGGACAAAACAAACTTAAAAAAAGAAAACTACAGACCAATACCCCTGCTGAACATAGATGAGAAAATCCTTAACAAAACATTGTCTAACCAAATCCAACAATATATCAAAAAGATCATTTACCATGATCAAATGGGTTTCATATCAGGGATGCGGGGTGGTTTAACATACACAAGTCAAAAAATACGATAGCCCACATAAACAGAATTAAAAACAAAAATCTCTTCTGGTCCTAGGAGCTTCAGGAACCGCGGCTTAGGTGCAGACATGGCCAAGTCCAAGAACCACACCACACACAAAATGGCACAGAAATGGTATCAAGAAACCCCGATCACAAATGCATGAATCTCTTAAGGCGGTGGACCCCAAGTTCCTGAGGAACATGTGCTTTGCCAAGAAGCAGGACAAGGGCCTAAAGAAGATGCAGGCCAACAATACCAAGGCCATGAATGCACGTGCCAAGGCCATCAAGGCCCTCATAAAGCCAAAGGAGGTTGAGCCCAAGATCCCAAAGGGTGTCATCCGCAAGCTTGATCGACTTGCCTACATTGCCCACCCCAAGCTTGGGAAGCGTGCTCGTGCATGCATTGCCAAGGGGCTCAGGCTCTGCCAGCAAAAGGTCAAGGCCAAGGCCAAGGATCAAACCAAGGCCCAGGCTGCAGCTCCAGCTTCAGTTCCAGCTCAGGCTCTCAAAGGTGCCCATCCCCCTACAAAGGCTTCAGAGTGGATATCTCTGTCTGCCAACGTGAGGACAGAAGGACTGGTACAACCCCCTCGGGGCTGCCATGTGCATGGGGCTGGGGTCCTCCTGTGTTATTTGTACAAATAAACCTGAGGCAGGAAAAAAAAAATCTCATGATCACCTCAAAAGATGCAGAAAAAGCATTTGACAAAATCCAGAATCCCACTATGATTAAAACTCTCAACAAAATCGGCATACAAGGGACATACCTTAATGTAATAAAAACCATATATGCCAAACCCAACATAATACTGAATAGGGAAGAGTTAAAAGCATTCCCTCTGAGAATTGGAACAAGACAAGCCTGCCCACTCTCACCACTCTTCTTCAACATAGTACTGGAAGTCCTAGCCAGAACAATCAAACAAGAGAAAGAAAGAAAGGGCATCCAAATCAATAAAGAGGAAGTCAAACTGTCACTTTTTGCTGACGATATGATCATTTACCTTGAAAGCCCTAAGGACTCCTCCAGAAAGCTCCTAGAACTGATAAAAGAATTCAGCAAACTTTTCAGATATAAGATTAATAATGTACAAAAATCAGTAGTTCTTCTATACACCAACAGCAACCAAGCAGAGAATCAAATCAATAACTCAACCCTTTTTACAATAGCTGCAAAAAAAAAAAATATTTAGAAATATACCTAACCAAGGAGTCAAAAGACCTGTACAAGGAAAACTAAAAAACACTGCTGAAAGAAATCACAGATGACACCACCAAATGGAAACACATCCCATACTCACACATGGGTACAATCAATATTGTGAAAACAACCATATTGCTAAAAGCAATATTGCTAAAAGCAATCTACAAATTCAATTCAATCCTCATCAAAATACCACCATCATTCCTCACAGAATCAGAAAAAAAAAATTCTAAAATTCATATGGAACCAAAAAAGAGCCCACATAGCCAAAGCAACACTAAGCAAAAAGAAAAAATCTAGAGACATCATACTACCTGATTTCAAACTATATTATAAGGCCATAGTCACCAAAGCAGCATGGTACTGGTATAAAAATAGGCACATAGACCAATGGAACAGAATACAGAACCCAGAAATAAAACCAAATATTTACAGTCAACTGATCTTCAACAAAGCAACAAAAACTTAAAGTGTGGAAAGGATACCATTTTCAACAAATGGTGCTGGGATAATTGCTAGCCACACGTAGAAGAATGTTATCGGATCCTCATCTCTCACCTTATACAAAAATCAACCCAAGGTGGATTAAAGACTTAAACCTAAGACCTCAAACCATAAAAATTCTAGAAGATTACACTGGAAAAACCATTCATTGGCTTAAGTAAGGATTTCATGAACCAAAAATCCAAAAGCAAATGCAATAAAAACAAAGATAAATATCTGAGACCTAATTAAACTAAAGAGCTTTTGCATGCCAGAAGAACAGTCAGCAGAGTAAACAGACAACACACAGAGTAGGAGAAAATCTTTACAATATATACATCTGACAAAAGACTAATATCCCAAATCTACAATGAATTCAAACAAATCAGTAAGAAAAAACAAACAATCAAAAAGGGATCATAAGTGAAAGAGGAATAACCTAATATTCATAAGTGAAAGAGAAATAAAATCCTTCTCAGGCAAGCCAATTCTAAGGGAATTTGTTTCAACTACACCAGCCTTACAAGAATCAAGTCTATACAACAACCAACAACATGACGGGATCAAAATCTCACTTATCAATACTAATCCTGAGTATAAATGGCTAAACGTCCCTCTAAAAGACATGGAGGGTCAAAGTCGATAAAAAGACAAACCCAACCATCTGCTACCTTCAAGATACCCACCTCACATGTAACAATACCCACAGGCTCAAAGTAAAGGGATAGAGACAGATTTACCAACCAAATAGAAAACAAAAAAGAGCAGGAGCCACTATTCTTATATCAGCTAAAACAGACTTTAAACAAGTAACAATTAAGAAGGACAAAGATGGGTATTACCTACTGATAAATGGAAAAATCCAACAAAAACACTTACCTATCTAACTGTATATGCACCCATCATTGATACACGCAGTTTCATAAAACAAGTTTTGCTTGACCTAGGCAGCAAAACTTGACCTAGGCAGACTTAGGCAGCCATGTATTAATAGTGAAAGACTTCAACACCCCACTGACAACACTAGACAGATCACTGAGGCAGAAAACTAACGAAGAGACTGTCACTTAATCTCAGACTTGATTAACTGGACTTAACAGACATCTATAGAACACTCCACCCAACAACCACAGAAAATGTTTTTACATCATTAATCATCACGAAAATGCAACCTAAAACCAAGCCCAAAAGTCAATCAATAGAGAATTAGATAAACCATGGTATATTCACATAATGGGATTTTACATAGCAACAAAAAGAAATAAACCACTGATAGATGTAAAATATGGATAAACGTTAGCAATATCATACTGAATAAAAAGAAACCAAACACAAAAGAGTACATATTATATGATTCCATTTTTATGAACTTTAAGAACAGGCAAAACCATGGAAACAGAAAACAGAGGAATGGTTGCCAGAATCAAGGTGGAGATGCAAGCAACAGATGAGGAAATACGCAATGCTTGAGTCATATACTTGAGTCACATAAAGAAGAAAAATGAATTAATTAAAAATATATTTTTTAATGTTTTTAAAAATACAATGAAAATGAAAACAAGGAAAATTTCTGCAGCATGACAATGCTCTATTTCATGATTAGAATGTTTGCTGCATATGTTACTCTAGTCAAAGCTCATCTAACTTAACACTTAAGATTGCCTGTCCAGGAGGCTGAGGCAGGAGAACTGCTTAAACCCAGAAGGCGGAGGTTGCAGTGACCTGAGATCACGCCACTGCACTGCAGCCTGGCACCTGGTGTCAGATCGAGATTCTGCCACAAAAAAAAAAAAAAGATTGCCTGTTTAATGTAACTAACTACATGTCAATAAAAACCCCAAACAGCAAAACACACTGCCACGTGTGTACCTATGCAACTATCTTACATGTTCTGCACATGTAGCCCAAAACCTAAAACGCAATAAAAAATAAAAAATTTTTTAAAAAATCCCAAACAAACAAATGAGTTAAAATTCTGCTAAAGACTATGGAAAGGGGCATTTATTCCTTTCTCTTCCATTGACAGTCACTAAAAACAACAATAAAAAAGTTGGGTAGTAGAAATGCAGCAAGATACCTGCACAGCTTCAAACACGACACAAAGTATAAGCAAATACTTCCCAAACACAGTGAACATTAAGCCAACCACAGAACACAGTAAGCCTGACATGTGCCACTTCCAATCGCAAACAGGATAGCAATTTCAAAAGTATCACTTAACTTTTGCAAATATTAAAACAATATAAACCCATTTTTTTCTTGAAATAAATGAAAAAAGCTCATTAATAGTGGTTGCCTTTAGAAAAAAAAAGGACAGAAAGAGATTTTATTTGCTTCATCTTACGTGTGTGGGGTGGGGGTGGGGGTGTATGGGTGTGTGGGGTGGGGGTGGGGGTGTATGGGTGTGTGGGGTTTTTTTTTTTTTTTTTTTGAGACGGGTCTCACTGTTGCCCGGGCTGGAGTACAGTGGCATAATCATAGCTCACTTCAATCTTGAACTCCTGAGCTCAAGGAATCCTCCCACCTCAGCCTCCTGAGTAGCTGGAATTACAGATGCACACAACTACGTCTAGCTTGTTTTTTAATTTTTAGTAGAAACAGGATCTTGCTATATTTCCCAGGCTGGTCTCCAACTCCTGGGCTCAAGGGATCCTCCCACCTCAGCCTCTCAAAGTGCTAGGATAACAGGTGTGAGCCACCACAACCAGCCCACCTTGTACCTTTCTACACAGCCCAAATTTCTAACCTTATGCAAATATATTATTTTCTTTTTAAGTAAACAGAATTCACCTGGTTGATGGGAACAGGTCTCAATGTGTGTGATGGATTATATATCATTAACTAAGAAATGATGGCAAGGAACACCAAGCCATCCCCAGGCAAAAAATGCTCAGGGTGTGATAGAACAGTGAACAATATATACCAGTCATGCACTAGTTAAACCTGTTCTTCAAACACAGGATACATGACTCTGCCCCCATTTCTCCCTCGCAAAGAATACTTTCTAATTAGTTCACTACTAATTTATTTTTAATTAGTAGTGAACACGCACTAGCTGCTTGCCTCGTTGATCTTTATTCTAGAAAAAACATAGAGATATTGAACTCAAGTTGGAAGACCCAAGTCTGGTCTCAAAATAGAGGGCCATCATACAAAGGAACCAGAGCAGTTGAGAAAACTGTTTATTGGTGGTCTGAGCTTTGAAACTACAGATAGTTTAAGAGAATATTTTGAGAAATGAGGCACACTCACCGATTGTGTGGTAATGAGAGATCCCCAAACAAAATGTTCCAGGGGTTTTGGTTTTGTGACTTATTCTTGTGTTGACGAGGTAGATGCAGCAATGTGTGCTTGACCACACAAGGTTGATGGCTGTGTAGTGGAACCAAAGAGAGCTGTTGCTAGAAAGGATTCTGTAAAGCCTGGTGCCCATCTAACAGTGAAGAAAAATTTTATTGGTGGTATGAAAGAAGACACAGAAGAGTATAATCTGAGAGACTACTTTGAAAAGTATGGCAAGATTGAAACCACAGAAGTTACGGAAGACAGGCAGAGTGGAAAAAAAGAGAGGATTTGCTTTTGTGACTTTTGATGATTATGATACAGTTGATTAAAAATGTTCAGCATTACTGCACTATTAATGGGCATAATTGTGAAGTGAAAAAGGCCCTTTCAAAACAAGAGATGCGGTCTGCTGGATCACAGAGAGGCTGTGGAGGTGAATCTCGCAATTTTATGGGTCGCGGAGGAAACTTTGGAGGCGGTGGAGGTAAGTTTGGCCACGGTGGAAACTTTGGTGGAAGAGGGGGTTATGGTGGTGGAGGTGGTGGCAGCAGAGGTAGTTATGGAGGAGGCGATGGTGGATATAAAGGATTTGGAGGTGATGGTGGCAACTATGGCAGGGGTCCTGGTTATAGTAGTATGGGGCTATGGTGGTGGTGGACCAGGATATGGAAACCAAGGTGGTGGATATGGTGGCAGTGGTGGAGGATATGATGGTTACAATGAAGGAGGAAATTTTGCCAGTGGCAACTATGGTGGTGGTAGGAACTATAATGATTTTGGAAATTATAGTGAACAACAGCAATCAAATTATGGGCCCATGAAAGGCGTCCGTTTTGGTGGAAGAAGCTTGGGCAGTCCCTACGGCAGTTGTTATGGATCCAGTGATGGAAGTGCTGGTGTGGTAGCAGAAGGTTCTAAAAACAGCAGAAAAGGGCTACAGTTCTTAGGAGGAAAGAGAGTGAGAAGTTGTCAGGAAAGCTGCAGGTTACTTTGAGACAGCCGTCCTAAATGCATTAGAGGAACTGTAAAAATCTGCCACAGAAGGAGCGATGATCCATAGTCAGAAAAGTTACTGCAGCTTGAACAGGAAACCCTTCTTGTTCAGGACTGTCACAGCCACAGTTTGCAAAAAGTGCAGCTGTTGATACGGCAATGTAGTGTCGATTAGATGTATACTCCTGAGGAATTTTATCTGTTGTGGCTTTGTCTTTTTCTTTTTCATTACATCAGGTATACTGCCATGTAAATTGTGGTAGTGGTACCAGTAATAAAAAATTAAGGAATTTTAAAAAAATACATAGAACACCTGCTCATTAAACATAATCACTTATTCACAAAGAATAAATACATGGGTAAGAGTCTGCTCTGGGCTTTCAGCTGGGAATGCTGTCAGTCCCCTGATGTCCCACTCTGATTCCTACTTTTGCACTCTATCTTTGCTTCTTTTTTTTTTTTTGAGATGGAGTTTCACTCTTGTTACCCAGGCTGGAGTGCAATGACGCAATCTTGGCTCACCGCAACCTCCGCCTCCTGGGTTCAGGCAATTCTCCTGCCTCAGCCTCCCAAGCAGCTGGGATCACAGGCAGGGGCCACCATGCCCAGCTAATTTTTTGAACTTTTAGTAGAGACGGAGTTTCACCATGTTGACCAGGATGGTCTCGATCTCTTGACCTCGTGATCCACCTGCCTCGGCCTCCCAAAGTGCTGGGATTACAGGCATGAGCCACCACGCCTGGCATGTTTCTGTTTCTTAATTCCTTCAGCACCTCCTGGGTTGGGGTCTCCACAACTGACCGGACCTGGTCTCCTTTATTGTTTCCCTTTTTATGTACACTTTGTAACCAATACAAACTAACAAATGTATTATTTAATAACAAAATTTCTAAATGTTCTCTTACACTACTTTTGTCCTCTTACACTAATTTGTCCTCAGTAACAAATACTGAGGACAAATCTCTCCTCTAAGAACAAGCTTTTTTTAGCAGAACAAAGTCTAAAAATAGGTAAATAAATAAATAAATAATAAAAGAACAGGTTTTAAAAATGGTTAATAGGAGGCCAGACACAGTGGCTCATGCCGGCAATCCCAGCACTTTGGGAGGCCAAGGCAGGGGGATCACCTGAGGTCAGGAATTCAAAACCAGCCTGACCAACATGCGGAAACCTCATCTCTACTAAAAATACAAAATTAGCCAAGTGTGGTGGTGCATGCCTGTAATCCAGCTACTCGTAAGACTGAAGAAGGAGAATCACTTGAACCCAGGAGGCAGAGGTTGCAGTAACCCAAGATCGTGCCATTGCACTCCAACCTGGGCAACAAGAGTGAAACTCTTAATACAGCCAAGTTCAGGGGCTCATGCCTGTAATCCCAGCACTTCAGGAGGCTGAGGCAAGAGGATCACCTGAGCAACACAGCAAAACTCTGTCTCTGCAAAAAAATGTTAGAAACTAGCCAAGCATGGTGGCATGTGCCTGTAATCTCAGCTACACAGGAGGCTGAGGTGGAAGGACAGTTTGATCCCAGGAGGCTGAGGCTGCAGTGAGCCATGAGTACATCCGTGCACTCCAGCCTGGGTGACAGAGCAAGACCCTTTCTTGAAACGAATAAATAAATAATGGTTAATTTTTCTTGTAACATACAATACATATATTTAAGATAACTTAAAATGTGTTATATACTCTATGTATCCTAAATGAATACTACAGTTATGGACTAAATTGTATTCTCCAAAATTCATATGTTGAAGCCCTAACTCCCAATGTGACTGTATGCAGAGACAGGGCCTTAAAAGGGGTTGAATGAGGTCATGTGGGTGGAGTTCTAAACCAATAGGACTAATGTCCTTATAGTAAGAAGAGACACTAGGGATACATGTGCCCAGAGAAAAAGCCATGTGAAAACACAGAGAAAAGATAGGCATCTGCAATCCAAGTAGAGAAGCCTCAAAAGTCAACCCTGCTGGCACCTTCATCTTGGACTTCCACATTCCAACGCCAGGCACAATGGCTCATGCCGAGCACTCTGGGAGTACAAAGCAGGAAGACTGCTTAAGGCCAGAAGTTCAAGACGAGCCTAGGCAACATAGCAAGACTCCACCTCCACAAAAAAAAAAAATTTTAAGTAGCCAGGCATTGTGGCACATGCCTCTAGTCCCAGCTACTCAGGATGACAGGCAGCAAGATCACTTGAGCCCAGGAGTTCAAGGATTCAGTGAGCTATGATTGTGTCACTGCACTCCAACGTGAGCAACACTGACGCTGTCTCTAAAGAAACTAAATACCCACCCATGATAGATTAAAGAAACTGTGGTACATAAATACCATAGAATACTGTGTAACCATAAAAACAAATCAGATCACGTCCTTTGCAGGGACACGAATGAAGCTGGAGACCATTATCCTCAGCAAACTAACACAGGAACAGAAAACCAAGTACTGCATGTTCTCACTCATAAGTGAGAGCTAAATGATCAGAACACATGAACACATAGAGGGTAACAACACACACTGCGGCCTTTCAGAGGTTGGAGGATGAATGAAAGAAGAGTATCAGGAAAAAAAAACTAATGGGGACTAGGCTTAAGACCTGGGTGATGAAGTAATCTGTACAACAAACCCCCATGACACAAGTTTACCTATGGAACAAACCTGCACTTGTACCACTGAACTTAAAAAGTTAAAAAACAAAACACAAAAAAGCACTATCTTAAGCCTTATTCATGAAGGCCTGATTATAATGCTTAAAAGTGAGATGAAGTCCAGATTTATAATCAAAGTATGTTTTGAAATACAGTTGTATTACTCTTTAAAAGATACACTCTTGGGCCGGGCGCAGTGGCTCAAACCTGTAATCCCAGCACTTTGGGAGGCCGAGGCAGGTGGATCACGAGGTCAAGAGATCGAGACCATCCTGGTCAACGTGGTGAAATCCCGTCTCTACTCAAAATACAAAAAAAAATTAGCTGGGCATGGTGGTGCGTGCCTGTAATCCCAGCTACTCAGGAGGCTGAGGCAGGAGAATTGCCTGAACCCAGGAGGCGGAGGTTGCAGTGAGCCGAGATCGCGCTGTTGCACTCCAGCCTGGGTAACAACAGCAAAACTTCGTCTCAAAAAAAAAAAAAAAAGATACACTCTCAAACTTAAAATGGGTCAACAGCATAAAAAACAAACAATTCTATAAAACTATAAAAGTTTATATTCTATGAAAGTTTGAGTAAATTTAAAGCAGAATTTATTTTACAACAATATTAAATTTCTTTTTTTTTTTTTTAAGATGGGGTTTCACCATGTTGGTCAGGCTGGTCTTGAACTCCTGACCTCAGGTGATCCACCCACCTTGGCCTCCAAAGTGCTTGGATTACAGGCGTGAGCCACCACACCCGGCAACAAGATTAAATTTCATGAAATTAACCATGTATAATGTACACATAATTTTAAACTCAAGTGCCTAACCTTGAAGTATCATTTCAACATGCTAAAAATAAACTAAAATCTGCAATTAAATAACACAAGAAAACAAAAAAAGGGACATATCAGAAAATAAAAATTCAGCTTTATTAAAATATTTTAAACATACCAAATAAAACCATATACTTAAAAGAATTTAATTTTATTTACCCCCTGCAAAGGGAGATTCCAGCATTCTGAGCTTCTGAATTTGGACAGTGGTGACTGAACATGGACATCCTCTGGTTTTGCATTTAACATCTTTCTTATCTGAAACTAAGATGAGAAAATAATTAGTTTATATAAGAGCTATATATATAAGAGCTAATTCAGCTAACAGAACCATTATATTACTCTGCATTAATAATCTGCTAAGAGTTTTAAATTCAGTGCTTAATTTATACGTAATTAATATAATTTTATTTTTTAAAAATCCTCTCCTTGACTCTGAAAGTAGGTAAAAGAGGAATCACAATAGCTTCCTAACTATTCTCTTGCCTGCTGTCTCTTCCCCTTTTTATCTTTCAAATGTCAGCCCCAGAGTTCTCTAATACATAAAATCTAATTATGGCTGCAATACTTAAAAATTCAACAATGGTAGCCATTACTTACAGATAAAACTCTTTATAATTTGGGCTCCTTCACATCACACACACCAAAAATTCTGCAACCCACACGCTGAATGAACCAACCTTCTTCAAACACATCATATTATTTTGTATCTCTAAACCTTTGCATATACTGTTCCCTCAATCTAGAATGCCCTTCCCTCTCTCCCTAGCAAAGTACTCCATATTCTCGTCAAAATTACTATTTTATCCACACAACCATCACTGTCACACCAAGCATTCCTTTCTCTGAATATCAGTACTTGGTAGTGCATTATTTATAATATAATGATATACATATAATAATGTTATGTTATATATTATATATAATGTTACATTATATATTATTATGTTATATTATTTATATTACATTATTTATATTATGTTATATATGTTACATGTGTTATATATTATATTGCATTATTTATATTACACATATCATACTATATAGTTATCTGTCTACATAGTCTTCTTCTCCAAAAAGTAGAGCTTCTTAAAGATTACTCCATGCCTTAGTCACCCTTGTATCTCCACAGTGTGTGGCTCATGACATGATGAATAAACAAATGAATGAAAGCACAGATTGTAGCCATGAGTTTAAAATCATTTGTTTAGGCTGGGCGAGGTGGCTTACGCCTGTAATCCCAGCATTTTGGGAGGCCAAGGCAAGCAGATCACAAGGTCAGGAGTTCGAGACCAGCCTGGCCAATATGGTGAAACCCTGTCTCTACTAAAAATTTGCCAGGTGTTGTGGCAGGCGCCTGTCATCCCCGCTATTCAGGGGGCTGACGCAGCAAAACTGTTTGAACCTGGGAGGCAGACACTGCAGTGAGCTGTGACCACACCACTGTACTCCAGCCTGGGCAACAGAGCAGGACTCTAAGTTTCAAAAAAAAAAAATCATTTGTTTAGAATATGAATACCCAGCTTCCACAATAAAATGAAGTTTTTCGTTTTTGTTTTTATTTTTTTGAAATGAAGTCTCACTCTGTTGCCCAGGCTGGAGTGCAATGGCACAATTTTGGCTCAATGCAACTTCTCCCTCCCAGGTTCAAGCAACTCTCCTGCCTCAGCATCCCAAGTAGCTGGGATTACAGGCGCGCACCACTACACCCAGTTAATTTTTTGTATCTTTAGTAGAGATGAGCTTTCGCCATGTTGGCCAGGCTAGTCTCAAACTCCTGACTTTGTGATCCGCCTGCCTCAGCCTCCCAAAGTGCCGAAATTACAGGTGTAAGCTACCACATTCAGCCAAAATAAAGTTATAAATGACAATTAAGCTTCAAGTTCAGGCTACAAAACGTAACATATAAAAAGCACTATATCAGCTGGGCGCCGTGGCTCACGCCTGTAATCCCAGCACTTTGGGAGGCCAAGGCAGGCAGATCACAAGGTCAGGAGTTTGAAATCAGGCTGACCAACATGGTGATGCCCCATCTCTACTAAAAATACAAAAAATTAGCCAGGCATGGTGGTGCACGCCTGTAATCCTAGCTACTAAGGAAGCTGAGACAGGAGAATGACTTGAACCCAGGAGGCGGAGGTTGCAGTAAGCCTAAATCACGCCACTGCACTCTAGCCTGGGTAACAGAGTGAGACTCTGTCTCAAAAAAAAAAAAAAATCACTATATCAACTACAACCAGTAACGATTCATAAAATTATTTCTAAAATAATTTTAGAAATTTTTTTCTAAAAGAAAAAGCCTAAGTCAGGAGGACAGAAAAAATTTGAAGAATGCTTACCTCAACTTTTTTATTTCACTAGCACCAATGAGGGTCAAAGTTAATCCTCCTGGTTACCAGTAACTTCTTAATTATTAATTGCTATTTAGACTGGAAAATATTATCTCTAAATCAATCATTTGCCTCAAATTTTAATTAGGAAACAACAGTTATTTTCCCAGGGATTAAGGCAAGGCCTTTAGACTGTTCACACCCATAGACCCTTTTTAAGTAGGGTATTTACCCTATACCAGATTCTGTGCCATACTGTCTTTTCTAGAGATGGCTACTGAACATGCTCTTCTTACAATTGGATATTGACAGTCCTCCAACATCAGGACTATGTTCCTTTCCTTTTGAATCTGAGTAGGTCTGTGACTTCCAATGATAATCATAAACAGCAATACAGCTTCAGCCTGGCTTGCACACATTCATGTATTCTCTTTCCTTTCCTCCCCTCCTTCTCTCAGTGCACATAGCTTAGGACCCTTGAACCAATAACTGAGAAATTTGCATACTCTGTGGCTGCTATACTGAAAAGATCACATGGAGAGGCTAAAAAGAGATAAAGCTGTACCAAAATGTTTGAGTCTTCCCAGCACAGATGAGTGATCATGTCTTTAAGATGATTCCAGACTATATGAATGAAGAAATATGGGGTGTGTATGTGTGTGCGGGAGGGTGGGGAGGGGGGTGGATGGTGGGCGGTTGGGTGGGGTGGGGGTGTGTGTGTGTGTACAGAATACTTTTTCAGTCTTAAAAAGGAAACCCTGCCCTTTGTAACAACATGGATGAAACTGGAAGGCATTGAGATAAGTGAAATAAGCCAGACACTGAAGAACAAATACTACATAATATCACTTACACAGGGAATCAAAAATAGTTAGACTCATAGAAACAGAGAATAGAATAGTGATTGCCAGAAACTGGGGGCTAGGAAACAGGAAGATATTAATAAAGGGTACGAAGTTTCAGTTACACAGATGAGTATGTCCTAGAGATCTACCATACAGCATGATGCCTATAGCTAACAATACTGTACTGTATACTTAAAAATTTGCTAAGAGGGTAGATCTTATGTACAAGTGTTAAGAAAAAATAATGATAAAGAGGACAGGAGGAAACTTTTGGAGATGGTAGACATGTTTTTGACACAGACTGTGGTGATGGTTTCATGCATGTATACTTATCTCCAGACTCGTCGGGTTATATACATTAAATATGTGCAGCTTTTCATGTCAATCATACCTCAATACAGTGATTTAAACACAAGAAAAATGAAGGAAACATGGAAGGACTATACAAAATATGTTAAAATGTTATTATCTCTGAGTGATAAGAGAGGTGACTTATTTTCATTTTGGTGTTCTATAGTTTCCAATTTTTCAAATAGGAAAATCATGCAATTATTAAAGGCAAGGAAAAAAATAACATTTAAAGCTCTGAAAAATCTCTGCAGCACCTTCAATAAATTTCAGGTCTAGATCTTTCACTCCAATTTTGCTAGGGGTTTAGGGGGACGAGCAAATTTCAGATGCAACTACTCTACTGTCAATTTTTCCTATACTCATTTTTTATTAATAATTAACTGATCAAAAACAATGTAAACGTTTTGTTATAATCTTACCTATTCTTAGACAAACTTTAATCATGGTCTCAACTATGTACAATCAACAAAGATTCTAAGCTATTAATGATTCTGCAAAGCCAATATTATAATTCCATTATAAAACCCAATACTATCTATAATTTTAAAACCTGAAAAACATGGCTGAGTGCAATGGCTTATGCCTAAATCCTAGCATTTTGGAAGTCTGAGAAAGGCAGATCATTTGAGGTCAGGTATTCAAGACCAGCCTGGCCAACATGGTGAAATCCCATCTCTAATAAAAATACAACAATGGGCCGAGTATGGTGGCTCACGCCAGTAATCCCAGCACTTTGGGAGGCCAGGGCGGGTGGATCACCTGAGGTCAGGAGTTTGAGACCAGCCTAACCAACAGGGTGAAACCCTGTCTCTACTAAAAATGCAAAAATTAGCTGGGCATGGTGGCATATGTCGGTGATCCCAGCTACTCGGGAGACTGAGGCAGGAGAATCACCTCAACCCAGGAGGCAGAGAGGATGCAGTGAGCCAAGATAGTGCCATTGTACTCCAGCCTAGGCAACAAGAGTGAAACTCTGTCTTAGGAGAAAAAAAAAAAAGCCAGGCATCTCAGAAAGAAAAAAAATATATACATATATCTCCACACCTATAATCCCAGCTACTCAAGAGGTTGACGCACGAGAATCATTTGAACCAACAGGCAGGGGTGAAGGTGAGCCGATACAGTTTCATGGCACTCCAGCCTGGGTGACAGAGTGAGACTCTGTCTTAAAAAAAAAAAAAAAACCCGGCCAGGCGCGGTGGCTCACACCTATAATCCCAGCACTTTGGGAGGCCAAGGCGGGTGGGTCATGAGGTCAAGAGATTGAGACCATCCTGGTCAACAAGGTGAAACTCCGTCTCTACTAAAAATACAAAAAAAATTAGCTGGGCATGGTGGCGCCTGCCTGTAGTCCCAGCTACTCAAGAGGCTGAGGCAGGAGAATTGCTTGAACCCAGAAGGCGGAGGTTTCGGTGAGCTGAGATCGCGCCATTGCACTCCAGTCTGGGTAACAACAGCGAAACTCCGTCTCAAAAAAAAAAAAAAAACCTGAAAATAGCTGAAAAATAATACAGTGACAGGACAGTAGTCAAATTATGATACACGAATATAATAGAATAAAAAGGAACCATTAAGAATGTTCACCAGGGGAGGGGCCAAGATAGCCAAGTAGAAGCAGCTGTGGTCCACGGCACTCACAGAGAATGAAAACAGGGAGTGAAATCAGCACCTACAACTGAAATATCTAGGTTCTTGCATTGTGACTGCCTCTCCTGCTTTTCTTCATTCTCTATGGGTCAAGCAGCATAGAGCCAAAGGAACCACCAACCCCAGCTAAGAGAAACAGTGAGTGACCGTGCAACCCTGCCCAGGAAACCAGCTTCTCTCACAGATCTTTGCAACCCATGGATCAGGAGATCCGCCCATGAACCCAAGGTCCCATACACAGAGCTGTGCGGAATCTTAACAAAGCGGCTACTCAGTCACACACAGAGATTCAGGAGTTGTACATATTCCAGCCCTGGGATCCCTGGCAGATGAGAGACTCCTCATATATATCCCTAGAAAGGGAGCTGAATCCAGAGAGCCAACCTGCACTGTTCTGTGGGCCTGACCTCCAGGGCACCTCACAAGTTAACACGCACTGACTTGAAAGTCCAGCCAGGACAGAGTTCCTGGGGAGAGAGGTGGCTACCATCTATGCAGTTGGGTAGACTCAGCTATTCCAGTCTGCCAGTGTTGGAGAATCCAAACACTCCTGATGAGGAAGCGTCCCCCACAACACAGCACAATTGCTTTGCCAGATCCTGTCCAGACTGCTGCTTTATGAGGGACCTGGATCCATTCCTTCTCACTGGCCAGGACCTCCCTGCAGGGGCTTCAGCCACTTCAATCAGGGTTATACCAAAGAGCTCTGATCTCTCCTGAAATGGAGGTCCCAGGGAAGGGGCAGCAGCCAACCACTGCAGTCAGCCTGCCAGCTGTAGAGGATACAGACAGTACGGACGAGGAAGAGTCTCCCACAACAGAGCACAGGGGCTTTGCAAGATTGTGGCCAGATAGCTTCTTTAAGCAGGACATTGATCCATTCCTCCTTATGAGGTGGGACCTCCCTGGTGGGGGATTCAGCCAATCCAGCCAGGGTTTTATGGACAGAGTCCTGATCCCTCCCTCTGATAGAGTTCCAGGATGGAGAGGTGGCCACCATCTCTGTGGTTCAGTAGACTCAGCTTTGGAGAACCCAAATGGTCTGGACCAGGAAGGGTATCCCCACAATGCAGCATACCTACTGTACCAAAAAGCAGCCAGAGTGCTTATTTAAGTGTGTCCCTAAACTATCCCTCCTGACTGGGCGAGACCTCCCAAGAGGGGTCTCCAGCCATCTCCTACAGGCGCACTGAGGCAGGCAACAGCTCAGTACCCCCTTGGGATGGACATTCAAGAGGAAGGAGCAGGCTGCCATCTTTGGGGTTTTGCAGCCTTCACTGGTGACACCTCCAGATATGGGAGAGAACAAGGCAAGCAGGGTCTGGAACGGACCCCCTGCAAATTGCAGCAGCCCTATGGAAGAGTGGCCTGACTGTTAAATAAAAAACAAACAGAAAACAACATCACAAAAAAGACCCCACAAAAACCCCACTCAAAGGTCAGCAGATCAAAGGTAGATAAGGCCCACAAAGATGAGAAAGAATCAATGAAAAAATACTGAATACTCAAAAAGCCAGAGTCCCAGCCAGGCACAGTAACTCAAGCCTATAATCCCAGAACTTTGGAAGGTAGATCACAAAGTCAGGAGATCGAGACTGTCCTGGCCAATGTGGTGAAACCTCGTCTCTACTAAAAAAATGCAAAAAATTAGCCAGGCATGGTGGCGCCACCTATAGTCCCAGCTACTCAGGAGGCTGAGGCAGGGGATAGCTTGAACCCGGGAGGTGGAGGTTGTACTGATTTAAGTTCACACCACTGCACTCCAGCCTGTAGTCCCTGTAGTTCCAGCTACTCAGGAGGCTGAGGCAGGGGATCACTTGAACCCAGGAAGCGGAGGTTGCAATGAGCCAAGATCACACCACTGCACTCCAGTCTGGCAACAGAACAAGACTCCGTCTTAAAAAAAAAAAAAGGGCTGGGGGCAGTGGCTCAAGCCTGTAATCCCAGCACTTTGGGAGGCCAAAGCAGGTGGATCACGAGGTCAAGAGATTGAGACCATCCTGGTCAACATGGTGAAACCCCATCTCTACTAAAAAATACAAAAAATTAGCTGGGCATGGTGATGCGTGCCTGTAATCCCAGCTACTCAGGAGGCTGAGGCAGGAGAATTGCCTGAACCTAGGAGGCGGAAGTTGCGGTGAGCCGAGATCGCGCCATTGCACTCCAGCCTGGGTAACAAGAGAGAAACTCCATCTCAAAAAAAAAAAAAAGCCACAGTGCCTCTTCTTAAAATGACCACAATGCCTCTCCGACAAGGGCACAAAACTGGGATGAGGGTGAGATGACTGAACCGACAGCAGGAGGCTTCAGAAGGCGGGTAATAAACTTTGCTGAGCTAAAGGAACATATTCTAACCCAAGAAGCTAAGAATAATAATAAAACAATACAGAAAGTATTAACCAAAATAACCAGTTTAGAGAGGAACATAAATGACCTGAAAGAGGTGAAAAGCACAGCCGAAGAACTTCACCATGCAATCACAAGTATTGATAGCAGAGTAGACCAAGTGGAGTAAAGAATTTCAGAGCTCCAAGACTATGTTTCAGAAATAAGACAGGCAGACAAGAATAGAGAAAAAAACTATGAAAAGTAATGAACAAAACATCTGAGAAATATGGGATTATGAAAAGAGACCAAACCTATGACTAACTGGGATACCTGAAAGAGCCAAGGAAAATGGAAGCAAGCTGGAAAATAATACTTCAAGATAACATCCAGGAGAACTTCCCCAACCTAGCAAGACAGGACAACATTCAAATTCAGGAAACCAGAGAACCCTAGCAAGATACTTCATGAGAAGATCAAGCCCAAGACACATAATAATGATTCTCCAAGGTAGAAATGAAAGAAAAAACGTTAAGTGCAGCCAGAGAGAAAGGCCAGGTCACCTACAAAAGGAAGCCCATCAGACTAACAGCAGCCCTCTGAGGGGAAACCTTTCAAGCCAGAAGAGACTGAAGTCTAATACTCAACATTCTTAAAGAATTTCAGGGAGGGATCCAAGATGGCCGATTAGGAGCAGCTCAGGATTGCAGCTCCCAGTGAAAGTGCAGAGGGTGAGTGGATGCCGCCATTCCAGACAGATTTTTATTGCCCACAGACCAGGAGATTCCCAGGAGGAGGAGCCCCACAGGTCACCGGCACAGCAATTTTGGCCAGCGTGGCTGTTTTGCCAGCACCCACCGCGGTTCTCCATACAAAATACACTGGTCTGGGGCCCGTTTAGCTGGTGATTGGAGCTCCGGGAAGGCAGAGTCACCCATTCATCTGATTAAAAAGGGGACTGAAACAGGGAGCCAGGCCAGGAGATTCCCAAGCAAAAAAGTTCCACGAATCTCAGCTCTACTGTTTCACCCAGCACAGTGGGTTGCCACACAGGAAATCACACAGATCCTGGCGCCTTTTCAATAGCGACTGGAACAACTGGGAGAGAGCAGACCATTCAACTTAAAAAAAAAAAGGCTCTGAGGCAGGGAGCCAGGTGATCAGGCTGGGCTCATCCTACCCCCACAAAAAAACAGCAATTGGAAATGCTCTGTGTTGAGAGTTTCACAGCAAGCACAGCTTAACCTGGGAAGGTCCAGCTCTGTAGGGGAGGGGTATCCGCCATTACCAAGGCACTCCACCACTATAGAGGTAGTCCACCATTGCAGAGGCAGCCCACGTTGCCAAGGCAGCCCACCGTTGCCGAGGCAACCAACCATTATGGAAAGAGTCAGCCATTACAGAGGTGGGCCTCCATTGCTGAGGCAGTTCTAACTACACCCGTATAAACAGGACTGCAGGGAAGTTCACACAGCAGCTGGGTGGAGCCCACAGCAGCTCAGCAAAGCCTCTGCAGAAAGACAGTGACTAGGCTGCCTCCTCGCTGGGCAGGGCAGCCCTGAAAAAAAAAAAGGCAGCAGCACAAGGGAAACTCATAAATAAAGCCCTAATGCCCCGAGACAGAGCACCTGGGGAAAAAAAGGGGTTTATGAGTTCTGTTGAACAGACTTAAACATACCTGCCCAGCAGCTCTAAATGAACAACAGAGCTGAGAGCTCAGCACTTGAGCTCCTATAAAGGACAGACTGTCTCCTAAAGCAGCTCCCCAGCCCCTGTATATCCAAAGAGTCACCTCATAAAGGAGAGCTCAGACTGATATTTGGTGGGTATCCTTCTGGGGTAAAGATAGCAGAAAAAGAAACTGGCAGCAACCCTTACTATTCTGCAGCCACTGCAGGTGGCTGCAAGCAGAGCCGGGAGTGGACCTCAGCAGTCCTACAGCAGAGGGGCCTGACTATTAGGAAAAAAAACTAAGAAACAGAAAGAAATAACTTCATCATCAAGAAACTGGACATCCACTCAGAGACCCCATCTGAAAGTCAATGACTACAAAGACGACAAGTGGATAAATCCACAAAGATGGGAAGAAACCAGCGCAAAAAGGATGAAAACACCCAAAACCAGAACGCTTCTCCTCCTACAAGGGATCACAACTTCTCACTAGCAAGGGAACAAGGCTGGATGGAGAATGAGTGTGATGAATTGACAGAAGAAGGCTTCAGAAGGTGGGTAATAAGAAACTTCTGCGAACTAAAAGAACATGTTCTAACTCAATGTAAAGAAACTAAGAACCTTGAAAAAAGATTTGATAAAATGATAATAAGAACAGACAACTTAGAGAGGAATATAAGTGAATTGATGGAGGTGAAAAACACAAAAGGAGAACTTTGCAAAGCATACCCAAGTTTTAACAGCCGAATTGACCAAGGAGAAGAAAGGCTATCAGAAGTCGAAGATCAACTCACTGAAATAAAACAAGAAGGCAAGATTAGAGAAAAAAGGGTAAAAAGGAATGAACAAAGTCTCCAAGAAATATTAAACTATGTGAAAAGACCTAATCTACATTTGATAGGTGTACCTGAATGTGACACAGAGAATGAATCCAAGCTGGAAAATATTCTTCAGGATACTATCCAGAAAAACGTCCCCAACCTAGAAAGGCAGGCCAATATTCAAGTCCAGGAAATACAGAGAACATCACAAAGATATTCCTCAAAAACAGCAACCCCAAGGCACATAATCATCAGATTCACCAGGGTTGAAATGAAGGAGAAAATGCTAAAGGCAGCCAGAGAGAAAGGTCAGGTTACCCACAAAGGGAAGCCCATCAGACTCACAACAGATCTCTCAGCAGAAACCCTACAATCTAGAAGAGAGTGGAGGCTAATATTCAACATCCTTAAAGAAAAGAACTTTCAGCCCAGAATTTTATATCCAGCCAAACAAAGCTTCATAAGTGAAGGAAAATAAAATCCTTTGTGAACAAGTAAGTACTCAGAGATTTCATCACCACCAGGCCTGCTTTACAAGATCTCCTGAAAGAGGCACTAAACACAGAAAGGGACAACAAGTACCAGCCACTCCAAAAATATACCAAATGGTAAACAGCATCAACAAAATGAAGAAACTGCATCAACTAACAGGCAAAACAGCCAGCTACCATCAAAATGGTAGGATCAAATTCACACATAACAATATTAACCGTAAATGTAAATGGCCTAAAAGCCACAATCAAAAGACACAGACTAGCAAATTGAACACAAAGCCAAAACCCATCGGTGTGCTGTATCCAGGAAACCCATCTCACATGCAAGGATACACAAAGGCTCAAAATAAAGGGATGGAGGAAGATTTACCAAGCAAATGGAGAGCAAAAAAAGCAGAAGTTGCAATTCTTGTCTCTGATAAAACAGACTTTAAACCAACAAAGATCAAAAGAGACAAAGAAAGACATTACATAATGGTAAAAGACTCAATACCACAAGAAGAGCTAAAAATCCTAAATATATACGCAGCCAATACAGGAGCACCCAGATACGTAAGGCAAGTTCTTCATGCCTTTGTAATGACTTCCACTATTATTCTGTGGGAGTCTTTAACACTCCACTGTCAATATTAGACTTATCAACCAGACAGAAAATTAACAAGGATATCCAGGACTTGAACTCAGACCTGGAACAAGCAAACTTGATAGACATTTACAAAATTCCCCAACCCAAATCTATAGAATATACATTCTTCTCAGTACCACATCACACCTGCTCTAAAACTGACCACATAATTGGAAGTAAATCACTCTTCAGCAAATGAAAAAAACGGAAATCATAACGAACAGTCTCTTAGACCACACTGCAATCAAGTTAGAACTCAGAATTCAGAAACTAACTCAGAACTCCACAGCTTCACAGAAACCGAAAAACTGGCTCTTGAATGTTGACTGGATAAACAATGAAATGAAGGCAGAAATAAAGATGTTCTTTGAAACCAACCAGAACGAAGACACAACATACCAGAATCTCTGGGACACATTTAAAGCTGTACCTAGAGGAAAATATATAGCAATAAATGCCCACAGGAGAAGCAAGGAAAGATCTAAAATTGATGCCCTATCATCAAAATTGAAAGAGCTACAGGAGCAAGATCAAAAAAACTCAACACCTAGCAGAAGACAAGAAATAACTAAGATCAGAGCAGAACTGAAAGAGACAGAGACACAAAAAAACCCTTCAAAAAATCAATATATCCAGGAGCTGGTTATTTGAAAAGATCAACAAAATAGACCACTAGCCAGATTAATAAAAAATAAAAGAGAGGCCAGGAGCGGTGGCTCAAGCCTGTAATCCCAGCACTTTAGGAGGCCAAGGCGGGTGGATCACGAGGTCAAAAGATCAAGACCATACTGGTCAACATGGTGAAACCCTGTCTCTACTAAAAATATAAAAAATTAGCTGGGCATGGTGGCACGTGCCTGTAATCCCAGCTGCTCAGGAGGCTGAGGCAGGAGAATTGCCTGAGCTCAGGAGATGGAGGTTGTGGTGAGCCGAGATTACGCCATTGCACTCCAGCCTGGGTAACAAGAGTGAAACTCCATCTCAAAAAAAAAAAAAAGGAAAGAAAAGAGAATAACCAAATAGACGCAATAAAAAACAATAAAGGAAATATCAACACAGATTCCACAGAAATTCAAACCATCATCAGAGATTATTACAAACAATTCTATGCACATAAACTAGTAAATCTGGAAGAAATGAATAAATTCCTGGACACTTGCATCCTCCCAAGCCTAAATCAGGAAGAAGTCAAAACTCTGAATAGACCAATAACAAGGTCTGAAGTTGAGGCAGCAATTAAAAGCCTACTGCACAAAAAAGGCCCAGGTCCAGATGGGTTCACAGCCAAATTCTACCAGACATACAAAGAGGAGCTGGTACCACTCCTTCTCAAACTATTCCAAATAATCCAAAAAGAGGGAATTCTTCCCAATTCATTTTATGAGACCAACATCATTCTGATACCAAAACCCGGCAGAGACTCAGCAAGAAACGAAAACTTCAGGCCAATATCCACGATGAACACAGACGCAAAAATCTTCAATAAAATACAGGCAAGCCGACTGCAACAGCACATCAAAACGCTTATCCACCACAATCAAGTAGGCTTCATCCCGGGGATGCAAGGCTGGTTCAACATACGCAAGTCTATAAACATAATTCACCACATAGACAGAACCAAAGACAAAAACCACATGATTATCTCAATTGATACAGACAAGGCCTTTGACAAAGTTCACCAGCCCTTTATGCTAAAAACCCTCAATAAACTAGGTATTGATGGAACATATCTCAAAATAATAACAGCTATTTATGACAAACCAATATCATAATGAATGGGCAAAAACTGGTAGCATTCCCTTTGAAATCTGGCACTAGGCAAGGATGCCCTCTCTCACAACTCCTATTCAATATAGTATTGGAAGTTCTAGCCAGAGCAATCAGGCAAGAAAAAGAAACAAAGGGTATTCAAATAGGAAAGGAAAAAGTCCAATTGTCTCTATTGGCAGACGACTTGATTGTATATCTAGAAGACCCCATCATCTCAGCCCAGTATCTCCTGAAACTCATAAGCAACTTGAGCAAAATCTCGGGATACAAAATCAATGGCAAAAATCACAAGCATTCCTATATACCAATAACAGACTTACAGCAAAATCAAGAACAAACTGCCATTCAGAATTGCTACAAAGAGAATAAAACACCTAGGAATAAAACTAACAAGGAATGTAAAGGACCCCTTCAAGGAGAACTACAAACCACTGCTCAACAAAATAAGACAGGACACAAGCAGATGGAGAAATATAACATGTTCATGGTTAGGAAGAATCAATATCACAAAAATGACCATACTGCCCAAAGTAATTTACAGAATCAACACTGTCCCCATCAAGCTACCCCAAGTTTCCACAGAACTGGAAAAAAACCACCTTAAACTTCATATGGAACCAAAGGAGAGCCTGCACAGCCAAGTCAATTCTAAGCAAAAAGAACAAAGCGGGAGGCATCACACTACTTGACTTCAAATTATATTACAAGGCTACAGTAATCAAAACAGCATGGTACTGGTACCAAAACAGAGATATAGACCAATGGAACAGAACAGAGACCTTGGAGGCAACACAACATATCTACAACCATCCAGTCTTTGACAAACCTGACAAAAACAAGCAATAGGAAAAGGATTCCCTGTTTAATAAATAGTGTTGGGAAAACTGGCTGGCCTGTGCAGAAAGTAGAAACTGGACCCCTTCCTGACACCTTACACTAAAATTAACTCCAGATGGATTAAAGACTTAAGCATAAGACCTAACACCATAAAAACCCTAGAAGAAAATCTAGGCAAAACCATTCAGGACACAGGCGTAGGCAAGGACTTCATGACCAAAACATCAAAAGCATTGGCAACAAAAGCCAAAATAGACAAATGGGACCTAATCAAACTCCACAACTTCTGCATGGAAAAAGAAACAGTTATTAGAGTGAATCAACAACCAACAGAATGGGGAAAATATTTTGCAGTCTACCCATCTGACAAAGGGCTGATATCCAGAATTTACAAAGAACTAAAACAGATTTACAAGAAAAAAAACAAACGAGCCCATTCAAAAGTGGTCGAAGGATATGAACAGACACTTTACAAAAGAAGACATACATGAAGCCAACAAACATATGAAAACATGCTCATCATCACTGGTCATTAGAAAAATGCAAATCAAAACTACATTGAGATACCATCTCATGCCAGTTGGAATAGAGATCATTAAAAAATCTGGAGACAACAGATGCTGAAGAGGATGTAGAGAAATAGGAACACTTTTACACTGCTGGTGAGAGTGTAAATTAGTTCAACCATTGTGGAAGACATTGTGGCAATTCCTCAAGGACCTAGAAATAGAAATTCCATTTGACCCAGCAATCCCATTACTGGGTATATATCCAAAAGATTATAAATCATTCTACTATAAGGACACATGCACATGAATGTTCAATGCAGCACAGTTCATAACAGCAAAGACCTGGAACCAACCCAAATGCCCATTGATGATAGACTGGACAGAGAAAATGTGGCACATATACACCATGGAATACTATGCAGCCATAAAAAATGATGAGTTCATGTCCTTTGTAGGGACATGGATGAATCTGGAAACCATCATTCTCAGCAAACTGACACAAGAACAGAAAATCAAACACCACCTGTTCTCACTCATAGGCAGGTGTTGAACAACGAGAACACATGGACACAGGGAGGGGAGCATCACACACTGGGGTCTGTCGGGGGGAAATAGGGGAAGGATAGCAGGGGGTAGGGAGTTGGGGAGAGATAGTATGGGGAGAAATACCAGATATAGGTGAAGGGGAGGAAGGCAGCAAATCACACTGCCATGTGTGTACATATGCAACAATCTTGCTGTTCTTCACATGTACCCCAAAACCTAAAATGCAGTAAAAAATAATTTCAAACCCATAATTTCATATCCAGCCAAACTAAGCTCATAAGTGAAAGAGAAATAAGATCCTTTTCAAAAAAGCAAATGCTAAGGGAATTCATCACCACTAGGCTTGCCTTACAAGAGCTACTGAAGGAAGCACTAACTGCAGAAATAAAAAACCTCTACCAGCCACTACAGAAATACACTGAAACACAAAGACTAGTGACACTCTGAAATAACCACATAAGTCTGCCAAATAACCAGCTACCATCATGATGACAGGATCAAATTTACACCTAACAATGCTAACCTTAAATATAAATGGGCTAAATGCCCCAATTAAAAGACACAGAATGGCAAGCTGTATAAAGAGCCAAGACTCACTGGTATACAGTCTTCAAGGGACCCATCTCTCATGCAAGGACACACATAGGCTCAAAATAAAAGAGATGGAGGAAAATTTAGTAAGTAAATGAAAACCAGAAGAAAGCAGAGGTTGCAATTCTAGTTGCTGACAAAACAGGCTTTAAACCAACAAAGATCCAAAAAGACAAAGGATGGTATTACATAATGGTAAAGGTTTCAATTCAACAAGAAGAGCCAACTATCCTACATATACATGCACGCAATACAAAAGCACCCAGATTAATAAACCAAGTTCTTAGAGACCTACAAAGAGACTTAGACTCCCATACAATCATAGTGGGAGGCTTTAACACCCCACTGACAATATTAGACAGATCATCAAAACAGAAAATTAACAAAGATATTTAAGACCTAAACTTAGCACTGGATCAAATGGTCCCGATAGATGTCTACAGAACTCTCCAACCAAAACAACAGGATATACATTCTTCTCATCTCCACACAGCACTTAACTCTAAAACTGACCACATAATCAGAAGTGAAACACTCTTCAGCAAATGCAAAAGAAGAGAAACAGTCTCTCATACCCAAATTAGAACTCAAGATTAAGAAAGTCACTCAAAGCCATACAACTACATGGAAATTAAATAACCTGCTCCTGAACAACTCTTGAATAAATAATGAAATTAAGACAGAAATCAAGTTCTTTGAAACTACTGAGAACAAAGAGACAATACACCAGAATCTCTAGGATGCAACTGAAGCAGTGTTAAGAGAGAAATTTACAGCACTAAATGGACAAATCAGAAAGCTAGAAAGATCTCAAGTTAACAACCTAACTTCCAAAGTGCTGGGATTACAGTTGTGAGCCACCACACTGGCCCCTTATAGAAGAATTTACATTCATAAATCTATAATGAATGAGCAAAAGAGAAAACCACCAAAGGAATACCACAGATATATTTCTGCAGGCAAAATGCACTGATAAAAGCTAAAATAGTAAACAAAACTTTGAGAAGAAATAGTATATTTGCATAGATTCAAAGTATCTCCCTTAAGATATTTATTAATTATAAAGAGGAAAAAAGTAACTTTACAATGGAGCAAACCGGCAAACACCATCTCAACCAAACAATCAAGGCTGACATTATCAGTAATAAGATATATCACTATCATGTACCCCCGATATGATGCACTAAGAAGGGTACCATCACTTCTGTGGTATTCCTCCCAAAAAGTCATAACCTTCATCTAATCATGAAAAACCTGAAACAGACCCAAAGTCGAAGATATTCTACAAAATACTGTCCAGTATTCTTCAAAAGTGTCATGGTCATTAAAGAAAAAAGACTGAAGAATTGTCACAGACTTAAGAAAACTAAGGAGACCTAACAACTAAATGCAATGTGGGATCCTGGATTGGATCTGGCAACAGAAAAAGGCTATTAGTGAAACTGAAGAAATCCAAATGATGTCTATAGTTTAAAGCAGGGGTCCCCAACCCCTGGGCCACAGACCACACAGTAAGAGATGAGCGGCACGGGAGCATTAGGGCCTGAGCTCCCACCTCCTGCCAGATTAGCAGCAGCATTAGATCCTCCAAGGAGCACAAACACTATTGTGAGCTGCACAGGCGAGGGAACTAGGTTGCACACTCCTTCAGAACCCAGTGCCTGAAGACTTGAGGTGGAACAGTTTCATCCTGAAACCATCCCCCTGAACCCTGTCCGTGGGAAAACTCTTCCACAAAACTGGTCCCTGGTCCCAAACAGGTTGGGAACCACTGGTTTAAGGCACTGCATCTACGTTAATTTCTTGTTTTTTATAATCATACTTTAGTTACATAAGACGAAAACATTGGGAGAAGCTTTGTGAATTGTATAGGAACTCTGTAAAATTTCTGTAACTTTTCTGTAAGTCTCAACTTCCTTGTAGACAAAAGTTTAAAAAATACTGTATCACATCAAAATCAAAAAGATAAATGTATTAACACAGTATTAATTTCTAACGGCATAATTTCAGATTAATTGCACAAATAACGCAATAGTCTAAAGCAAGACATTGAACACAAAAGTAGTAGTAGTTAATAAAGAAGTATTTCAAAGTGGATATCACAGTATTTATCCTGGCAATGTAAGGTTTTTTGTTGTTGTTGTTGCTGTTGAGACGGAGTCTCCCTCTGTCACCCAGGCTGAAGTGCAATGGCGCAATCTCAACTCACTATATCCTCCACCTTCTCAGCTCAAGCGATTCTCCTGCCTCAGCCTCCCAAGTAGCTGGGATTACAGGCACCTACAATCATGCCCAGCTAATTTTTGCATCTTTGTAGAGACAGGGTTTCACCATGATGGCCAGGCTGGTCTTCCACTCCTGACCTCAGGTGATCTGCCCACCTCAGCATTAAGAATTTTTTTTAACTTCTCTCATTTACCCCACTTTAAATCCAGAATTTGAAATGAAGAAACCACACCATGAAAATCTTAAGCCAAAAAAGAAAGAGTATCTAAAGCCATACTTTCTGTATGGTCTTCTAAGGTATTCTTAATTTCCTCTCAACTGTCTTCTTTATGACTACTTCTTAGTTAAATGCTGTAACTATGTAACATGAAGATTTATCAAATTAAAGTTCTCCGTGCATAAGAATGCTTCAGAGAAAAGGATTTAATAAATTCTTATAGGCCGAGCATGGTAGCTCACACCTGTAATGCCAGCACTTTGGGAGGCTGAAGCGGGTGGCTCACAAGGTCAAGAGTTCAAGACCAGCCTGGTCAAGATGATGAAACCCCGTCTCTACTAAAAATATAAAAATCAGCCAGGTGTGGTGGCAGGCACCTGTAATCCCAACTATTCAGGAGGCTGAGGCAGAGAACTGTTTGAACCCAGGAGGCAGAGGTTGCAGTGGGCCAAGATTGCACCACTACACTCCTAGGCAACAGAGTGAGACTTCATCTCAAAATAAATAAATAAAATAATTATAATGTAAATTGGGATATTACTGCATTTAAAGAACAAAATTCTAGAAAAAAAAGAATATTATCTCTATATGGCAGGTATGGTGGCTTATGTAATCCCAACACCTTGGAAGGCCAAGGTAGGAGGATTGCTTGAGGCCAGGAATGTGAGACCAGCCTGGGCAACATAGCAAGACCCCGTCTCTACAACAAAAAATAAAAATTAGCTGGGCATGGTGGTGTATGCCTGTATTCCCAGCTACTTGGGAGGCTGAGGCAGGAAGATTGCTAAAACCCAGGAGTTCGAGGCTACAGTGAGTTGTTCTCGAGCCTAAACAATAGAGCAAGACCCTGTCTCTTAAAAGAAAAGAGAAAGATTATCTTTCTTAAAATGAATTAAAATTTTTAAAAACACTTTCTACATAGATAGTAACTTCATTTTGCTTGTTTTGCTACTCTTGGCTTATGTAGAAGAAATGAAAAAAGGAGGCTTAAAAGGACATATTCCCAATAGAAATTGTTAGCACATACATTGGGTACAACTAACTATTCTGCATCTATAGCATTATTAATGAAAGAACATTAGGTACTCTAATACATTAAGTCATCAAAAAAATGCTGTGCTATGTTTTAAATAAAATCTAAAATGAGCCCTGGAAAGTATACTGGTCATCTTACGACAATTTAAACAAAGCTGGGTTTCCTGGTTAAACTTCAGTTAATTAGAATACACCATTCTCCCAAAACACTCATTAAAGTTTTATACTATTTTCTTTAAAGTCTTATTAAAACAACTAACAGCAAAATACTTTCAGCATTAGTAATTCCAAACATAATAGGTTAAAAGCAAAACAAATGCATACCTCCGATAAATCAGAAGATGACTTTTTCCTTTTTCCTTCTGTGACGATTTCTGCAAAAACCAAAGACATGGTAAAAAGTATAATTTAACATCTAAATGAGATCAACAGTTTGATGAAGATTTTTTCATATTCACCCCTTGTTTTAAATTAATTGTTAAATTTAGAATTTACACTGATACATTTTACAGAAATTGAAGGGCTAAACACAAAAGTCAAAAAAGTTACAAGTGTCAGAAGAATAGCAGATCCTCACAAAATGTCTCCAGTAAACAACATACAGAGATAGATATAGATAGATATACATAGATACATATGATGACAGTAGAAAAGAAAAAGGAAAACTTGGCTCTAAGAACTAAACAGAAATTCCCTGGCCAAAGACCTCATGATCAGTAGTAGAACCATATGATCAGACAAATTCTTGTTTTTTTGTTTTTTTTTGGTTTTTTTTGAGACGGAGTTTCGCTCTTGTTACCCAGGCTGGAGTGCAATGGCGCGATCTCGGCTCACCTCAACCTCAGCCTCCTGGGTTCAGGCAATTCTCCTGCCTCAGCCTCCCGAGTAGCTGGGATTACAGACATGCACCACCATGCCCAGCTAATATTTTTCTATCTTTAGTAGAGACAGGGTTTCACCATTTCGACCAGGATGGTCTCGATCTCTTGACCTCGTGATCCACCCACCTCAGCCTCCCAAAGTGCTGGGATTACAGGCTTGAGCCACCGGACAAATTCTTATAATGGGGGAAGTAAAAGCAGGTGAAATTCTAGAAGTTAGAAGCTGAGAATATTCTGTAAAAACACTTTCAGTTCTACCGCATATGTAAGCATGCTGTGCAACTGGGAACAGCTTAACTCTATTTTACTTACCAACATTTTTCAGATTTGCTGTGGAGTTTTCTTTTATGAGTTCTTTCTTCCAATCAGCAAATATTAATCCAATGTCTATCATGTGCCTGACACTGTGCTAGGTAGTGAGTACAGTATAGTGCGCAAATTAGACAAAAGTCCAAGCCTTCTAGAACTTATCGTCTACAGAAATATATCACAGATTTTACTAAAAAAAAAAATGGTAGAGATTCACATATATAGTCACCGTCACCTGCTTATGACAAATACACAATTCTATAGGAAAGGGATGATTTTAAAAATAAATGATGCTGAAGCAATTTGATAACCAAATTGGGGAATAACACACTTGACTACCTCACACCATACACGAAATTAATTTAAAAGAAATCATAGATTTCAATGTCAAGGACAAAAACAAATGGGTGACATGTTGGTTCTCCATGTTGGTTCTTTATTTTTCTTTCATGTCAGACGGGTAATGTGCTGATGTGGTAACAAACTTTCAAGGTGGCACATCTCACAGATGGGTGTGAACACCCAGTCATCATGCTCATCAGCTACAAAAGGATCAGAAGTTCTTAATTTTAATGAAATACAGTTTATTAATGTTTTCATTTGTGGTTAGTGTATTTGTGTCCTGTTTAAAAAATATTTGCCTACCCCAAGATCATGAAGATATTCCCCCACTTAAATCTAGAAGCTTTATTTGTTTTTATCCTTGACATTGAAATCTATGATTTCTTTCAAATTGAAAGAAATTCTGAGTAGCTGTAGCCCCAGCTATTCAGGAGGCTGAGGTGGAAGGATCACTTGAGCCTGGGAGGTCAAGGCTGCAGTGAGCCATGATTGCACCACTGCACTCCAGCCTGGGTGACAGAGTAAGACTCTGTCTTGGATTTAAAAAAAAAAAAAAAAAAAAAAACTTCTGTTCATCAAAACTCATCAAGAGACTGAAAAGGCATGTCACAGATTAACAGAAAAATATTTATAACGTGTTCATCAAAGAATTCATAACCAGAAATATATAAAGAACTCCTACAAAGCAAAAGCAAAACAATCCTATCTTCAAAATGGACAAAAGTCTGAGTAGGCACTTTACAGAAAAGAATATCCAAATGGCCAATAAACATACCAACAGGTGCTCAATTTCATAATCATTAGGGAAATGCAAAATTAAAATGGCAATGAAAACCATTAAACAGCCCTTAGAATGGGCAAAAGTAGAAAGACTGACAATGCCAAGCACTGGTGAGAGACTGGAATATACTCTTGCTAAGAGTGTAAATGAGTATATCTGCTTCACCAGTATCTCTACTGAAGTTAGACACCTGCCTGTGCAATGTCCAACAATTACTCTTTTAGATAAATAACCAACAGAAATAAGAATATTCAGGTATTTTTGTTTCTAATATCCAAAAACTGGAAACAATCCAATATCCATCAACAGGAATACAGATGAACATATTTATACAATGGAAAACTATACAGCAATGTAAGATAATGAATTACTGCTATGCACAATATGGATACATCTCACAGGCATGTTCAAAAAAATTACAGATGCAGAAGCGTGTATGATTCCATTTCTCTGAAATTCAAGGAAAGTTAAAATAAACCTATGGCAACACTAGTTAAAACAGTGATGGGGACCAGGCATGGCGGCACATGCCTGTAATCCCAACACTTTGGGAGGCTGCGGTGGGTAGACCAATTGAGCTCAGGACTTTGAGACCAGCCTGGGCAAAATGGTGAAACTCCATCTGTATTAAAAAAAAAAAAAAAGCACAAAAAGTAGCCGAGCGTGATGGTGTGCACCTGTACTTCCAGCTAGTCAGTAGGCTGAGGTGGGAAGATCACCTGAACCAGAAATTGAGGCTGCAGTGAGCCAGGATGTTACCACTGCACTCTAGCTTGGGCAACAGAACAAGATGCTGTCTCAAATTAAAAAAAAAAAAAAGAAGGAAACTGAATTATATACTAAAGATATGTGTACTACATGGTACTTAAAATCAGAAATAACTAATAATAACTAATGAAATACAGACTACCCAGAAATCTATATTGCTGAAATGATTTATTCTAAGTTCATAACACACTGCACTAGTTTCACTATCTGTATTTCCTGAGCAACCATGTAATGTTTTCCAGATCTAAAAAATTATTTTCACCTCTATACTTAAGATTTTGATAACTTCAAGTAAGTTCAATAAACTAGTACTTCTTAAGTTGACTACCAACAATAAAGAATTTTTCAAATAAGTGTTAAGAAAATCTTTATCCTATAGAAATTCACTTTTTTTTTTTCTGAGACAGAGTCTCACTCTGTTGCCCAGGCTGGAACGCAGTGGCACGATCTTGGCTCACTGCAACCTCTACCTCCCAGGTTCAAGCGATTCTCCTGCCTCAGCCTCCTGAGTAGCTGGGAATACAGGCACATGCTACCACGCCCAGCTAACTTTTGTATTTTTAGTACAGATGGTGTTTCACCATGTCGGTCAAGCTGGTCTTAAACTCCTGACCTCATGATCCGCCCACCTCAACCTCCCAAAGTGCTGGGATTACAGGTGTGAGCCTATGCCCGGCCTAGAAGTTCACTTTCTAGTAAATTTTAAATTTAGCAAAACACACATCTATATACATATACAATGGAACACTATTCAGGAATAAAAAAGAAACAAATTCATGTTTTTTGCACTAACATAGATAGAACTGGAGACCTTCATCTTAAGTGAAACAACTCAGATTAGAAGCTCATAGCTATCATCCTAACACTTTGGGAGGCCAAGGCAGGATGACTGCTTGAGCCCAGGAGTTTGAGACCAGCCTGGGACACATGGTAAGACTTTGTCTCTACAAATATTTATTTAAATTAGCTGGGTACAGTAACACCCCTTGTACTCTCATATGCTTCGGAGGCTGAAGTGAGAGAATCACTTGAGCCAAGGAGGTTGAGGCTGCAGTAAGCAGTGTTTGCACCACTGCACTCCAGTCTGAATGGCAGAGCAAAACCATCTCAAAATGAAAAAGAAAAAGAACTCAGAAAGTCAAATACCACATATTCTCACTATAAGCAGAAGCTAAATAATGTGTGTACACATGGACATAGAGTGTAGAATAATAGACACTGGAGACCTGGAAAGCCGGGAGTAATGTTGTGAGGGATGAGAAATTACTTACTGGGTATAATGTACACTACTCAGGTGATGGTTACACTAAAAGCCCAGATTTCACCACCACACAATATACCCATATAACAAAGCTATATTTGTAACCCTTAAATTTATACAAATAAAAAACTACATATTTTTAAAAGGAATATCAGTTCCTTAAATTTTAGTTTACAAATTTATATCCCCAAAATATCTCATTGGGTTAAAATACTTCCATCCTGTTTTGTAGTATGTTCCCCTATTTCCTTTCATTAATGCTATTGTAAATTCTCAAAATTTTATTTTTTTCTTGGCCAACTTTAATAAAAAAATTTTAGTTTGTTATAACTGACTTGCTCCATCTGATACCACATTAGCTCTGGAGTTTTTAAATAAGCATATGACATGCCTCAATTTGAGACTGGTATAGTTATCATGCACCAGAGTATAGATTTTAAGCTAGACAACCTAAATTTGTATCTTGGCTAACTAGTTATGATTTCTCTGAGTCTCAGTTCCTCATCTGTAAAACGGGGAAGAATATGTGCCTTTTCAATGGTTAAGATTAAAGCATGATAGCCTATATTAAAGCATTTAGCATTAAGTCTATCATATAGTTAGTGCAAAAGAAATTATAACATTCTATAGTCAAGTATCTCTCTTTAAGTAACTGATGTACATTAGCATTACCACATAGGAAAACCTCTCTGATGACTCTCATTCTAAATATATAAATCAAAAAGGAGCATAACTTTTCCCACTCACTTATTTACGCCATAATTTTTTTTTTTTTGAGTCTGGCTCTGTCACCCAGGCTGGAGAGCAATGGCATGATCTCAGCTCACCGCAACCTCTGCCTCCCAAGCTCAAGCAATTCTCCTCCTTCAGCCTCCCAAATAGCTGGGACTACAGGCACGAACCACCATGCCTGGCTAATTTTATATATGTTTATTAGAGATAGGGTTTCACCATGTTGGCCAGGCTGGTCTCAAACTCCTGAGCTCAAGTGACCTGCCCACCTTGCCCTCCCAAACTGCTGGAATTACAGGCATGGGCCCACCATACCCAGCCCACTTATTTAACATACTAGTGATTACCATTGCCAGGTATTATGCTAAGTGCTTCACACAAATTATTTTGTTTAATCCTTATAAATTCTCATTAAATAATGTTATTAACTTCATCATATAGATTAAGAAATTAAGACTTGAGGAATCCAAAATACTTGCCCAATGTTACCACAGTGATCCATCACTGGTCATATTCCAGAGATGGTACTCTAAACCAGCACACTCTAGGTATACTGGATGCTATGGAGAAATAAAATTAATGACAGTCCGATTATTAAAAATTAAATGAGGAGAGGGATCCAAGATGGCCGATTAGGAGCAGCTCTGGATTGCAGCTCCCAGTGAGCACACAGAAGGTGAGCAGACGCCGCATTTCCAGACAGATTTTTATTGCCAACAAACCAGAAAATCCCCAGGCGGAGGAGCCCCATGGGTCACCAGCGCAGCTGTTTTGGCCGGTGCAGTGGGTCTCCACACAAAAAGCTCACACGAGACTGGGCGCTGTTTTGGCTGGTGACTGGAGCACCTGGGAGACATAGTTGCCCATTCAACTGATAAAAAAGGGACTGAAACAGGGAGCCAGGCCAGGAGATTCCTGGGCGAAAAAGCACCACAAATCTCCAGTGTGGCTGTTTCAGCCAGCGCAGTGGGTGGCGGCACGGGAAATCACACAGATCCCGGCGCCTTTTCAACAGGCGAATAGAACACCTGGGAGATAGAGTCACCCATTCAACTGATAAGAAGGGGAATGAAACAGGGAGCCAGGTCAGGAGATTCCCAGGCAAAAAAGCACCATGAATCTCCAGCGTGGCTGTTCCAGCCGGCGCAGTGGGTCACCGCACAGGAAATCACACAGATCTATACGCCTTTACAACAGGTGACTAGAATGCCTGGGAGACAGAGTCTCCCATTCAACTGATAAAAAGGACACAGAAACAGGAGTCAGGCCAGGAGATTCCCGAGCAGAAAAGCACCACAAGTCCCCAGTGTGGCTGTTTCAGCTGGCGCAATGGATCTCCACACAAAATCTCACACAAATCTGAGCACCTTTTCAACTGCCGACTGGAACACCGGGGAGACAGAGTCACCTGTTCAACTGAAAAAATGGGACTGAAACAGGGAGCCAGGCCAGGAGATTCCCCAGCAAAAAAGCACACAAGTCTCTAGCAGCTGTTTCAGCCAGTACAGTGGGTCTCCACACAAGAAATCACACAAATCTGGGTGCCATTTCAACTGGTGACTGGAACGCCTGTGAGACAGAGTCACCCATTCAACTGAAAAAAAAGGGGTCTGAGGCAGGGAAGCAGGTGTTCAGGCTCAGCCAGTCCCATCCCAACAAAAACCAGCAATCTGAAACGCTCTGGACTGAGAGTTTCACAGCAAGCACCGCTGAACCCAACACAGTCCAGCTCTGTGGGGGAGGGGCACCCGCCACTGCCGAGGCAGCCTGCTACAGCCAAGGTGGTTTGTCATTACAGAGAGATTCCACCATTACAGAGGTGGATTGCCATTGCCGAGGCAGTTCTAACTATACCCCTATAAACAGGACTACAGGGAACTTCACACAGAAGCCAGGCGGAGCCCACAGCAGCTCAGCAAAGCCTCTGCTGGCAGACAGTGACTAGGATGCCTCCTTGCTGGGCAGGGCAACCCTGAAAAAAGGCAGCAGCATGACAGAAACTTATAAATAAAGCCCTCTCTTCCCAGGACAGAGCACCTGGGAGAAAAAAGGCATTTATGAGTTCTGCTGCAGCAGACATAAATGTACCTGCCCAGCAGCTCTGAACAAAACAAGAGAGCTCACAGCTTAGCACCTGAGCTTCTATATAGGACAGACTGTCTCCTCAAGCAGCTCCCCAACCCCTGTATATCCAAAGAGTCACCTCATAAAGGAGAGCTCAGACTAAAATCCGGCGGGTATCTTTCTGGGACAAAGATAGCAGAAGAAGAAACTGGCAGCAACCCTTACTGTTCTGCAGCCACTGCAGGTGATCCCCAGCCAAGCAGGGTCTGGAGTGGACCTCCAGCACTCCCACAGCAGAGGGGTCTGACTGTTAGAAGGAAAACTAAGAAACAAAAATAACTTCATCATCAACAAACAGGACGACCACTCAGAGGCCCTATTTAAGTCACCGACTACAAAGACCAAAGGTAAATAAATCCACAAAGATGGGAAGAAATCAGCACAAAAAGGATGAAAACACCCAAAACCAGAACACCTCTCCTCCTCTAAGGGATCACAACTCCTCACCAGAAAGGGAACAAGCATGGATGGAGAAAGAGTTTCATGAATTGACAGAAACAGGCTTCAGAAGGTGGGTAATAAGAAACTTCTCTGAGCTAAACGAACATGTCCTAACCCAATGCAAAGAAAGTAAGAACCTTGAAAAAATGTTTGACAAAATGCTAATGAGAACAAACAGCTTAGAGAGGAATATAAATGAATTGATGGAGCTGAAAAACACAACACGAGAACTTCGCGAAGCATATACAAGTTTAAATAGCCAAATTGACCAAGCAGAAGAAAGGAATTCAAAGGAGGTCAAAGAAAGGACGTAGAAGATCATCTCAATGAAATAAAACAAGAAGGCAAGATTAGAGAAAGAAGAGTAAAAAGAAATGAACAAAGCCTCCAAGAAATATGGGACTATGTGAAAAGACCTAATCTACGTTTGATAGGCGTACCTGAATGAGACGGAGAGAATGAATCCAAGCTGCAAAATATTCTTCAGGATACTATCCAGGAAACCTTCCCGAACCTAGCAAGGCAGGCAACATTCAAGTCCCGGAAATACAGAGACCACCACAAAGATATTCCTCAAATAGAGCAACCCTAAGACACATAATCGTCAGATTCACCAGGGTTGAAATGAAGGAGAAAATGCTAAGGGCAGCCAGAGAGAAAGGTTGGGTTACCCACAAAGGGAAGCCCATCAGACTCACAGCAGATCTCTCGGCAGAAACCCTACAAGCCAGAAGACAGTGGAAGCCAATATCCAACATCCTTAAAGAAAAGAACTTTCAACGTAGAATTTCATATCCACCCAAACTAAGTGAAGGAGAAATAAAATCCTTTATGAACAAGCAATTACTCAGAGATTTCATCACCACCAGGCCTGCTTTAGAAAAACTCCTGAAAGAAGTACTAAACATAAAAAGGAACAACCAGTACCAGCCACTCCAAAAATATACAAATGGCAAAAAGCATCACCAGAATAAAGAAACTGTACCAACTAACAGGCAAAACAGCCAGCTAGCATCAAAATGGCAGGATCAAACTCACACATAACAATATTAACCCTAAATGTAAATGGGCTAAATGCACCAATCAAAAGACACAGACTGGCAAATTGGATAAAAAGCTAAAACCCATCGGTGTGCAGTATCCATGAAACCATCTCACATGCAAGGATACACATAGGCTCAAAATAAAGGAATGGAGGAAGATTTACCAAGCAAATGGAGAGCAAAAAAAAAGCAGGAGTTGCAATTCTCGTCTCTGATAAAATAGACTTTAAAGCAACAAAGATCAAAAGAGACAAAGATGGACATTACATGAAGGTAAAAGGATTGAAACAACAAGAAGAGCTAACGATACTAAATATATACGTACCCAATACAGGAGCACCCAGATACATAAAGCAAGTTCTTAATGACTTACAAAGAGACTTAGACTCCCACACAATGATAGTGGGAGACTTTAACACCCCATTGTCAATATTAGACAGATCAACCAGACAGAAAATTAACAAGGATATCCAGGACTTGAACTCAGACCTGGAGCAAGCAAACCTGATAAACATTTACAGAACTCCCCACCCCAAATCCACAGAATATACATTCTTCTCAGCACTACATCACACCTACTTTAAAACTGACCACATAATTGGAAGTAAATCACTCCTCAGTGAGTGCAAAAGAATGGAAATCATAACAAACTGTCTCTCAGACCACAGTGCAATCAAGTTAGGACTCAGGATTCAGAAAGCACAGCTTCATGGAAACTGAACAACTGACTCTTGAATGTTGACTGGATAAACAATGAAATGAAGGCAGATATAAAGATGCTCTTTGAAACCAACGAGAACAAAGACACAACACACCAGAATCTTTGGGACACATTTAAAGCAGTGTCCAGAGGGAAATTTATAGGAATAAATGCCCACATGAGAAGCAAGGAAAGATCTAAAATTGACACCCTATCATCAAAACTGAAAGAGCTAGAGGAGTAAGATCAAAAACACTCAAAACCTAGCAGAAGACAAGAAATAACTAAGATCAGAGTAGAACTGAAGGAGACAGAGATACAAGAAAACCTCCCAAAAAAATCAATAAATCCAGGAGCTGGTTTTTTGAAAAGATCAACAAAATAGACAGACCACTATCCAGATTAATAAAAAAGAAAAGAGAGAATAATCAAATGATGCAAGAAAAAACAATAAAGGGGATATCACCACCCACAGAAATACAAACCACCATCAAATATTCTTACAAACAACTCTATGCCCATAAACTAGTAAATCTGGAAGAAACTGTTAAGTTCCTGGACCCTTGCACCCTCCCATCCTTAAACCAGGAAGAAGTTGAAACCCTGAATAGACCAATAACAAGGGCTGAAGTTGAGGCAGCAATTCATAGCCTACCAACCAAAAAAAGCCCAGGTCCGGATGGGTTCAGAGCTGAATTCCCCAGACATACAAAGAGGAACTGGTACCATTCCTTCTAAAACTATTCCAAATAATCCAAAAAGAGGGAATACTTCCCAAATCATTTTATGAGACCAATATCATCCTGATACCAAAACCCGGCAGAGATGCAACAAGAAAAGAAAACTTCAGGCCAATATCCACGATTAACATAGATGCAAAAATCTTCAATAAAATACTGGCAAATCGAATGCAACAGCATATCAAAAAGCCTATCCACCATGATCAAGTAGGCTTCATCCCAGGGATGCAAGGCTGGTTCAACATATGCAATTCCGTAAACATAATTCACAACAGAAACAGAACCAAAGACAAAAACTACATGATTATCTCAATAGATGCAGAAAAGGCCTTTGAAAAACAGTCCTTTATGCTAAAAACTCTCAATAAACTAGGTATTGATGGAAAGAATCTCAAAATAATAAAAGCTATTTACGACAAACCCACAGCCAATATCACACTGAATGGGCAAAAACTGAAAGCATTCCCTTTGAAATGTGGCACTAGTCAAGGATGCCCTCTCTCACCACTCCTATTCAATATACTGGAAGTCCTACCCAGAGCAATCAGGCAAGAAAAAGAAATAAAGAGTTTTCAATTAGGAAAGGAGGAAGTTAAATTGTCTCTATTTGCAGATGACATGATTGTATATCTAGGACACCCCATCATCTCAGCCCAAAATCTCCTTAAACTGATAAGCAACTTCATTCAGCAAAGTCTCAGGATACAAAAAAAATCAATGTGCAAAAATCACAAGCATTCCTATACACCAATAACAGACTTAAAGAGAGCCAAATCAAGAACGAAATGCCATTCACAATAACTACAAAGAGAATAAAATACCTAGGAATATAACTAACAAAGGATGTAAAGGACCTCTTCAGGGAGAACTACAAAACACTGCTCAAAAAAATAAGAGAGGACACAAACAGATGCAGAAACATTCCATGTTCATGGTTAGGAAAAATTAGTATCGTGAAAATGGCCAAACTGCCCAAAGTAATTTACAGAGTCAACACTATCCCCATCAAGCTACCAATGTCCTTCTTCACTGAACTGGAGAAAAACACCTTAAACTTCACATGGAGCCAAAAGAGAGCCCATATAGCCAAGTCAATTCTAAACAAAATGAACAAGCCTGGAGGCATCACACTACCTGACTTCAAACTATTCTACAAGGCTACAATAATCAAAACAGCATGGTACTGGTACGAAAACAGAGATAAAGACCAATGGAACAGAACAGAAGCCTTAGAAGCAACACCACACATCTATAACCATCTGATCTTTGACAAATCTGACAGAAACAAGCAATGGGGAAAGAGTTCCCTATTTAATAACTGGTGTTGGGTAAAATGGCTAGCCATGTGCAGAAAGCAGAAACTGGACCACTGCCTGACACCTTACACTAAAATTAACTCCAAATAGATTAAAGACTTAAACATAAGAACTAACACCATAAAAACCCTAGAAGAAAATCTAGGCAAAACTATTCAGGACATAGGCATAGGCAAGGACTTCATGACCAAAACACCAAAAGCATTGGCAACAAAAGCCAAAATAGACAAATGGGACCTAATCAACTCCAGAGCTTCTGCACAGCAAAAGAAACAGTCATTAGAGTAAATCAGCAACCAACAGAATGGGAAAAAATTTTTGCAACCTACCCATCTGACAAAGGGCTAATATCCAGAATCTACAAAGAATTAAAACAGATTTACAAGAAAAAAATGGCAGGGCGTGGTGGCTCACACCTGTAATCCAAGCACTTTGGAGGCCAAGGCGGGCAGATCACCTGAGGTTGGGAGTTCAAGACCAGCCTGACCAACATGGTGAAACCCCATCTTAAATTAAAAAAAAAAAAGAAACAAACAAACAAGCCCATTCAAAAGTGGGCAAAGGATATAAACAGACACTTTACAAAAGAAGACATATAGGAGGCCAATAAACATATGAAAAAATGCTCATCATCACTGGTCATTAGAGAAATGCAAATCAAAACTACACTGAGATACTATCTCACACCAGTTAGAATGGTGATCATTAAAAAATCTGGAGGCAGCAGATGCTGGAAAGAATATGGAGAAATAGGAACACTTTTACACCGTTGGTGGGAGTGTAAATTAGTTCAACCATTGCGGAAGACAGTGTGGCGATCCCTAAAGGACTAGAAATAGAAATTCCAATTGACCCAGTAATCCCATTACTGGGTATATATCCAAATAATTATAAATCATTCTGGTATAAAGACACGTGCACACAAATGTTCACTGCAGCATTGTTCACAATAGCAAAAACCTGGAACCAACCCAAATGCCCATAGATGATAGTCTGGACAGGGAAAATGTGACACATATACACCATGGAATACTATGCAGCCATCAAAAACGGTGAGTTTGTGTCCTTTAAAGGGACATGAATGAACCTGGAAACCATCATTCTCAGCAAACTGACACAAGAACAGAAAATCAAACACCACATATTCTCACTCATAGGTGGGTGTTGATCAATGAGAACACATGGACACAAGGCATTACACACTGGGGTCTGTGGGGGGGAAATAGGGGAGGGACAGTGCAGGGTGGGGAGTTGGGGAGGGATAACACAGGGAGAAATGCCAGATATAGGTGATGGGGAGGAAGGCAGCAAACCACACTGCCATGTATGTACCTATGCAACAATCTTGCATGTTCTTCACATGTACCCCAAAACCTAAAATGCAATAAGATATATATTTTAAAAAATTAAATGATGTTCCATAAGCCCGTTCCGAAAAAAAAAAATGAATGACGTAAGCTTATAACTTAATAAACTATATCTAAAGCAAAGGTTTAAAAAAAAATAGTGACAGTACTTGTCACAGTGTTAACAGCATAGCAGCAGACATTAAACAATTCAGAAAGCTAGAATATATGATGGAATCTGATAAACATCATGTAAGAGGCACAAATACAAATAAAAGTGAAGAAACAGGTGTAAATTTGAGTTAATTAAGGAAATGGTTCTTGGAAAGGCACAACTGAACTGGGATTGTGCTGTGCATGGCGGCTCATGCTTACAATCTCAGCACTTTGAGAGGCTGAGTTGGGAGGATCGCTTGAGGCAAAGAGTTCAAGACCAGCCTGGGTAACACAGTGAGAACCCATCTATACAAAAACTATATTTAAAAAAATAGCCAGTCTTCTGCTATAGTTCATCCAGCAAATAGGCAAAAAACAAATAAATAAATAAATAAATATAAATAGCCAGGCATAGTAGTGCATACCTATGGTCCCAGCCACTCAGGAGGTTGAGGTGGGAGGATATTTTGAGCCCAAGAGTTCAAGGATGCAGCGAGCTATGATCGTCCCACTGCACTCCAGCCTGAGCAACAGAGCAAAACCCCATTGCAAAAAAAAAAAAAAAAAAAAAGTGGGCTTTGAAGAATAAATAAGGTTTAGATCAGCAGAAATGAGGGAAGCCAGGCACAACCCAAGGGTGAGTTACCAATAGAAGCACACATAAACTAGGATGAAACACCCCACATCAGTCAGACTCAGAAATTAATGAAAACCCAGATGAAAGTTATTCATCAGAAAGCATTACACCAGAATTCTAGTCTGGATCTTTGGAGCTACTCAGTCTTATTCATAATGCATTCTCTGTGTTAACATGCCCCCTTAATCTACTTTTCAGTCCTCTGCCTTCCATCATCAGGCCTAGGAATCACCACCATGATGTCAATCGCTATAGCCTATCACCTTCCTATTATCTCACCTCAAATAATTCCATTCTACCCTCTCATCTACATCTTCTCCATCTCTTCCCTAGTCCACTAAATTCTTTTCCAAAGTCAATACAGCTTCCTTAAACTTTAAATATTTTCCTTGAACTTCTCCTCCACATTAGGTTAACTGAATGTCAGCTTTTTAGTAACTATACTACTTTGTTAAAACTCTCCCACTTGTAAAATAGAAGTAGAGGTTAACAATCTCCATTGTTTCCTGTGGGGAGGGGAGACAAAAAAAATCTCCTTCCTCACCATATTCTAACTTAATTGCAATAATTCCTCCTTTAAAATTACTATAAATTAGACACATTCCCAGCAGTGGGCTCACGCCTGTAAACCGAGCACTCTGGGAGGCCAAGGCAGGGAGCTCACAAGGTCAAGAGATCGAGACCATACTGGCCAACAAGGTGAAACACCATCTCTACTAAAAATACAAAAATTAGGAGGAACGATCCAAGATGGCCGATCGCTAACATCTCGGGATTGCAGCTCACAGTTAAAGCTCATAGAACTAGAGGACACCATGCTTTCAACCAAATTCTGGTCGCTCAGGAGCAGAAGATTCCCAGTGGAGGAGCCATGTGGGGCAGTGGTTTCGCTGGAACCGTGGCACACCGGTCTCGCCGGCACCTCCGCATGGCAGCTCTCGGAGCTGACTGGGGGGGCTGGCTCCCCTTCTGACCGAGGTTTGGAGGAGCCACACGGGTTCCCAGCGCTGACTCCTCAGGCCGGCGCAGAAGTTGTGGCACCTCGGCGCAGAGTGAACGTGACTGGTTCCCCTTCTGACCGAGGTTTGGAGCTCCGGGAAGGCAGACTCACCTATTACGGACACAAGAAGGAAGCCAGACAGGAGAAGCCTGGGCTGAAAAACACCATCAGTCTTAACACCACTGTTCCTGGCCCTGGGAACTAACATCTTGGACGTCCACTCAAGAGACCTACTGAAAGCTGCTAATTTCAAAGACGACAGGAGGATAAATTTACAACGATGGGAAGAAACCAGTGTAAAAAGGCTGAGAATATACTCAAAATCAGAACCCCTCTCCCTCTAAAGATGATCACAGTTCCTCATCAACAATGGAACAAGACTTGATG
>CM052662.1:81002929-81021334 GCA_028533165.1 Leontopithecus rosalia
TGAACAATGAGAACACATGGACACAGGGAAGGGAGCACCACACACTGAGATCTATTGGGGGAAATAGGGGAGGGACAGCGGGGGGGGGAGTGGGGGAGGGATGGCATGGGGAGAAATGCCAAATATGGGTGAGGGGGCAGAAGGCAGCAAAACACACTGCCACGTGTGTACCTATGCAACTATCTTGCATGTTCTGCACGTGTACCCCAAAACCTAAAATGCAATAAAAATTAAAAAAAAAAAAAAGAAAAATTCCTAAGAGAAAACATCAAGAATAGGGATAATTATGGCTAAACCAAACTAACAGGATTTTTGCTGAGGACAGGCCAGGCTGATCAGGCATCACTGGGGGGTGGGAGAGGATGACAAACCTGATAAGGTGTTGAGGGTGATCTGGTATTAAGGGTGAGGGATCCTTGCTAAACTCACTTAGCAGGGTTCTTTACTGAAATTGAATTTTACAAGGAAGTGCACAGTGGGCCTAGAAGAAGGTTCAAGAGCCTACCTAAAGTTTGGCCGAGAAAAGAATTGTTACAATACTATAGACTAGGTGGCTTATAAACAACAGAAATTTGGCCGGGCGCAGTGGCTTATGCCTGTAATCCCAGCACTTTGGGTGACTCAGGTCGGTGGATCACAAGGTCAGGAGTTCAAGACCAACCTGGTCAAGTTGGAGAAACTCCGTCTTCACAAAAAATACAAATATTAGTTGGGTGCGGTGGCAGGTGCCTGTAATCCCAGTTACTTGGGAGTCTGAGGCAGGAAAATCACTTGAACCCAGGTGGCAGAGGTTGCAGTGAGCCAAGATTGTGACATTGCACTCCAGCCTGGGTGATAGAGTGAGACTCTGTCTCAAAAACAACAACAACAACAACAATAACACACACACACACCCCCCAGAAGTTTAATTTCTCACATTTCTGGAGGCTGGAAAGTTCAGGATCAGGGTACCAGCAAATGTCTGGTGAGGGTCCACTTCCTGGTTCATAGATAGCCATCTCTTCACTGTGTCTTCACATGGCAGATGGGGCAAGACAACTCTCTGGGCCCTCTTTTATAAGGATTCTAACCCCATTCATGAGGGTGGAGGCCTTGTGAACTAATAAGCTCCCCTACTCATACTCTACCTCCAGACACTATCATATTAAAAATTAGGTTTCAACATATGAATTTTGTTGGTAGGGAGAGAAGGAGACACAAATATTTAGTCTGTAGCACCTCAAAGCAATATAATCTTATAACCAGCAACTGAGTTGAGCTATTTTATCTTTTTGCCATTGAAATGACATAAACCGCAATAACTCCTGCAGCAACCTTAGTTTCAGTTAGTCTGCTTAGTCCAGTTTTAGCAAGAATCCTCTTTGGGCTGGGTACAGTGGCTCATGCCTGTAATCCCAGCACTTTGAGAGCCAAGGTAGGAGAATTGAGCCCAGGAGTTTGTGAGCAGTCTGGGCATCATAGCAAGACCTCATCTCTACCAAAAATTTAAAAAATAGGTTTTGGTGGCACTTGCCTGTAGTCCCAGTCACTCAAAAGACTGAGGTATGAAAGTCACTTGAGGCTCGGGAGGTTGAGGCTGCAGCGAGCCATAATTGTACCACTGCACTCCAGCATGGGTGAGAATGAAACCCATGGAAGTTTTGAGACTTCCTCAGTCTCAAAAAGAGGAAAAAAAAAAAAGAACCCTCTTTAGTCATTTTAGTAAAAATCCCCACCCTGGATATCTGGAAACTTTGGACATTTGATCAAATTCCTCACCCTCCATGTATGATATCTTATCACTCTGGCCTGCCTTAGCAAGAATCCCTCTTAACCTGTATTAGGCTAAGGGTTCTTTTAGAGGGAGAGAACTAATAGGATGTGTGTATATGTATGTATATACGTATATGTGTATATATGTGGGGGAGTTTTTTAAGTATTAATTTACATGATCACAAGGTCCCGCAGTAGGCTGTCCGTGAGCTGAGGAGCAAGGAGAACCAGTCCGAGTCCCAAAACTGAGGAACTTAGAGTCCGACATTGGAGGGCAGAAAGCATCCAGCATGGGAGAAAGAGGTAGGCTGGGAGGTAGGTCCATCTCTCTTTTTTCACGTTTTTCTGCCTGCTTTATATTCACTGGAAGCTGGTTAGATTGTGCCCACCAGAGGATGAGTGGATGTCTTCTCCAACCCACTTACTCAAATGTTAATCTCTTTTGGTAACACTCACATAGACATACCTGAGGTCAATATCTTGTATCTTTCAATCCAATCAAGTTGACACTCAGTATTAACCATCACATAACCCTGATATTTTCTTTTAGTAATTTTCCATCCACTGACCCTATCCTGCTCCTCGGCTTTAAATCCCTACTAGTCCTTGTATTCAGAGTTGAGCCTGATCTTTCTCTCCTACTGCAAATTCCCCACTACAAGAAGCAGTCCTTCTTGCATAAGGCCTTCCTTACTGTCTTTAACAAGTATATTAGGCCATTCTTGCATTGCTATTAAGAAATACCCGCGACTGGGTAATATATAAAAAAATAAGTTTAATTGGCTCACAGTTCTACAGGCTGTACAGGAAGCATAGCATCAGCATCTACTTCTGGGGAGGCCTCAGGAAGCTTACAATCACAGAAGAAGGTGAGGGGGGAACAGGCATCCTACATGGTAAGAGCAGGAACAAGCAAGGTAAGGAGAGGTGCCATGTACTCTTCAATGACCAGATTTTTTGAAAACTCACTTCATGAAGGCTGCACCAAGCCCATGACCTAAACACCTCTCACTGGGTCCCACCTCCAGCATTGGGGATTACAATTCAACCTGAAATTTGGGCAGGGACAAATAACTGAACTTTATCATTCTGCCCCTGGCCCAAATCTAATGTCCACCTCACTTTGCAAAATACAATCATGCCTTTCCAGCAGTCTCCCACTCATTCCAGCATTAACTCAAAAGTCCAGAATCTCATCTGAGGCAAAGCAAGTTCCTTCCATGTGTGAACCTATAAAATAAAAAAACAAGTTAGTTACTTCCAAGATACAACAGAGGTATAGGCATTGGATAAACATCCCTGTTCCAAAAGGGAGAAATCAGCCAAGAGAAAGGGGATACAGGCCTCACATAAGCTTAAAACCTAGCAGGACAGTCGGTAAATTTTAGAGCTCCAAAAATGATCTCCTTTGACTTCATGTCCCACATCTAGGGCACACCAGTATAAGGGGTGGGATCCCAAGGCCTTGGGTAGCTCCACTCCTGTGACTTTGCAGGATCTAGCCCCCACAGCTGTTCTCACAGGTTGTTGAGAGCCAGTGGCTTTTCCAGGTACAGGGTGCAAGCTACCAGTGGCTCTATACTCTGGGGTCTGGAGGACAGTGGTCTTTTTCTCACAGTATCACTAGATAGTACCCCAGTGTAAGCTCTGTGTTGGGCTTCCAGCCCCACATTTCCCCTTGATACTGTCCTAGGAAAGGTTCTCCATGAGGGCTCTGCCCCTACAGAAGGCTTCTGTCTGGACACTCATTTTTTGAGACAGGGTCTCACTCTGTTGCCCAGGCTGGGGTGCAGTGGCATGATCATGGCTCACTGTGGCCTCAAACTCCCAGGTTCAAGCGATTCTCCTGCCTCAGCCTCCTGAGTAGCTGGGATTACCGGTGCCCACCACCACACCCAGCTAACTTTTTGTATTTTTAGTAAAGACGGGGTTTCACTGTGTTGGTCAGGCTGGTCTGGAACTGCTGACCTCAGGCGATCCACCCACCTCGACTCCCAAAGTGCTGGGATTATAGGTGTGAGCCACCGCTCCCAGGTGCCAGGTCACATCTTGAATGCTTTTCTGTGTAGAAATTTTTTCTGCCAGATACCTAAATCATCACTCTGACATTCAAACTTCCACAGAACCTAGGGCAGTAGCACAATGCAGCCAAGTTCTTTGCTAAGGCATAACATGTGTGAACTTTGCTCCAGTCCCTAAGTTTCACATTTCCATCTAAGACCTCGTCAACCTGGTCTTCACTGTCCATATCACTATCAGCATTTTGGTAGCAACCATTTAACCACTCTCTATGAAATTACAAGATTTCCCTCATTTTCTTGACTTCGTCCAAGCCCTCCAAACTGTTCCAATCTCCACCCATTACCCAGTTCCAAAGCTGCTTCCACATTTTCAGGTATCTTTATAGCAACGCCTTTCTCCTTGGTACTGATTTTCTGTGTTAGGGTGTTCTTGCATTGCTATAAAGAAATACCTGAGACTGGGTAATTCATAAAGAAAAGGGGGCTGGGCACAGTGGCTCATGCCTGTAATCCAAGCACTTTGGAGGCCAAGGTGGTTGGATCACCTGAGGTCGGGAGTTCAAGTCCAGCCTGACCAACATGGTGACACCCCATCTTATTTAAAAAAAAAAAAGAAAAAAAAGGAAAGGGGTTTAATTTGTTCATGGTTTTGCAGGCTATACAGGCAACGTGGAACTGGTATCTGCTCAGTTTCTGGGAAGGCCTCAGGGAGTTTTACTCATGGCAGAAGGTGAAGGGGAGCAAGACTCTCATGTGGCAGACCAGGAACAAGAGAGAGAGGGTGGGGGATGTGTCACACACTTTCAAATGACCAGGTCTCGCTAGAACTCATTATTGTGAAGACAGCACCAAGCCATCTACCCCCATGAACCAAACACTACTGGGCCTCACATCCAGCATTGGGGATTACAATTCAACATGAGATGTGGGTGGGAACAAATATCCAAATCCAAATTATATCAGTAAGTGTCATAAATAATTTGTTTCTGAACACGATTCCTTCTCAATCTTTTAGCTGTAGCTGAGCTAGCCTTCTTCTGCCTGAATGCCTTTGCATAGGCTGTTTATTTGCCTGTGACTTTGTTCTCCTAGACAACTACTATTGCTCTTCAAACTAAGCAACATTTTCTTAGGGAAGTATTCCCTGAATCCCAAGGCTGGTTAGCTCTCATGCTAGATATTCCATCATACCACTTGTTTTTTGTTTTTGAGGCAGAGTTTCATTCTTATTGCCCAGGCTGGAGTGGAGTGGCACAATCTCAGTCACTGCAACCTCAGCCTCCGGGATTCAAGTGATTCTCCTGCCTCAGCCTCCCAAGTAGGTGAGATTGCAAGCGCTAGCTACCATGCTCTGCTAATTTTTGTATTTTTAGTAGAGATGGGGTTCCACCATGTTGGCCAGGCTGGTCTTGAACTCCTGACCTCAGGTGATCTACCCGCCTCAGCCTCCCATAGTGCTAGGATTATAGATGTGAGCCACTCCGCCTGGCTTCTTTACTTTTTAACACTCTTCACATTTGTAATTTCTCAGCCATTGTAAACTCTGTAAAGAGGAAGGCAATGTCATCACTGTTTCTACTGTGTCCCAAACACCTAGTCTTGACTGGCACATAGTAAACACTCAGATATTAGTTGAAGATATGAGTGAACACACACACAAGACCAAGAAATTAAATTTTTTCTTCAGACCTCGTGAATAAGAAGTACAACAAATTTTAACAAAAAACATATACAAAGAATGTAGTTTGTTTATGATGTTTAATTTTTATGTTCACTTGTAATTTTATTATGGTATTATAGAAATCAAAGATTGACAATATTGAGTTTTTATCAATTGCCATTTTTGCCATCGTATTAAACCATAATTTGTCAAAAGAAAGATCTTCACACTTAACAAATACTGCAAAACATTAACGATGGCACTGAATTCCCAGTTCAATAGGCTACAAAAGAGAATATGTTCACTTTTCAAAAAAACAACAAAATGGCCAGGTGCAGCAGCTCACACCGGTAATCCCAGCACTTTGGGAGGCTGAGGCAGGTGGATCATCTGAGGTCAGACATTCTAGACCAACCTGGTCAACATGGTGAAACCCCGTCTCTACTGAAAACACAAAAATTACCGGCATGGTAGTGTATGCCTGTAGTCCCAGCTATTCGGGAGGCTGAGGCAGGAGAATGGCTTGAATCCAGGAGGCAGAGGTTGCAGTGAGCTGAGATTGTGCCACTGCATTCCAACGTGGGTGATAGAGTGAGACCCCTCCTCAAAAAAAAAGAATGCAAAAGAAAATAAAGCAACAGACCTGGCCACGTGCAGTGGCTAACGCCTATGATCCCAACACTTTGGGAGGCTGAAGTGGGAGGTTCACATGGGGCCAGATTTCCAGACTACCCTGGGCAGCAAAGTGAGACACTGCCTCATAAAAACAAAACGTAATAAAAAGTGACAAATCAAACCTCAAGCCAGAACATCATATTGTGTGTGAGTTGACAGTGGTTTTTTTTTTTTCCCCAGAATCTTTATTAGCAAAGTTGCAGGAGGACCAAAAAAAAAAAAAAAAAAAAAAAGAAAGAAAGAGAAAAACTTAGAAGACAAAAGTAGTTTAAGCACTTTGTTTTCTTTTTGTGGAACTTCTAGTCATTATTGGCATTCTGGAGAAATTAATAGTTGTTTTGGCTTTTAAAGCTTTTTTAAAGTACTTAAAAATTGACTGAAGGCTAGAGGAAGGGGCTAAGCTATACTTTTCTGTACCAGCAGAAACCATAGGAAATTCCCTTTTGAAAACAGTAGCTGCAGGTTTATCCAAAGGCTTAGGACTTGTCACCCATTCACGGCAGTGGTGCTTTATCCATGCTAGTAACTGTCCATCACTTCCCAGCTGGTGTCCCACATGATGTTCAGAGTCAATAAGGGCAACAGCATATACTTTGCTCATCACTTCCCACCTTCTACGAACAAGCAAGTCCATAAAAACCAAGCCTCCATAACCATGTACAATGAAGGCAATATCCTTGCCTTCAGTCTTTGAAATGAAGTAATCCCATATGTAAGCCATGTGTTCTTCGGGGGTGTTGCTGCATCTTTTTGGAATACATTCGGGAGGACGCTGGAGAGAGAAAAAGCTCCCACCTTGAACAATTTTTAGAGACGACGACTCAATATTTTGTGTTAAAAGGCCTTTCCACTCTTTTTCCATCTTTAGTTCCACAAAATTATCATTGGGGTTTAGCACAATTACATCATAATGTGCCTGCAATGCCATTTGAATACATGGTATCTGACTTCCATGTTGGAGACCATGATGTATTATTGCCTGCTGACTCCACTGACCAGCTCGAAAGACCCCATGGTCTTGAAGAAGGACAAGAAGAGCAGAATGGTGATTTGTTAATGCTTTCTCACTCATGAAAAAGAAGCTTCTTTGTTCTTCTTCATCAGCCTCAGGTGGGATATAAACTTTTTTTAATTTGCACACTTTCTCCAAAAGCTCATAAATGTATTGTTCAAGCAAATGGCCAAGGGCCTGGTAGCGCTTGCTATTTTTCTCAAGGACATTTTCATAATAGTTAAAGACAAAAGGTCTTTGAGTCTCGGTGTGTCTGAATTCAGCTTTTTCATTGAAGTCATATTTAAGTTCTCCTAGTAAGTCAGATTGTTCAATAAATTTCTGGAAGCTCAGCTCCTGTGTCATTGGTAACCACTGAAAGTTAAAAGAGTAATAGTTTATCAGTGCTAGAAAAAGTAAAATGAAAATTTCAGCCTCCCAAATTCTTCCAATGGCACATGATGCTAAATTAAGCATGTCAGAAAGACATTAACCTTCAAACTATGGTAAAGATATTAATTTGAAATAATTGTGAATGATACAGAGTAGTGAGAGACAGAATATATGAAAGGACAAAGGAGAGACCATATGTAAATGATGGTCAAAAAATGATTTCTTGAAACACAACTTACACCAACCTGCCCAGGAAGCCAATCCCTCATTTATAATAAACAACACAGGAAGTCAGTCTGGTGTAAGTCAGACTGGCAGGAAACCAGATTTCTATTGCTAGTGACAATCCAGGAAACTAACCAGTAATAACAATTGGCTCCAAATGGCGAGAACTTCATTAATAACTGACAGCTTTCCTAATGTTGTCCCTATTTCCAACTTGGGATCAACCAGAGAGAGCCAAATATGTACCCCTAAACAATCACATAAGATGTCCCCATTTCTAGTTAGTCCACCCACAGCTTCCCCATGACAACTTGTTAATCAGGGCAAATGTGAAGTCTTCTTTTTCCCCACTAGAAAGCTCTCCCACTCTTCCGCCTGCCTTGAGTCTCTGCCAAAATGCAAGTGATAGTGGTGCACTCCCTTGCTACAGCAGGCTCAGAATAAACAGGCTTTTCTCATTTGGTTGGCGTTCATTTATTTCGACAGAAGATATTTAATAACTTTTGCTGTTAAATGAATGGCGGAAGATAGAAGTGGGAGTGAAATGTGAATCAGCCAATGAAGATTATGATGGATTCAATGAATACTAGAAGATACAGTTATTCTGATATATGAGAAAGAAAAAAATAGGCTGGATGAAAAGTTAACTCAGAAATGTAGCTGCTGTAAGTAGAGCTTAAAGGGGGAAAATAGGCTTTGAAAGGTTAAGTGGCTTGCCCTAAAACTAAAAAACGATTAAAGGGGCCAGGCTTGGTGGCTCACGCCTGTAATTCCAGCACTTTGGAAGGCCGAGGCAGGTGGATCACGAGGTCAAGAGATCAAGATCATCCTGGCCAACATGGTGAAACCCTGTCTCTACTAAAAATACAAAAAAATTAGCTGGGCATGGTGGGGCACACCTGTACTCCCAGCTACTCGGGAGGCTGAGGCAGGAGAATTGCTTGAACCGGGAGGCGGAGGTTGCAGTGAGCTAAGGTTGCACCACTGCACTCCAGCCTGGTGCCTGGTGACGGAGTGAGACTCTATCTCCAAAAACAAAACAAAACAAAACGATAAAAGGAATGATTGGGTATCAGGCTGACTCTCAAATGCAAATTCCTAACAAATATGTTAACATTCTCCCTTCTTAATTTCTTTTTTTTTTCTGTATTTTTAGTAGAGACAGGGTTTCACCATGTTGGCCAGGCTGGTCTCGAACTCCTGACCTTGTAATCCACCTGCCTTGGCCTCCCAAAGTGCTGGGATTACAGGCGTGAGCCACCATGCCCAGCCCTTCTTAATTTCTTAACAGTGACACTGGCAACCTACAACCCACTTCCAACAAGTAGCACTCAAAATGACTTCCAGTGCAACTCGAGTTGCTATTAGGCCTAAGGCAAAATTAAAGTGCTTGGATGTCTTATATCTTTTTAAATTTTTAAATTAAAATTACCCCCCTTCAATAAGCTGGTCCAGGATTTCTTAACTCCTTTCTCACTTTGTGAATCTTCTCTGACCCCTCTAACCCAACAGCTACTTTATGAAGGTTTTTCGTTGTCCAAAAGCACCTAGCCGTACTGCTCTCTATTCCTTCCTTTTCCATTAAAAGTGCTTCCAGTTTTTGCTGATCTCAGCTGTTATTTTTGAGAAACAGGGTCTGACTCTGTCACCCAGGATGGTGTGTGATGGTGTGATCACAGCTCACTGTAGCCTCGACCTTCTGATCTCAAGGAATCCTCCCACCTCAGCCTCCCAAGTAGCTAAGACTATAGGCAGTTGCCACTATGCCTGGCTAATTAAAAAAAAAAATTTTTTTTAGAGACTGGATCTCACTATGTTGACTAGGCTAGCCTGAAACTCCTGGGCTCAAGTGATCCTCCTGCCTTGGCCTTCCAAAGTGCTGGGTCTACAGGTGCGAGTCACCATGTCCAGACTCTCTCTCAGATGTTATTAATTAATTTACTTTTTCTAAAGTGTAAATAACTGACAGACTTAAACATCCTTAAAAAAAAAAGCCTTGAAAATGGATGCAATGCATGACAAAAATCTGTGCTTCAAAAATCTAACAACGTTTTACAATTGAGGTCATGGTGAAACAATCTTAATGGGATGTCACAACCCTGTTCAAAATTTTCAGTGGTGAGGTCTGTTGACTTCTTGTTGCCAGACTGGCATGCAAAAATCCTGGAAGTTGCTATTCAGTCCTAACAACAAGTAAAATGCTAGACAAACCAAAAATCAACAGCTCTTCTTCATAAGATCCATAAAAGAAGTAAGGTTACTGGGCATACTACCGCTGCCAAAATTGAAGGGACGGAATGCAGGTGAATGTAGAGAATCACAACTTACCAGGGCAGAACCTCCAATGGAACCGGTACCAGGTAGGAACCTGAAGGCTCAGTGTGGACAAGTCAGAGGCACTTAGCCATCCCCTCTTCCCCACTCCCCAATTTTTTTTTGGGGCTCCTGGAGCTCTCACAGGTCCTCAGGGTGACTATTCGTGCTTCTAGCAGTGGGTGGGGAAAAGGAACCATTTTGAAATACGTCAGAGCGTTTTGTTCTTCTTAACAAGGTCTGCCCTCAGGAGAAACTATTTAATCAGAGGCTAACCTGCTGGGGTTTATCAGAGCCTAACTGACTTCAGGTAAGGGAAATACCCAGCTCCAGCCCACTCTAGCTATCCTGCTCAACCTAAAGGGGGTTGGAGTGAACTGAGACCTGTGAAGTTCACAGTCTGGATGCACAGGCTTAGTAAAATTCTCAATGGTCTCCCTTTTCACTCAGAGTAAAAATTAAGTTCTTACCATGGCCTACAAGGTCTCACATGGTCCTTGGCTCTCCAGTGTTATTTGCTTTCACTCTCTCACTGGCTTACTCATCCAGTTACGTGAGCTGGGTCTTAGCTCTTTCTCAGGTGTCATTTCCTACCAAGTTCTTGCTCGCCTCACCGTAGTCACACCTGATCTACTTTGCCATCAATCTGTGGAGAAGCTCCTGTTTTAAGGGTATTCGCTTATGCCGTGGCCACAACCTAGAATATTTTTTCCCTTTATCGATATCTACAGGGCTTTTACTTTAAAGTTTCTGCCCATTCTTTATCTCATCAGAGTGGTTCTCTTTGAGCAGTCTATCTGCAAGAGCAACTCTCTCCCTTTCTTTTTTTTTTAAGGACTTATTACCAACTGACATATATTTGCTTATTGCCTACTCTCCATTAGAGTGTAAGTTCCATGATAGCAGGAACAGGGACTTGGTTTTGTTCACTCCTCTATCTCTAGTTCTTGGAATATTGTCTGGTGCACAGCAGGCACTTAAATATTGTTAGAATTTTACAATTTTTTTGCCAAAGAAAGCACACTTCAAAAGTCCTCTAGCAATATGTTAACACATAAGATGAACACAAAGCTTTGAAAAATTAGAGGTTTCTTCTATACTTCTAAACTTAATAAATGTCAAAGGTTTATGAATTATTCTTAGAGAATATCCCACACATCAATTTATCTATATATGCTTTGTCTTTTTTTAAATCAAGATAAACCATCTCTCTCAAGCAAATTCAACATAATTTAAAAATAAAGGGGGAAAGAATCGAACTATTATTATGCTTCATTTCCCAAAGAATGGATTAGAATAAGATAGCGTAGGGGAGGAAATATAATTTTTTCCTTAATCTGCATGAATTCTTAGTTGGGATGAACCCTTGTATCATGAGAAAAACAAAGAAGTTTATTAATGCATGGAGCGCACATCACCTAAGAGAAACCTAAATGAAAAGTAACTCACTTAAGTGGTCTTCCTGCCTCAGCTTCTTGAGTAGAGGAGACTACAGGCATGCGCCACCAAGCTTAGCTAGTTTTAAATTTTTTTGTAGCGAGGAGGTCTCACTATATCGCCCAGGCTGGTATCAAACCCCTGGGTTAAGTTCTTTAGTTAAAAAAGTTGATTTGTGAGGAAACTGAAAATTCAATTATTTTTCTGTAAGCAATGTTTTTATTAAACAGAAATTAACCAAATAAACCAACAAAATGAAATCCTTACTGAACTTCAATCCCAGCAAGCCATGATGTATTTCTGCCTTGCAGTCGTTCCTGCCATGTAAAACACTTCCTTAAGCCCAGTACCCCACAACACTTGGGGCCTTACCTCTACCTGGGCACTGACCACATCATAAATAAGGCTTGACTGCTCCAGTGGACGAGTGAGTTGGGCTGATCCCTTTATTGACTGTTAGGATGGGAGATGGGGGTTGGAGGCATAGGAATTAGGGGTATAAAAGGGCTGGCTTGGGAATCAAACCCTATTTCTAGATTCCCTTCGGTCTTGGAACATGCCAGAAACATTTTTCCTGCTTAGAGCACTGTGCTGAATTTTGTTAAACTTGTGATTAAATCGTCATGAAATCTTACACGTTGATTTAAAAGTTATTCAGATATGTACCATTATGGCTAAACAGGCTAATAGCAATGGGCGTGGAGTTCACTGAGGACTAGCTTAGTCCCTTAAGTATCGTGACAAATGTTAACTGAATGAATTTCAGTTTATAGAGTCCCACTTTGTCATCTCAGCATTTCAGTTACTGAAAAATTAAGTTCTAGCTTTTATTTTAATGAACTTTAAAAATGATGAGTTTGAATTTTAAAAAGAAATCCTGTTTTTCCTCGTCAGCTGACTTATTTCCGCTCCAAATGCTAAACGAATAGCTAGGCTTTTATTAGGCGACTTTGCCATCTTAAAATCTTTTTGTTTCTGAATTAGAGGGAGCACCTTGATGGCAAATGTGTAAGAGAGTCTGTGAGGAACGCAATACTGCAAACGCTAACGTTTTGTTTTCATAGTTGTTTGGCCACCATCGCGAGAACCAGCGAACCGGTAGGAGTTCCTGTTTTCCCCTTTTAATGTTTGTCAATCTAATCTTTCAAGTCAACAAAGCTAAAATCGCGCACCCAGGAGGTTCACTTCCCCAGAGGGGCTCAGATCATGAAATAAACGCCACTAAAAAAACGCTGGATGAACCGGCCCACAGAGAAAAGTCCCAGGAAGTGATTTCCGGTTGAAGGTGGGAGGAGCGGCTGATTACCGGTCAAAGGGCTGGCCACGGCCCTAGCGCAGGCGCGTTTCGCACTTTGCAGGCTTTTATTTTTTTCCCTTCCCCTCCCCCTCCCTCCTCCAAGCCGGAGGGGTCTTGAGGTGACAGCGCCTGCAACTGAGATTTCAGCAGCAGGAAAAGATGGAGAAGAGGAAGCTCGGGCGACGGCCATCTTCATCCGGTGAGAAAGGGTCGGAGGAGGGTTGAGCATACTGTCTTCTACCCCGGGCGAACGGGAGGCGCGGGCGGCCGCTGGGGTTGAGGCCCGGAGCCGCGAGGGCGAGGGCGAGGGCGGGGGCGGGGGCGGGGGCGGGGAGAGGAGGGGGCGAGCACAATGGAAGGCTCCTGGGTCGCCCCCGCCCCTCGAGTCGAAGACCGGGTCCGAGCTGTCATCGAAGCCTGGGCCGCTCTTCACCTCAAACCCCTTTCATTTTTTCCCTCCTCCCGCGAACCCCCTCCTTGAGTCTCATCGGCCCACGGATCTTCCCGGTTGGCTTGCCACTCTCTGCCACGCCTTCCTCGTAATTCCACCAATGTTCCAGTTTCATTTCGGCTTCTCAGCGCCTGACCCCGCTTTGCTCTCTTCCTTTGATTCTCGACTTCGCGTCCCTTCCCTTTCCCCTCTCCCTCCCCTTTCCCTCGGCCTCTCCGCTGCGGGTGCAGGACCGGTGGGGCTTGCGAACGAGACGCCTTTTCTTTGATACAGTGCCCCGCCCGGTCTCGTTCTGCTCAGCAGGCCCGCCTAATAGCCTTTTTCTTTTCCAGCCGCCTCTGCGTCTTCCAAAAGTGATTGGAAAGTCGAACAAAGGATTCGAAGCCGTGCTTTCGTTGTGTTTTTATTTTCAGCATATTTTTGTTTTGGAAATTACTTTGTTATTTTGTTTTACATGGTTACCTTCAGTTTTGTGTACAACGCCTTGGAAACAAAGTCGAGTTAAAAAGACGTGAGGTAGAGCTCCTCCCAGTCGAGAAGTTTTTGTCAAACATTTCATCCGTTAGGGGTCCTCAAGTCCTTGTGTTAAGTCCTATGGATGGGAGGGGGAGAGGGTGAGGACTCTCCTGCTTACAGTGCAGTACACAAGCTAACACCCAATGAATCAATTATTTCATTTCATTTCTGTTTCTCACGGTGCCGTTGATTTCTGCAGAGACAGTGTTAACAATTCCAGTTTCATTTAGGAGTGCCTGTGGCAGTGTGTCTCAAACTTCTTTCAGCCTTCACTGCAAAAGAGAGTGATTATGGATCGCTGGGGACACTGCTTGAAGCAGTTAAAAACCTGAAATCCCTTTTCATAGGCAACCAAGGCTATCGATGTTTTTGGTGTGTATTCTGGAGATAGCAGTTTTTTCCTTTGAAAGCACATGTATAAGTGATATATGTGTATATTTATATACATATATGTATGTATATGCCTCCAGCTGATGAGTGTTTAATAATCTCCGTCCCCCACCAAACCTCTAAGTAAAATGGACACTTTAGGAATGCACAATGCTTAGCTGGTGTCATTTGCATGCTTCCTATAATCATATCTTCATTTAAGATGCGCAACCTTTTTTAAAGAAATGCATTTGATCTAGGTTTAATACATTTTTGGGGAGGAAAGACAAGATGTTTGCCTCATGCTTCAAGTCACATCCCCTTGATCTGATTACACTTAGATTTATTTAGCACAGTAACTTGATGTCAGTAGTCGTGAGAAGTGAATTTTGATAATAAAGCTTTTAATCCTTAAAAGACATTGACATTTATGTTAGTTATCTCTGTTTATTTCTTGTTTTGTTTTCTTTTTCTCATGATCTCTCTTTTGGAGCTGCCCTTTCTGAAAAGGCAGGTATAATCAAATCCATTCTCAGTTCTAATGTTACCTAGCTGTTTTCTCCAGTATGCCTCTGGTTTTAAGATGTGCACAAATTAATTTTTAAGTATGCTTCTGCTTTTCTTTTTTTTTGTTTTTTTATTTTATAATTTAGATTTTAGGTCTTCACTGCCTCTTATGCTTTTCTTAATAGTGTATGTTTAACTTCTGGATATAAATTCTCAGAAATAAAACATGATCAGTTGATTGATTCTGTGTAATGGTTTTATGCATACAGTTGCCATTTCATTGTAAGTTGTTGCTAACTGGAACCCAAATGAAGTGACTTTTTTTTTTTTTTGAGACAGAGTCTTGCTCTGTTGCCCAGGCTAGAGCACAGTGGCATGATCTCTGCTCACTGCAACCTCCTACTTCCAGGTTCAAGTGATTCTCCTGCCTCAGCCTCCCAAGTAGGTGGGATTACAGGCGTCCGTCATGACACTTGATTAATTTTTGTATTTTTAGTAGAGATGGGGTTTTACCATGTTGGCCAGGCTGGTCTCAGACTCTTAACCCTGGGTGACGCACCTGCCTTGGCCTCCCAAAGTGCTGGAATTACAGGCGTGAGCCACTGCACCCGGCCATGAAGTGACATTTGTAGTCATCAAAGTTTCCTAAGTACACAGAAGAGTTTGATTAATAAAACAGGAAGAAGAGGTAGAAGGAAGGTGGGTAGCAGTAGAGAGAAAATAAAATACAAAATTTGAAGTTTTTTCTGTGGGACTACATTAGTCTGCCCTAAACCTCCTAAACAAGGAAGAACTGTAAAATGTTCACAGTGTATTATTGCTCAGAACTTTTTCAATTGCAAGTAGCAGAAACCCAATTCCAGCTGGTGTAAACTAAATACATGTATTTGTAACTCACATAACTGATAACTATAATATATCAAAAGCAGTATATTATGGTCATACATTTTAAAAAATGACTGGCATCAGAGACAGGTTCACTGAAGTTGGAAATAATAAAGAGTATGGGAGCAAGGGAGAATGACCGTTAGAAGTGATTAACAACAAAAATATAACAACTGTATTAGAACCATAGACTGCAATTTTCAAATGAATTTTTGAATCAAAACAGGAAACTTCAGGTAAATTTGAAAGCATTTGCAGCTGATTGCTTCAGACAACATTCTTGGAGACCTGTGTCCTCTCATTTGCAGTTAAAGATACATATGTTCTTTAAGTACTTAGGCACTAGGCATTGTGAACTTTACAAACCTCAGTATTTACAAAAGCCTTGTAATTGTTTTTCATTTGCAGATGAGAAAACTGGGATTTAGTGGCAGGATAAAGATTAGTAATAGCTAGTAAGAAACAGCGTCATCAGAATTCAGTATGTGGTCTCTAATTACATAAGCTATAGTTTTAACTTCGTTTACTGCTACAGGACATTAATTGGACTTACTTAAAAAAGGTTCCATGGACAAATAAATGTGCTAATTGTGGTTAGAAAATTTTCTTCACTGCAAGAATTTTTCAGAGCCTTTGATGTGCTGCTGTACATTGTACCTCTGCAAGAGAATGAGCATGCAGAGTTTATCAAATGTGCTTGATTTTGAAACTCTCCTCCTTCCCCAGTTTCTTTATTTATTTTTAAATTTTTTATTTATTTATTTTTTGTTTTTACTTTTTGTGTGTGTGTTTCCTTCCCCAGTTTCATCTTGAGGGACTAGAGTCCCTGATGGTATACCTTTCTTAGATGTTTTAGTAGGTTCAGGTGCTGTCTGCTTTGCCTTGGACGTGTAATGAAGGATGATTGAGGCTCAAGATGAGAACTTACAATTAGTTATGATAAAGCTGCATTATTTGCAGAGATCTTAGTTGAAGTCATTGGAATGAATGGAAATGCCCACAGAAATAGTATAGAATGAGAAAGGTCTTTTTTTTTTTCTATTTTCTTTTATTATTTAAAACTTGTTTAAAGCTACTGCAAATCAAAGAGTGAGGAAGGTCTTACATACAACTAATTTCATTTTCATTTTTTTTGGGGGGGATGGAGTTTTGCTTTTGTGGTGCAAACTGGAGTGCAATGGTGCCATCTCAGCTCACTGTAACCCCCGCCTCCCAAGTTCAGGTGATTCTTCTGCCTCAGACTCCTGGGTAGCTGGGATTACAGGTGCATGCCACCATGCCTGGCTAATTTTTTTGTATTTTTAGTAGAAATGGGTTTTTACCATGTTAGCCAGGCTGGTCTCGAATTCCTGACCTCAGGTGATCTGCCTGCCTCGGCCTCTGGAAGTGCTGGGGTTACAGGTGTGAGCCGTTGTGCCTGGCCACAACTAATTTCAAAGTCAGGAGGAAGAGATATAATGAGCAGTTAGGTAGATTAGGAATGTGACAGGATTGGGAAGAGAGAGAGGAGAGTTAAAAAAAAAGTCAGAGAGTTAAAGTAGCAGGAGGGTGCTGGATTTGCCAATTAGGAGACCACTTTTACTGGGAGTGAGAGTGGTTAGTAGGGTAGAAGACAAGACAAATTTCAACAGGCCAGAGGAATGAGTGGTGGTGAGGAAATGAGGGCAGCAAAAGTAAGCTGATAAAATGAGATGGGAAGGAAAGATTTCTAGAACAAGCTTGAGTAGAAAATTAGGTAGGAAGGCTTGTTTGTTTTAAGAATGTGAGAGACTTAAATCAGGTTGGTAGGGAGCAGGAAAGGGGTTGGTGGAGAAGGAAAGATCGAATGTGTATCAGGTAGGAGATAATGGAGTGAGGTCCCAGGAGAAATGGGAGAGAGGGGATGGCATCAAAGAACAGTTTGGTGACACATAGGGAAAGGAGAGAAGATGGATAAAGATACAGATAAATCTTGAGAAGCTGAGGCAGTTATGGCTTCTACATGAAATAGGTAATCTTTTTAGAAAGGGGCTTTTAACTGGTACTGGGAACGCAAGGTAAGTCGATTAGGGATGACCGTGTATTAAGTACTCTTGCAGTCTTAGTTAAAACAAGTGTGAGTTTTGTAGTAGGAACTGTTACTACTATGTGACTTAGTAATGCCAAGCAGTACAGGAGCAAGAGTTTGGGGAAAAAAAAATGAGTTTAGTTTTACTTAGAGTTAAAGGGTATGGCAAGACCTAAGGGCAAAGTATGGCTTTAGTGGGAGTGAGGAAGTCAAGGGGTCAAAGGACAGTATATTTATAGAATGAAGAGTTTTCATTTGAGAACTTGAGTGATGGAACAGTTTTCCCTAAAGCCATTCTTGAAAGCATATAGCTGAGATGGAGATGTGTAGAAGTTCCTTCCATTAAATGAAGATGAGTCCATTGTTTTTTGAGTAAGTTGATTAATGGATGTTTTGGTGCTTCAGAATGATGGTAAATTTTGATGACAGAGAGGTAAACCATGAACCAAGAATCAGAGTATTCTAGACATGTTGGAGAGTATCTTGGGTCAGTAGATGGCAATCATAAACACGAGCAAGGGAATATATCCACCATTTTCTTTCTTTTTTTTGGAGACAAGAGTCTTTCTCTGTTGCCAGGCTGGAGTGCAGTGGCACAGTCTCGGCTCACTGCGTTCTCTTCTTCCCGGGTTCAAGTGATTCTCCTGCCTCGGCCTCCTGAGTAGCTGGGACTACAGGCGCATGCCACCACACCCAGTTAATGTTTGTATTTTTTTATTTTTATTTTTTATTTATTTATTTTTTGGGGGGGAGAAAGGGAGGAAGGCTGGAAGGGAGGGAAGGAGGAAGGGAGGGAGGAAGGAAGGGATGAAGGGAAGAAGGGAGGAAGGGAGGGAGGGAGGGAAGGGAAGGAAGGAAATCAAGCA
>CM052662.1:81021834-81042278 GCA_028533165.1 Leontopithecus rosalia
AAGAAAAAAACAAACAAGCCCATTCAAAAGTGGCCAAAGGATATGAACAGACACTTTACTAAAGAAGACACACATGAGGCCAACAAACATATAAAAAAAAGCTCATCATCACTGATTATTAGAGAAATGCAAATCAAAACCACACTGAGATACCATCTCATGCCAATTAGAATGGCGATCATTAAAAAATCTGGAGACAACAGATGCTGGAGAGGATGCGGAGAAATAGGAACACTTTTACACTGCTGGTCGGAGTGTAAATTAGTTCAACCATTGTGGAAGACAGTGTGGCAATTCCTCAAGGACCTAGAAATAGAAATGCCATTTGACCCAGCAATCCCATTACTGGGTATATATATCCAAAGGACTATATATCGTTCTACTATAAGGACACATGCACACGAATGTCCACTGCAGCACTGTTTACAATAGCAAAGACCTGGAACCAACCCAAATGCCCATCAATGATAGACTGGACTGGGAAAATGTGGCACATATACACCATGGAATATTATACAGCAATAAAAAAATGATGAGTTTGTGTTCTTTGTAGGGACATGGATGAACATGGAGACCATCATTCTCAGCAAACTGACACAAGAACAGAAAATGCAGTACCACATGTTCTCACTCATAGGCGAGTGTTGAACAATGAGAACACATGGACACAGGGAGGGGAGCACTACACACTGGGGTCTGTTGGGGAGAATAGGGGAAGGACAGCGGGGGTTGCGGAATTGGGGAGAGATAGCATGAGGAGAAATGCCAGATATAGGTGAAGGGGAGGAAGGCAGCAAATCACACTGCCACATGTGTACCTATGCAACTATCTTGCATGGTCTTCACATGCAAAAACCTAAAATGCAATAAAAATTTAAAAAGTGAAAGACTTTTTTTTTCCTGTGAAAATAAAGGAAGACACAGCTCTGATCTCTCCTCTTTCTTTCAGAATTTAATCCTCTGTTCTTTTCAAATGTATGTTACATCTTTATAATGGCTAAATAAAAACCTCTTCTCAGTCTCACAATTTAGAACCTGGGAGCCATGTTTCAAAATGCATTTTCAAGGTAGATAGCTCTCACAGTTCTTCTGAAAGGGTAAGAAGTGAATTTTGGCGGTCAGGGTGCCTTGGCCCAATCTTCAAAACTTTATCCTCACAAAAAGATGTGAGGAGTTTGCTGCTTCTTTCTTTGGATAAAACCAATTAGCTAACACTGGTGGTCCCCCCAACAACTATGCTAAACTTAAGATGAACTAGGTGAGACAAAATATGCTATCAAGTTTTCTTACTTAAAGCCTAGTTTTATGTATCTTGAAAACATGTATGTAATGGGTTGCGTCTGCTTGTCAGTATAAAGGGTTAGATTTCTTGTGTCTTTGCAATCTCTTAATGAGTTGCCTGTTATATATATCACATTGTGGTTTAATGCTTACTCAAAAATAAAACTGTTTTCTATCTCTGCTACCATTGTGGAGAGGATTTGGGGGTTAGTAAAAGATTTTTTTTTTAATTTAAATTTCTTTTTTCTTTTAAGACAGGGTTTCACCATATTGGTCAGGCTGGTCTTGAACTCCTGCCCACCTTAGCCTTCCAAAGTGCTAGGATTACAGGCATGAGCCACTGCGCCTGGCAGGAGATTTTTTTTTAAGAGACAGGGTCTCACTGTGTTGCCCAGGCTGATCTTGAATGCCTGGGCTCAAATAATCTTCCTGCCTTGGCCTCCCAAAATGCTGGGAAGATTTTGTTTTTAATTGTATTTCCCCAGTAATAATACACCATTTCCTAAGTCCTGGAGCAATCAGGTAATAGAAGACACCACCTTCAGGCAGAGAGAGGAGGAAGCAGCCAAGGTATAGCATAGCAATGAATTTTGCAAAGCATTAATCTAAGTCCTCGTTTAACTTCATAGGTAGTGTTAACCTTGAATAATGAGATTTAGAAAATATTGTTAAATATAGTTTATCTAATCTCAAAGCTTAAGGATGGCTACCTAGGAGCATAGATTCAAGTTGTCGTAAATATACACTCTGATTAACAGCAGTTACAAGTGGCTTTTTAAAGCAAACTTTTTTAAACCAAGAATTTACATCAAAATAACATAAGTTATTGATTTTCTATACATTGTTCTTTGTATCACAAATTCCAGGAGCAAGAAAATAATAAGTGAGGCAGCTAGTCACGAGAACAAACGCCTTTAAACAATTAACCCTGGGCTGGGTTGAGGAGCAGTGGGAATGGGGGTATGTATGACCAAAGTCCCATACTCATGTTTCTCTGGGCCTAAAAATTTTGCAGACCTCACATAATTCACACTGCTCTGAGCTATTTTTCTTTCCTCAATAGGTTATCAGAAGCTGTGACTTTAAACTAAATAATGCATAATAAAACCAAATTTACCATACTCTAATTTATATAAACAACAGTTAAGTTCCTATGGCATATTCCCAGTCACAAAAAATTACAAACCTAAATAAACACACAAAAAACACCTCTAATCTTGAACATGAAATAAATGAGAGCTACACATACATGTTTAAAGGATTAATAAAAACAAGATAATTATTTGTCCAATTTTTGGTGTATCAATGAGTGATGATGGTCACAATGGTGTTGGGTTAAATCAAGAAATAAATGTTTATAAAGCAAAAATTGTTAAGTTTTTGGAATGAGATTACTGGAAAAGAGTCCCAAACTAGACCCCAAGAGAGCGTTCTTGGATCTCACGCAAGAAAGAATTGAAGCGAATCCATAAAATGAGAGAGCATTTATTAGAGAAGTAAAGAAACAAAATAATGGCTACTCTACAGGCAGAGCAGCAGCTTGGAATGCTCAACTGATAATGTTTATAGTTATTTCCTTATTATATGCTAAACAAGGGTGGATTATTTGTGAGTTTTCAGGAAAGTGGTGGACAATTCCCAGAACTGAGTATTTCTCCCCTTTTTAGACCCTAGAGGGTAACTTTCTGCCATTGCCATGGCATTTGCAGACTGTCAGTCACGGTGCTGGTGGGAATGTCTTTTAGCATCCTAATGCATTATAATTAGCATATAATGAACAATGAGAAGGATCAGAAGTCACTTCGGTCACCATCTTGGTTTTGGTGGGTTTGGGCTGGCTTCTTTACTGCAGGCTGTTTTACCAGCAACGTCTTTGTGACCTGTATCTTGTCCTAACCCCCTATCTCATCCTGTGACTAAAAATGCCTAATCTCCTGGGAATAGAGTCCAGTAGGTCTCAGCCTTACTTTACCCAGTCCCTACACAAAATGGAGTTGCTCTGATTCAAATGCCTCTGACATAATCAGCACCTCCTCCCACATGCAGTTCAGTAACAATCACAAACATGGCAGGCTCACTGAGCACTTCCATACCACATTGTTTATTGTCATACATTTGTATGACCATCACATAATCTACAACTTTTATTTTACAATAATCTGTATTAACTCTTTCATTCATTTTCCAAACCATTGATTCCACCAGTTCAGGGTCAGGAATAGGCAGAGTCTATCCAGCAGCTCAGGGTACAATGCAGAAACCAGACCTGGACAGAACATCACCCTATTGCACGGCGCACTCACACACGCCTGAATTCACTCAGATTAGCACAACGTACACATACCAGTTAACATAATAAACACATCTTTGGGGTGTGAAAGGAAACTTGAGTACTAAGGGAAAACACACACACACATTATTTGAGGACCTGCCTTACAGCACAATCCTTTTGTTTGTCCTCTGAATCTCTTGGTCCTAAGACTTTCATTTCATTTTAAAAAGCAAAAAAGGCCTGGCCTTCAACAACCTTTGCAAAATTATGATAGTTAAAGAAGTATGACATGGTTGACTCGACCTTGCTTCTAAACTCCAAGCTGTCTATGATTATTCCTCAGTGTTGCTTAAGCTAACCGTAGGAGGAATTTATAGTTCAACTTGAAAGGAAGGACTATAATAGTTCCTCCTTAAAACTAACCCCCTCCTTGTTCAGAGAGTGAAAACTGCATTTATAAGATGAATGAAAGGTTACAAGATTAGGATTATGGGAGGGGCATGCATTCTGGTATAGTTTCTATAATCCTTGCTCCTCTGGTATAGTTTCTAGAATCCCTTGCTCCTGTGGCCACAGGATTTATGACTTTCCCAATTGCTCCTATGGATAACATCACTATTGTAGAACCTAAAATTGGTCTTTTGAGGGTGTTTTTCAGACTTTCTGGCAACCACTGACCTCACCTGGACCCATGACACTTGAGTCAGCTGGTCCTGTGGTGGCATCTAGAGATAGACTCAGCACATGACTATTTTCCACACCCCTGTGATTTCATTCCTGACCAATCAGCAGCACCCATTCCCTAGTGACCTGGCCACCAAATGGTCCATAAAAGTTCTAGCCTCTGAGTTCTGAGAGACACTGATTTGAGAAATCAAGTTCCTCTATATGGCCAGCCTCATGTCAATTAAACTTTCATTACTGCAATGTGGAGTTCTCATTAAATGGATTTTGTCTGTGCAGCAGTCAGGAAGAACTCACCAGGCAGTTACAGGCCCAGAAAGGACAGGCTTTCCTAATTTTGACAGACTCTAGGACAGAAATACCCACACCAAAAGGAAAAGAGAATCTTCAAATGGTACTAAATATGTAGAACAAGATTGACTTTTGAAACGAAAGTAATTGTATATATATATATAGAGAGAGAGAGAGAGAGAGAGAGAGTCTCACTCTGTCATCAGGTGCCAGGCTGGAGTGCAGTGGCATGACCTTGGCTCACTGCAACCTCCGCCTCCCAGGTTCAATTGATTCTCCTGCCTCAGTCTCCCAAGTAGCTGGGACTACAGGCGCATGCCACCACGCCCAGCTAATTTTTGTATTTTTTAGTAGAGACGGGGTTTCACCATATTGGCCAGGATGGTCTTGATCTCTTGACCTCATGATCAACCTGCCTCAGCCTCCCAAAGTGCTGGGATTATAGGCGTGAGCCACCACGTCCAGCCAGTAATTATACTTTGACCACCATTCCTAGATTGTCTCTAATGACCTCTCCTATATGCCCACCACTCACTTTTGTGGTTATATTATAAATCTTGGCATTACCTTATATTGCTCCACCATGATATTCACAAAAGCAGATTATCTGATTCTACCACAACCTCCTATCACTTTAGCTTGCTTACTCAATTACATCCATAACCTGTTTCTCAACTCCCTTGAAATCTTTGGTCAACCGTTTATTTACTTTCTACAGTCTTTCATCCCACCGTCTATTATTATTTGCCTCTCATTATACATTTTCCCCCTTGTAGGGGAGGAAGTGTCCTCTACCCTCTTAGGTTCTCCAGCTGGGTCTTTGAAATAAGCCGACAATATGCAAATCAACAGGAGAAAAGGCATACAAATTTATTTGATGTTAAATGTTTTACATAGCACAGGAGTCTTCACAGAAAAAAAAAAGGAAAGAAAAAGAAAATCCCCCCAAAAATAGCTAGGCTTGGACTGAGAAAGAAACTTTGGGTTTGGTTTTTTTTTTTTTTTTTTTTTTTTGAGACAGTCTCATTCTGTCACCCAGGCTGAAGTGCAATGGTGTGATTATGGCTGACTGCATAATCACAGACTCCCAGACTCGAACAATTCTCCTGCCTCTCAGCCTTATAGTAGCAGGGACTGCAGGTGCAAACAACCATGCTCAGCTGTTTTTTCATAAGAAAGATAAACTTAGAGAGAGAGACAAGGCAAAGGAAAGGCCCTTTGAACTTCAATGGGTAACAAATTGAGGGAAGGCAAATATATGGGGAGCTGATGATGGATAAGGGCTAGTCAGTAGGTTTGTTTATGTAGACTCTTTCTCAGTGCCATTTTATCTCTGGTGATAAGTTGTTTTCTTCCTGGCATGTAACCATAATAGACTTGTTTCCTGATGCACTCAACAAGTCAATATACTGAGATACCAGGTTACAACAGAGAAAGAGTTTTAATCGCAGGGCTGCAAATAAGGAGACAAGAGGAAACCTCAAATCCATCTCCCCAAGGAGTTTGGGGTTAGAGATTTTAAGGGTTTTGCAGTGGACTAAAGTGTGGAGACTGTTGATTGGTAGAAAAGTATAGGATGGCCGGGCGCGGTGGCTCAAGCCTGTGATCCTAGCACTTTGGGAGGCCGAGGCGGGTGGATCACAAGGTCAAGAGATCGAGACCATCCTGGTTAACATGGTGAAACCCCATCTCTACTAAAAATACAAAACAATTAGCTGGGCATGGTGGCGCATGCCTGTAATCCCAGCTACTCAGGAGGCTGAGGCAGGAGAATTGCCTGAACCCAGGAGGCAGAGGTTGCGGTGAGCCGAGATCGCGCCATTGCACTCCAGCCTGGGTAACAAGAGCGAAACTCCATTTCAAAAAAAAAAAAGAAAAAAAGAAAAAAGAAAAGTATAGGATGAAGCCATGGGAGAAGGAGATGAATAAAATACACACACACACACACACACACACACACATATATATATAACTATATATATATATAACTATATATATAACTATATATATATATAACTATATATATAACTATATATATATATAACTATATATATAACTATATATATATATAACTATATATATAACTATATATATAACTACATATATATAACTATATATATAACTATACATATATAACTATATATATATAACTATACATATACAACTATACATATATAACTATATATATAACTATACATATATAACTATATATATATAACTATATATATAACTATATATATATAACTATATATATAACTATATATATAACTATATATATATAGTTAGCTAGGGTCTCAGTCTGTCTCCCAGGCTGGAGTACAGTGGCACAACCACAGTTCAATGTAGCCTTGACCTCCTGGGCTTAAATAAACTGTATTCTAATGTTGATTCATTTCCTTCATGGGGGCTCTTCGAACTTTCAAGTTGTTCCACTGGAGTTCAGAATCTGCTTAAGCACTTTTTTTTTCTTGATACACTGTCTCACTCTTTTGCCCAGGCTGAGTGTAGTGGCACAGTCACAGTTCACTGCGGCCTTGACCTCCTGGGCTCAAGCAATCCTCCCAACTCAGCCTCCTGGGTAGCTAGGACTGTTACAGGTAGTTAAATAGGCATATGTAGGCAGGACAGGGTTCTTCTTCCACACCCACTAGAAATATCAGATGATGGTTCAACAATTATCATACTCCCTCTCTAAAAATGACAATTTGGCAGCCAGTGACAGGGAAAGACAATCTCCTGATGATCCACAGCTATTAACATTCAAGTGTTAGGCCGGGTGCTGTGGCTCATGCCTGTAATCCCAGGACTTTGGGTGGCTAAAACAGGCAAATTTCTTGAGGTCAGGAGTTTGAGAACAGCCTAGCCAACATGACAAAACCCTGCCTCTACTAAAGATACCAAAAAATTAGCCAGGCATGGTGGTGCACACCTGTAATCCCAGCTCCTCAGGAGGCTGAGGCACAAGAATCACTTTAACCTAAAGGCAGAGTTTACAGTGAGTCACAATGGCACCACTGCACTCCAGCCTGGGTGAAGGAGTAAAACTCTGTCTCAAAAAAAAAAGGCTGGACAAGGTGGTTGATGCCTGTAATCCCAGCACTTTGGGAGGCCGAGGCAGGTGAATCACTTGAGGTCAGGAGTTCAAGACCAGCCTGACCCACATGGTGAAACCCCATCTTTACCAAAAAATACAAAAATTATTTGGGCTTAGTAGTATATTCCTGTAGTCCCAGCTACTCAGGAGGCTGAGGTGAGAGAATTGCTTGAACCTGGGAGGCAGTGGTTGCAGTGAGCCAAGACAGTGCAACTGCACTCCAGCCTAGGTTACACACAGTGACATTATGTCTTAAAAATAAAACAAACAAATAAACAAAAAAAACATTTAAGTATTAACTGAATGCAGATGCCAGGGAGAAGCAACTTCCTGGGCATCTTTTGAGCAATTCTGAGTGTAGTGGCACAATCACAGCTCACCACAGCCTTGACCACCTGGACTCAAGCAATCCTCCCAACTCAAAGGATTAAGAGACAAAATGGTGAAGTATGACCTTCCATGGACACCCCACTGGAAACTGGAAGAAAACTTCAGATGAGCATGCATACAACTGCCTAAACACACTGCATATGCTCACTTCCCCAGGGTAAGAAGGGCACTGCACATGCAGACAGCCCACCCTAAGGGAAGAATCATGGGAAAGAGGCAAGCCGATTGATATGGTTTGGCTCTGTGCCCCCACCCAAATCTCATCTTGTAGCTCCCATAATTCCCAATAGTTGTGGGAGGGACCTGGTAGGAGATGACTGAATCATGAGGATGGGTCTTTCCTGTTTTGTTCTCATAACACTGAATGGGTCTCACAAGATCTGATGGTTTTAAAACTAAGAGTTTTAAACTCTGCACAAGCTCTCTCTTACTGCCATCATGTAAGAAGTGCCTTTCCCCTTCCACCATGAGTGTGAGGCCTTCCCAGCCATGTACAACTTAAACCTCTTTCTTTTGTAAGTTTCCCAGTCTTGGGTATGTTTTTATCAGCAGCATGAAAACAAACTAATACGGTAAATTGGTACCGGTAGAGTGGGCCGTTGCTGAAAAGGTACCCAAAAATGGGCTGGGAGCTGTGGCTTATACCTGTAATCCTAGCACTTTGGGAGGCCAAGCCAGGAGAATCATTTGAGGTCAGGTGTTCGAGACCAGCCTGGCCAACATGGTGAAAGCCCATCTCTACTAAAAAAATTTTTTTAGATGAGCCAGGCGTGCTGGTGGGCACCTGCAATCCCAGCTACCAGGAGGCTGAGGCAGGAGAATTGCTTGAACCCAGGAGGCAGAGATTGCAGTGAGCCGAGGCTGCACCACTGCACTCCAGCCTGGATGATTGAGCTAGACTCCATCTCAAAAAAAAAAAAAAAGATACCCAAAAAATGTGGAAGTGACTTTAGAACTGGGTAATGGGCAGAGGCTGAAGGAGTTTGGAGGGCTCAAAAGAATACAGGAAAATGTAGGAAAGTTTGGACTTGTTGAACGGCTTTGGCAAAAATGCTGATAGTGATATGAGCAATAAGGTCCAGGCTGAGGGTGGTCTCAGATGGAGATGAGGAACTTGGGAACTGGAGCAAGGGTGACTCTTGCTATGTTTTAGCAAATAGATTGGCAGCATTTTGTCCTTGCCCTAAAGATTTGTGGAACTTTGAACTTGAGAGAGATGATTTAGAGTATCTGGTGGAAGAAATTTCTAAGGAGCAACACATTCAAGAGATTATTTGCATACTGTTAAAGGTATTCAGTTTCAAAGGGGGAGCAGAGCATAAAAGTTCAGAAAATTTGCAGCCCGACAATGCAAATAGAAAAAAAATCCTATTTTCTGAGGAGAAATTCAAGCTGGCTGCATAAATTTGCATAAGTAATGAGGAGCTGAATGTTAATCACCAAGACAATGGGAATGTCTCCAGGGCATGTCAGAGACCTTTGTGGCAGCCCCTCCCATCACAGGCCTGGAGGCCTAGGAGGAAAAAGTTATTTTGTGGGCTAGGCACAGGGTCTGTAAGCCGTGTGCAGCCTAGGAACTTAACGCTCTGAGTCTCAGCTGCTTGATTCATGGCAGATAGAGGCAAATGTAGAGTTTGGGCCATGGATTCAGAGGATGCAAGCCTCAAGCCTTAGCAGCTTCCACATGGTATTGAACCTGCAAGTGCACAGAAGTCAAGAATTGAGGTTTGGGAGCCTCTACCTAGATTTCAGAAGATATATGGAAATGCCTGGATGCCCAGGCAGAAGTTTGCTGTAGAGGCAGGATCCTCATGGAGAACCTCTGCTAGGGCAGTGCAGAAGTAAAATGTGGGATGGGGTCCCCCAAACAGAGTCCCTACTGGGGTACCACCTCGTGGAGCTATGAGAAGAGGGCCACTGTCCTCCAGACCCCAGAATGGTGGCTCCACTGCCAGATTCCACTGTGCACCTGGGAATACTGCAGACATTCAATGCCAACCCATGAAGGCAGCCAGGAGTGAGGCTGTACCCTGTAGAGCCACAGGACAGAGCCACCCAAGACTATGGGAACCTACCTCTTACATCAGTATGACCTGGATGTGAGACATGGAGTTGAAGGAGATCATGTTGGAGCTTTGAGATTTGACTGCCCTGCTGGATTTTGGACTTGCATGGGGCCTGCAGCCCCTTTGTTTTGGCTAATTTCTCCCATTTGGAATGGTTGTATTTACCCAATGCAAGTACTGCCATTGTATCTAGGAAATAATGCCATTGCTTTTGATTTTACAGGCTCATAGGTGGAAGGGACTTGCCTGGTCTTGGATGAGACTTTGGACTGTGGACTTTCAAGTTAATCCTTGGGGGACTATTGGGAAGGCATGATTGGTTTTGAAATGAGAAGATACAAGATTTGGAAAGGGCCAGGGGCAGAATGATATGCTTTGGCTCTGTGACCCCACCCAAATCTCATTTTGTAGCTCCCATAATTCCCACGTGTGGGAAAGACCTGGTAGGAGTTGATCCAGTCATGGCTGTGGGTCTTTCCTCCGCTGTTCTCATGATAGTGAATGGGTCTCATGAGGTATGATGGTTTTAAAACTGCGAGTTTCTCTGCACAAGCTCTCTCTTGCCAGCACCATGTAAGAAGTGACTTTCACCTTCTGCCATGATAGTGAGCCCTCCCTAGCCATGTGGAACTGTAAGCCCATAAACCTCTTTCTTTTGTAAATTGTCCAGTCTCAGGTATGTCTTTATCAGCAGCATGGAAACAGACTAATACACCTATAAAGTCCTAGGATCAAGGTTAAAAGCCTCACTTGACCTTCAGGTGCCCAAGTGGATCTCTTCCAAGTGAATTTTCCTTTCTTTCCTTCTAAAGCCTTTAAAATAAACTTCCACTCCTGCTCTGAAACTCATCTCTGTCTCTTCTTCTGCCTTACGTTCCTCAGTTGAATTCTTCCTTCTGAGGAGACATGAAGTTTCTTCAGACACATACAAACTCACTGCCAGTAACTCAGATACCTTCTGTTATATGTGAATTTTCGGTGCCGCAAAACAAGTAGCACTCAAATATAAATTTAATTTTCTCAGCAAGGCAACTTTACTTTCTGCAGAAAGGGTGCTCCCATTAGCCATCTTGCCATGAGAGAATCCTGAACAAAGAGGCAGGACCATTTATATCTAAAGCATCCACCCTACTTCTGTATCCTGATTCCATTGGCTGGAACTGGATTTCACAGACTAGGCTGCACATGGTTGGCTAACAACTTAAAACTTTCCTAAGTGGTCATGCTGCCTGCTCTCCAGCCAGGGCTCTGGGCTCCAGCATCTGCTCGGCAGCAGCCTCCCCTCTGACCAGCCCAGCAGGACCCAGGGGACCAAGCCGAGCCTGCAACTCTGGCCTGGCCATGAGCACAGCCGCATGATACATCCCTGCCTCAACCACTGCAAGTCACCGCAGCAGGCGAGGAGGAGCTGCAGAACCGGGCAACTCCACCCCGGCCTCGTATCTGATCACGTAGGGCAGTATGCACCTTAAGATCCTGAAGAAAAGGCACAAAATGTTCAAGTGATGTTTCAAAAGGACATGTAAGGGTGCATCAGGGAAATCATTCAGCCATCAGGCACAGGCTCCAGGACATCGAGCATCATTTTCTCCTGGCTGAAAATGACAACTATGACTCTTCATATTCCTCCTTCTCTGAGGCTGGTGAGGCTGACAGGGTCTGGTTCATCCTTGATGGCTGCAGCATTATCTGTGCTGTCATAATGTGGCTTCTGGTCGCCTATGCAGACTTTGTGGTGACTTTTTACTTTTTTCATGCTGCTGCCTTCCAAAGATTTCTGGTACTCTGTGGTCAATGGGGTCATCTTTTTTTTCATATGACCAATTTGTATTTATTATAGGACCAGAGTATATAGAACTGAGTGGCCTTGGAGGCAGCTCAGGGCATTGAACTTAGCACTTGATTCTTTTTTTTTTAATTGTACTTTAGGTTTTGGGGTACATGTGCCGATTATTTGGGATTGTTGCATAGGTATGTATGTGGCAATGTGGTTTGCTGCCTCCATCCTCCCATCACCTATATCTGGCATTTCTCAATGGGGTCATATTTAACTGATTGGTTATGCTCGCCCTGTTATCCCACCTGAGAACCATGCTTACCGACCCTGGGCAGTACTCAAAGGAAACACTATGAAAGAATACATGGAGAGCCTGCAGCTGAAACCTGGGAGGTGATCTACAAGTGCTCCAAGTGCTGCTACATTAAACCAGAGTGTGCCCACCACTGCAGTATTTGCAAAGGATGTATTCAGAAAATGGATTCTCACTGCCTGTGGGAGAACAACTGTGTAGGAAAAAAGAATCAAAGGTTTTTTGTGCTCTTCACTGTGTATGTAGCTCTGTCTTCAGTCCATGCTCTGATCCTCTGTGGATTGCAGTTTATCTCCTGCATCCAAGGGCAGTGGACTAAATGCAGTGAGTTTTCACCTCCAATAACTGTAATTCTGTTGATCTTCCTGTGCCTTAAAAGTCTTCTGTTTTTCACTTTTACTGCAGTTATGTTTGGCACTCAAATCCACTCCATAAGCAACGATGAGACGGAAATTGAGCAATTGAAAAGTGAGAAGCCCACGTGGGAGCAGAGACTGCGACAGGAAGGGATGAAGTCTGTGCTTGGGGAATCCCCCCTCACTCCTCTGGATGAATCCCTTGGTCGGCTTCCACTTTAGGCGACTGCCCAGAGGACCCAGAAAAGGTGGCCCAGAGTTCTCAGTGTGAAGCCTGGCTTGTCAGGCTGGAACTTGCTCACAGACTTCCACTCATTTATTTGGGGTCTGAAGGGGATCAGCAGCTCATCTGTGACCAACAGGGCAACTGGAACCTACACAAACCAACTACTTGCAGCAAGCAGAGTTTTATATATTTCTAATCACAGATGGCAGATTCTCCACACTGGAAGAGGCACTCAGTCCCCACCTGTACAATGACAGAAAGGTGTGTGGCCATGCAAAGAAGTCAAATGTCATGGCCCTCCTGTGGAGTTAGGATTTTTGTTAAGAATACCTCACATTTTCTAAGAAGTTGTCTGAATTATTACATGGGTTGTTCAAATCCTGTGTACTGAGCTGCTGTTTCAAATCGTGAAGAAAAACAGTCAATCCAGTGAACAGGTATTCTCCAAGCATTCATTTCAGGGGGCTCCTGCTGATCCCCACTCAGCAGTGGATTCCCTGGACCACAGCAGGGCATTTACATAGTAAGACATTTTGGTCTCTATTAGCTCTGATGCTTTGCACTGAATTTGCAAAATATCTGTGCACTGAACAGTGAAGGTGACTTCTGGAACATTCTCCACTGCCCTGGAAGAGACATCCTTTGACCCTCTCAGCAATTCTGTGTGTGCATGTGTCTGTGCATGTGTGCACGTGTGTGCATGTGTGTCTCAAAACTGGCAGTGTTGTTTAGGTAGTGTAACATTTCGTGGCTGTGTACAGCAAAAGCTATCTTTGAGAAACCGATGTTTCAGGGAAGAGAAGAGAGTGGCTGTGGGGTCCTCCCCATGGTTACTATGAATGTATTGCTATTGGAAGACATCTCAATCCAAAGAACAGTCCTTCCTGTGCAGTCCTTCATTGCCGTCCTGCTTTAATTTCTTAAGGAAATCTTGAGTGCTTGAGGGCCTTGGAACTGATTTGTTGTTGTTGTTCCAGCCAAATTAGCAGTGTTTAAATAGCACCTGGGGAAGGGTAGAGCCTCAGTGATCTGATCCATTGGGCAGCTCGATGCTGTTGGTGTGTGTGGCAAGGGAGGCATCCCAACTGGAGAGGCAGGGCCCAGCCCTTGGGCACCTATGGGAAAGTGAGGGGATTATGAGGCAGCCAGCCCCTGGCAAGGGCAATTGTGCCACCAGCAGGCAGTGCTCAGGCCAGGAATGGTCAGGATAGAGACCTCTTTTTGGATTTTTTTTTATTAGCTGTTATGTTTTCTTCTCTACCCATGGCACAGGAGATAAAATAGGATCCTTGGTGTGGAACTTAAACTTATGCCAGAAAGCCAACAGCTCGCCTCCATGGGGACTTGCTTTAACCTTGCCTGGTTTGTACATTTTTTGCTGGATGCATCAAGAAGCAATCTGTGACAAAGTCCAAGGGTCTTCCTTTAAGCATGCCCTCCATGCTAAGAGAAGTTGGCGTCTCCCTCCTGGGAACTGTTTTGCCTTTCTGTTCATCTGTGAACTGTTTTTTGTTTTTAATTACTCTGTACCCCATCTGAATCAGGGTTGCTACTGCTGCTGATGCAAAACCACAAAGGGACCTACCTGAGCCATCGTCCTAGCCAAGAGCAAACCTGCAGGGGGTTTGGAAGTGGACTCGGTCACCGTGGAAGCCTGTGTGCCATTAGGGGAAGAATTGCATCACAGCCAGAGAGACAAAGCATAGATTGTGTGTGATCCTGGAGACGTGAGTTTCCAGAGACTGTTTTGCATATTCATTTGCTCATCGTTGTCTGGGTTGGACATGTATATGGGCTTCAGTGTGAGGCTTTAAATATATATATCCTGTTATCAATAAAAAAATTATCCAAGTGGCTGAATCCTGTGTAACTTGGCAAGTGTGCAAATCAAATATACTTGACTTTTCAATCTCTTCTTTCAATGTAACTTTTCTATGAAATAAAGTAATCCATTGACAGTTCTAAAAACAAACAAACAAAAAACAACTTTCCTAAAGATGTAAAGGCAGAGGAGAACAAAGGAAAAAAGGAAGTAACTTGAGGGATGCTAAGAGAAGCGGTAACATTTCCAAATAAGGAAGGCAAATAAGCTATAATCTAAGACTTGCCTGGGCTTGTCTAGGCATCTCAGAGCAAATATCATATACTTATTTCTTCATTATAACTAACAGCTACTTTATTAGCAAAAGCTTTAAAATAAATTAACCTTTGGCTGGAAGATCCAAGATGGCCCTTTAGGAGCAGCTCAGGATTGCAGCTGCCAGTGAAAGCACAGAGGGTGAGTGGATGCTGCATTTCCAGATGGATCTGTATTGCCCACAGACCAGGAGATTCCCAGGTGGAGGAGCCCCACAGGTCATCAGTATGGCTGTTTTGGCCGGCACGGATGTTTTGCTGGCACCCACGGCAGTTCTCCATACAAAATACACTGGTCTGGTTGACCTTTTAAGCTGGTAATTGGAGCTCCAGGAAGGCAGAGTTGCCCATTCATCTGATTAAACAGGGGACTGAAACAGGGATCCAGGCCAGGAGATTCCTAGGGCAAAAAACCGCCACGAATCTCAGCGCCATTGTTTCAGCTGGCACAGTGGGTCGCCGCATGGGAAATCACACAGATCCCGGTGCATTTTTAGCAGTCGACTGGAACACCTGGGAGAGAGTCAACCGTTTAACTTTTAAAAAAAGGCTCTGAGGCAGGGAGCCAGGTGATCAGGCTTGGCAGGGCCCACCCCCACACAAAAAGAAACAGCAAATGGAAATGCCCTGGGTTGACAGTTTCACGGCAAGCACAGCTGAACCCGGGATGGTCCAACTCTGTGGGAGAGGGGCATTGGCCATTACCGAGGCACTCCACCCCTATGCAGGCAGTCCACCATTGCAGAGTCAGCCTGCCATTGCCAAGGCAACCCGCCGTTACAAAGAGAGTCAGCCATTACAGAGGTGGGCCACCATCGCTGAGGCAGTTCTAACCACACCCATATAAACAGGACTGCAAGGAAGTTTACATGGCAGCTGGGTGGAGCCCACAGCAGCTCAGCAAAGCCTCTGCAGGCACACAGTGACTAGGCTGCCTGCTTGCTGGGCAGGGCAGCCCTGAAGAAAAAGGCAGCAGCACAATGGAAACTCATAAAGCCCTAACTCCCTGGAGCAGAGCACCTGGGAAAAAAAGGGGGTTTATGAGTTCTGCTGCAGCAGACTTAAACGTACCTGCCTAGCAGCTCTGAATGAACAACGGAGCTCACAGCTCAGCACTTGAGCTCCTATAAAGGACAGACTGTCTCCCCAAGCAGCCCCCTGATCACCATATATCCAAAGAATCACCTCACAAAGGACTGATCAGACTGACATTTGGCAGGCATCATTCTGGGACAAAGACAGAAGAAGAAGAAACTGATAGCAACCTTTACTGTTCTGCAGCTGCTGCAGGTGATCCCCAGGCAAGCAGAGCCTGGAGTGGACCTCAGCAATCCTACAGGAGAGGGGCCAGACTGTTAGAAGGAAAACTAAGAAACAGAAATAACTTCATCATCAACAATCTGGACATCCACTCAGAGACCCAATCTGAAAATCAGCAATTACAAAGACGACAGGTGCATAAACCCACAAAGATGGGAAGCAACCAGTGCAAAAAGGAGGAAAACACCCAAAACCAGAACACCTCTCCTCCTACAAGGGATCACAACTCCTCAACAGCAAGGGAACAAGGCTGAATGAAGAATGAGTGTGATGAAATGACAGAATCAGACTTCAGAAGGTGGGTAATGAGAAACTTCCGTGAGCTGAAAGAACATGTTCTAACTCAATGCAAAGAAACTAAGAACCTTGAAAAAAGATTTGACGAAATGCTAACAAGAATGGACAACTTAGAGAAAAATATAAGTGAATTGATGGAGCTGAAAAACAGAACATGAGAATTTCACGAAGCATGCACAAGTTTCAACAGCTGAATTGACCAAGCAGGAGAAAGGATATCAGAGATCGAAGATCAACTCAAGGAAGTAAACAAGAAGGCAAGATTAGAGAAAAAAAAAAAAAAAAAGAAAAAAGAATGAACAAAGCTCCAAGAAATATCAAACTATGTGAAAAGACCTAATCTACGTTTGATAGGTGTACCTCAATGTGACAGAGAAAAATGAATCCAAGCTGGAAAATACTCTTCAGGATATTATCCAGGATAACTTCCCCAACCTAGCAAGGCAGACCAATATTCAAGTCCAGGAAATACAGAAAACACCATAAAGATATTCCTCAAGAAGAGCAACCCCAAGGCAGATAATCTTCAGATTCACCAGGGTTGAAATGAAGGAGAAAATACTAAGGGCAGCTAGAGAGAAAGGTCAGGTTACCCACAAAGGGAAGCCCATCAGACTTACAGCAGATCTCTCAGCAGAAACCCTACAAGCCAGAAGAGAGTGGGGGCTGATATTCAGCATCCTTAAAGAAAAGAACTTGCAACCCAGAATTTCATATCCAGCCAAACTAAGCTTCATAAGTGAAGGAAAAATAAAATCCTTCACGAACAAGCAAGTACTCAGAGATTTTGTCACCACCAGGCCTGCTTTACAAAAGCTCCTGAAAGAGGCACTACACATAGAAAGGAACAACCAGTACCAGTCACTCCAGAAACATATCAAATGGTAAAGAGCATCAATAAAATGAAGAATCTGCATCAACTAATGGGCAAAACAGCCAGTTACCATCAAAAGGGCAGAATCAAATTCACACATAGCAATATTAACCTTAAATATACATGGACTAAATGCCCCAATCACAAGACACAGACTGGCAAATTGGATTAAAAGCCAAAACCCATTAGTGTGCTGTATCCAGGAAACCCATCTCACATGCAAGGATACACAAAGGCTCAAAATAAAGGGATGGAGGAAGATTTACCAAGCAAATGGAGAGCAAAAAAAAGCAAGAGTTGCAATTCTCATCTCTGATAAAATAGACTTTAAAGCAACAAAGATCAAAAGAGACAAAAAAGGACATTACATAATGGTAAAAGGATTGATGCAACAAGAAGAGCTAATGTTCCTAAACCTATACGCACCGAATACAGGAGCACCCAGATACATAAGGCGAGTTCTTAATGACTTACAAAGAGACTTAGACACCCACACAATAATAGTGGGAGACTTTAACACCCCATTGTCAATATTAGACAGATCAACCAGACAGAAAATTAACAAGGATATCCAGGACTTGAACTCAGACCTGGAACAAGCAAACCTGATAGACATTTACAGAACTCTCCACCCCAAATCCACAGAATACACATTCTTCTCAGCACCACATCACACCTACTCTAAAATTGACCACATAATTGGAAGTAAATCACTCCTCAGCAAATGCAAAAGAATGGAAATCATAACAAACAGTCTCTCAGACCACAGTGCAATCAAGTTAGAACTCAGAATTCAGAAACTAACTCAGAACTGCACAGCTTCATGGAAACTGAACAACTGACTCTTGAATGTTGACTGGATAAACAATGAAATGAAGGCAGAAATAAAGAAGTTCTTTTAAACCAATGAGAACAAAGACACAACATACCAGAATCTCTGGGACACATTTAAAGCGGTCTCTAGAGGAAAATATATAGCAATAAATGCCCACATGAGAAGAAGGAGAGATCCCAAATTGACACCCTATCATCAAAATTGAAAGAGCTAGAGGAGTAAGATCAAAAAAACTCAACACCTATCAGAAGACAAGAAATAACTAAGATCAAAGCAGAACTGAATGAGATAGAGACACAAAAAACCCTTCAAAAAATCAATAAATGAAGGAGCAGTTTTTTCGAAAAGATCAACAAAATAGACCACTAGCCAGATTAATAAAAAGGAAAAGAGAGAATAACAAAATAGATGCAATAAAAAACGATAAAGGGGTATCACTACAGAATCCACAGGAATTAAAACTGTCACCAGAGATTATTACAAACAACTCTATGCACATAAACTAGTAAACCTGAAAGAAATGGATAAATTACTGGACACTTGCCTCCTCCCAAGCCTAAACTAGGAAGAAGTCGAAACGCAGAATAGACCAATAACAAGATCTGAAGTTGAGGCAGCAATTAAGAGCCTACCACACAAAAAAAGCCCAGGTCCAGATGGGTTCACAGCCAAATTCTACCAGACACACAAAGAGGAACTGTTGCCATTCCTCCTGAAACTATTCCAAATAAACCAAAAAGAGGGAATCCTTCCCAAATCATTTTATGAGACCAACATCATCCTGATACCAAAACCTGGCAGAGACTCAACAAGAAAAGAAAACTTCAGGCCAATATCCATGATGAACATAGACGCAAAAATCTTCACTAAAATACTGGCAAGCCAATTGCAACAGCACATCAAAAAGCTTATCCACCATGATCAAGTAGGATTCATCCCAGGGATGCAAGGCTGGTTCAACATATGCAAGTCTATAAATGTGATTCACCACATAAACAGAACCAAAGACAAAAGCCACATGATTATCTGAATTGATGCAGAGAAGGCCTTTGACAAAATCCAACAACGCATTATGCTAAAAACCCTCAATAAACTCGGTATTGACAGAACATATCTCAAAATAATAAAAAGTATTTACAACAAACCAACAGTCAATATCATACTGAATGGGCAAAAACTGGAAGCATTCCCTTTGAAATCTGGCACCAGACAAGGATGCCTTCTCTCACCACTCCTATTCAATACAGTACTGGAAGTTCTAGCCAGAGCAATCAGGCAAGAAAAAGAAATAAAGGGTATTCAAATAGGAAAGGAGGAAGCCCAGTTGTCTCTATTTGCAGACGACATGATTGTATATCTAGAAAACCCCATCATCTCAACCCAAAATCTCCTGAAACTGGTAAGCAACTTCATTCAGCAAAGTCTCAGGATACAAAATCAATGTGCAAAAATCACAAGCATTCCTATACACCAATAACAGAGTTAAAGAGAGCCAAATCAAGAATGAACTACCATTCACAATTGCTACAAAGAGAATAAAATACCTAGGAATAAACTAACAAGAAATGTAAAGGACCTCTTCAAGGAGAACTACAAACCAAACGTTCCATGTTCATGGTTAGAAAGAATCAATATCGTCAAAATGGCCATACTGCCCAAAGTAACTTACAGATTTAACGCTATCTCCATCAAGCTACCAATGACCTTCTTTACAGAACTGGAAAAAAACACATAAAACTTCATATGGGACCAAAAGAGAGCCTGCATAGCCAAGTCAATTCTAAGCAAAAAGAACACAGCAGGAGGCATCACACTACTGGACTTCAAACTATATCACAAGGCTACAGTAATCAAAACAGCATGGTACTGGTACCAAAACAGAGATATAGACCAATGGAACAGAGCAGAGGCCTCGGAGGCAACACGACATATCTACAACCATCCAATCTTTGACAAACCTGACAAAAACAAGCAATGGGGAAAGGATTCCCTGTTTAATAAATGGTGTTGGGAAAACTGGCTAGCTGTGTGCAGAAAGCAGAAACTGGACCCCTTCCTGACACCTTACACTAAAATTAACTCCAGATGGATTAAAGACTTAAACATAAGACCTAACACCATAAAAACCCTAGAAGAAAAATCTAGGCAATACCATTCAGGACATAGGAGTAGGCAAGGACTTCATGACCAAAACACCAAAAGCATTGGCAACAAAAACCAAAATAGACAAAT
>CM052662.1:81042378-81080598 GCA_028533165.1 Leontopithecus rosalia
GTGGAGAAATAGGAACACTTGTACACTGCTGGTGGGAGTGTAAATTATTTCAACCATCATGGAAGATGGTGTGGCGATTCCTCAAGAACCTAGAAATAGAAATTCCATTTGACCCAGCAATCCCATTACTGGGTATATATCCAAAGGACTATAAATCGGTCTACTATAAGGATGCATGCACACGAATGTTCACTGCAGCACTGTTTACAATAGCAAAGACCTGGAACCAACCCAAATGCCCATCCATGATAGACTGGACTGGGAAAATGTGGCACATATACACCATGGAATATTATGCAGCAATAAAAAACGATGAGTTCATGTCCTTTGCAGGGACATGGATGAACCTGGAGACCATCATTCTCAGCAAACTGACACAAGAACAGAAAATGAAATACCACATGTTCTCACTTATAGGTGGGTGCTGAATAATGAGAACACATGGACACAGGGAGGGGAGCACTACACACTGGGGTCTGTTGGGGGAAATAGGGGAGGGACAGTGGGGGTGGAGAGTTGGGGAGAGATAGCATGGGTAGACATGCCAGATATAGGTGAAGGGGAGGAAGGCAGCAAATCACACTGCCACGTGTGTACCTATGCAACTATCTTGCATGTTCTTCACATGTACCCCAAAACCTAAAATGCAATTTAAAAAAAAAATTAAACTTTGAAGAAACTATTATTTATTCATAAGGTACTAAGAGGAAAGCTCTGAAGAGGAACTTTTTATTTATTCTCATTTCCTACACCTTCCATCACTAACAGGACTACAGGGATGCACCACCATGCCCAGATAATATTTTTTTAGTTTCCAGGGTGGTCTCAAACCTTTAGACTCAAGTGATTCTCTTGCTTCAGCTTCCCAGAGTGCTGGGATTATAGGTGTGGGCCACCATGCCTGGCCAAGCACTTTTCAAATAAAATTCTTATCATTCTAACATCAGAGATCCTACCTGTCTTAAAAACTTTATGATTTTACCATCAGAAATTTTATCTATAGGAATAATGGGGATGCAAATCTTGTGCTATGTAACTTTTGGTTATGTGGAAGTGAGTCAAAGTGCAGCTTGATTAATGTTTAATTATTATTGTATTTCTGTCCATTATTCTTGCAAACCTTGTGACAACGAGTTCATTAAGTGTGTGAGTGGGTGGGGAAATCACCTTCACAAAAGGAAATGTATGTTTTATTCTCAGGCAGATAGGAGAGGGCAGAGAGTTCAGAATACATCTGCTTTTTATTAATTGTCTTCAGCTCAAAATAATCCTTCCACCAGAGAGGCATATGATGGGATGGTATATTTTGATCTCCTGTATACTCTATAGATCACTCCTGCAGCCACTGTGATGATGATGGTGGGGCTCAGGATACATCATCCCAAAATATGACCGTAGGAGACTAGAATACATCACCCTAAAGTATGCCTTTTTGACATACTGATTATACTGAGCTGGTTATTCTGGGAAGCTGCAGACACGGAAGTCGCTATGAAAAGTTGCCCTTTTAGCTCAATAAAGGAAATCTCCATTGATAAGGATGTCTCAGCCAGGCGTGGTGGCTCACACCTGTAATCCAAGCACTTTGGAGACCAAGGCAGCCAGATCACCTGAGGTTGGGAGTTCAAGATCAGTCTGACCAACATGGTGAAACCCCATCTTTAAAATATATATAAAAAAATAAAAAATAAAGAAGGATGTCTCTCTTTCTCTGCACCAAGAAGACACTGATTGTGAAATTACTAGAGACTCTTTTTATATTTATTTTTATTTTTTTGACATGGAGTCTTGCTCTGTCATTCAGGCTAGAGTGTAGCGGTATGACCTCTGCCTCCTCGGTTCAAGCAATTCTCCTGCCTCAGTCTCCCAAGCAGCTGGGACTGCAGGTGTGCACCAGCATTCCTGGCTGATTTTTTATTTTTATTTTTAGTAGAGATGAAGTTTTGCCATGTTGGCCAGGCTGGTCTAAAACTCCTGAGCTCAAGTGATCCACCCACCTCAGCCTCCCAAAGTGCTGGGATTACAGGCAGAGTCACCACATCAGCCCTAAATCACCAGAGACTGTTAAACAATCAAGACAGAATCAACTGAAACCTGTGTAACAAACCTGACCTCTGTTTAATTTTCCTGATCATTTCAACTTAACTGAAACTGTTTCCACATCCTTCTTTTTTTTTTTCAAAAAATGATAATATTTAAGCCTGAAGTGAAATTCTTTTTCCTCTAATTTTTAATTTTTAAGATTTACTCATGTCTCTGGGTTATCTCCCATGCATACAGGGGGTATACATCTTATTAAATTTGTTTTTCTCTTGTTCAATCTGTCTTTTGTTACAGAGAGTCTCAGCTAAGAACTCATGAAGGGAAGATAAATCATATTTCCTCCCCTACGTCAATATGTTTAACAACTTTACGCCATTCCCCTTCCATAAACTGAATTATACCCAGACCTATCAGCACTTAGCAGCATTAGCAAAACAGGGAGAAAGATCACATAACAACACAGATTGGTACCACCAAAAATTCATGATCCCTAAACTGAACTAGACCATCAACACTGCCTGGCATCATGGCTGTCTCCCTTGTTAACTCATACTTCTTTCTTTACCATCTTAACCATTTTTTAAATGTGCTATTCAGTAGTGTTAAATATATCTACGTTGTTGTGCAACAGCTCTCCAGGACTTTTTCATCTTGCAAATCTAAAACTCATTAGACAACTCCACCATTCCTGGTAACTGTCACAGGCAGTGGCAGGGACAACTATCTGGGTCGGTGGCTCTGGAGTCATAGAATTTACCAAGATGGTTGTAGGTAAAGAAAAGCAAATTTATTCAAGAAAGTAGGAAAATACATTACAAGAAAGCAACTGGCAGCCTGCACAGGAAGAGTCGACTGCAAAGAGTCAAAGGTTAGCTGGAGTCGTTATAGAACAGAACTTGGGCTGATCGATAATTCCAACACAAGGGGAGCATAACTTGCATTGTTAGCTGAGATGTTTGATAAATTGAGGCATTTGATGGTAAGCAGTAAGTTTGTGAGTTACTTACATTATCTGAGCAGGAGGGCCATATGACTTGGGAAATATGTCCTTGGCCATAAAAAAAACCTATAATTCATCTGCTTCATTTTTTGTTTATATGTCATGAACCATGGAGAAAGGCATATTTATAGCTCAGTTGTTTTATCTCTTTGCTTTCCCCTGATCCTGACAGACTGACTCCTATTTCCTAATGAGGACTCCACGGTAACAACCATGCTACTTTCTATTTCTATACGTTTGTTGTATGTTATTCTTCATGACAATCACAAACCTTTACCCCATGTTTAGTCTTCGCAGAGGTAGTCTACCTTTTTACAGAGAATGCAAACTGGATCAAATTATAGCCATTAGGTCTATAAATTGTCCTCCATACCCACCTGTTTCTTCCTTTCTTCTTGTTACAAAGTGGTATTTCTGCGTCTTATATGGGACCAATCTCTCCATCTCTACTCTAAATGTAACCTGGGGAGTATACTCAGCTCCCTCCCAGTTCTGAAGAGATTCTTAGCCTCGGTAACGCCGAAGAATGGGGAAAGGGGCCCTGGTGGCCAGGTGAGTTTGCCATTTGAATAATACTGTGGACCCAGAGAGTTTTGTCAAAAAGCGGTTTATTGGGGGATAGGGCAGTTGGGGGGGAGGGGGGGAGAGAGAGAGAGAGAGAGAGAGAGAGAGAGAGAGAGAGAGAGAGAGAGAGAGAGAGAGCGCTCCCACGTGGGAGGGGACGCAGAAAAGGAAACCGTATAGGTAAGAGCAGCTGGGGTTTTAACCCTTGAGTTATTCCCGCCCCATTCATGTTCTCGTCCAATGAGAGGAGTCCTTTCAAACTTCCTCCGGAGTGATTGATCTTTGACTCTGATACTGGATTGGATCTGATACAGATCCACAGCTCTGAGATACAGAGCCCCCTGCTCCCAGAGCTTTTGGTGGGTTTTTTTTTGGGACAAAGGGGCTTCACCTGACCTTCCCTACCTAGCCGGCGGTGGGAAATCCGGATAAAGAACTTTACATTCCAAACCCCTCTGGTTCCCTGACAGAGGTGTGGATTTTGGATCGAGGTGTGGAGGAGGTGCTCAAAGGAAATCCCTGCATTTGAAACCATGACCGTCGTGGACCTGGAAAGTTTTTCTTTAACACAGTCCCTCATAAACACCATCTCTGTTTCTCTATTCATCTCAGGAAGTTTACCCATCTTATTATCCTTTCTTTCTCTTACCCCTTTGCTGATGATTCTGTCAGCATTTAAAATGTCAGGTGTCTCCTGACATCATAATAATAATAATAACGAAGAAAATTTTCCTGGACTCCACATCCAGGGACTGAGCACATTATGTCTTTTCTTTCTTTTCGTTTTTGTTTTGTTTTGAGAAGGAATCTCGCTCTATCCCCCAGGCTGGAGTGCAGTGGTGTGATCTCACCTCACTGCAACCTCTGCCCTCCAGGTTCAAGCTATTCTCCTGTCTCAGCCTCCCGAGTAGCTGGACTTACACGCGTGTGCCACCACACCCCGCTAATTTTTGTATTTTTAGTAGAGACTGGGTTTCACCATATTGGCCAAGCTAGTCTCGAACTCCTGACCTCGTGATCTGCCTGTCTCCGCCTCCCAAAATGCTGGGATTACAGGCATGAGCCACCCACACCCGGCACTATATCTCTCTTTAGACACATTTCATAGAAATGTTTAAACTTGCTGATTCCATTTTTTTTCATAATCTCCTCATTCCTTATTCACTCTCATCTGGCTAAAGCCCCCAAACCCCACAATTAAGGTCCTAGTGGCCCTTGTATTGCTAAATCTAGTAGATACTTTTCAGTCTGCTTGCATGTTTTCTAGGCAATATTTGACCCCGTTAGCCCAACCACTTCTCTTTGAAAACACCCTTTCCTTGGTTTCTGTGTCATATTCTGGTTGTTTTCCTCCCATCTCTTTAGCTGCTTATTTTCAGTCTCCTATGTCCACTCCTCCACTCTACCCAAGCCCTAGGTAATCTCTTCCACCCATGTGGTTTCACAGACTCTGTGTCAATAACTCTCAAATCTCTTATCTTTGGTCCATTCTTCTTTCTCCTAAATGCCACTCCCATAAAGCCAACTGCCAAATATCCTAAAGCAGACATCATTTCGCTATCTTGAAGAGAGCTCAAAAGCCATGTCTTAACGCTGTGCTTACCATCTCTGCCCTCACTTCACGTACTCCTTTTCACTGTCCACCCAGGTGCTCAAACCAGACTACTGACTTGTTCCTCTCCTTCTCTCCCAAAATGACCACCAAATTCTGTCATGTCCACCTCTTAAATATCTTTCAAATCTTCCCCCTTTTCTTTGCCTCTGCTGCCACCACTCTTGTCCAAGCCACTAACATCACTTACCTGACCTATTTCGTATTCATTCACCAGCAAATAATTATTGTTTCCAATCCTTGCCAAGCACTACTGCAGACATTGAATGTCTAGCAGAGACTCAGATACAAGAGTTCTCTACCTTGTAAGTAACACCTAAATCTTTGAATCCATGCTTTGTCTTCCAACTCTTGAAAGAGACACTGATATAGAGAAAATGTTCTCTTTTATATAATAAACACTGCAGGCAAATACATGGCAAATGACATTTGTACCAACGTAGAAAAGACAACATGTGGTGGAATAAGCTCTGGGGAACTGGAGAGTGGGTGCCTTGAGTACAAAAGCATCTCTACTTAGGTCTAACCATTGTTTCCAAGAAGAAATACGAGCCAACATAGAGCATTCAGACCTTCTACTTTTTAATTCTAGTTTTTATGTGACATTGTCTTATGGAATTTCACATATTTCCTTGCTTTTAAAATTTATTTTTCTTTATATACATATATTTTTTGTAGAGACAGGGTTTCACATGTTGGCCAGGCTGGTCTGGAACTCCTGAGCTCAAGCAGTTCACCTGCCTTGGCCTCCCAAAATGCTGAGATTATAGACATGAGCCTCCAATCTTCTCATTCTAGATTAGTCTCTTATAAGAGGAAGAAATACCACTTCCTTTGTAACAAGAAAGATTATAGGTTCCTGGTCTAATATTTATTTCTTATAATACCTTACATCCCATATTACAAGCCATTTTTCTAGGCCAAAACCTATATCTTGAAAATTGCTGCGCTTTTCTTGGAGGTAAGATGTCTGAACCCTGGAAATATTCTTAATCTAGAATAGGTCAGATCCAAGACGTATTGAATAAATTATGTTCTGCTATATTTTTAGAAATACTTCTAGAGATTTTTCACATAAAGAAACTTAGCAAAAAAACTTAGCATAAAATTTCCTTTACTTGACAAAGATCATATATCAAAAACCTTCATAAAATATTAATTAAAAACTTCAGATATATCTCTTCAAAGAATAGGAACAATAAAAAGACAATCTCTACAACTGCTATTTGTTATAACTACTAGAGGATATTTATTCCTGATTTTTTCCTTCTACATTTGGGAGAAAACTCATTATTTTGCTATCCCTACCTCAACTTTGTAACATGATAGTAATCAGTCTCTTAGACAAGATCTCTTTTTTAAAATCATTGGAAAAGACTATTCCTACCTTCTTCTTTTATTCTGGTAAAGTACATACAATATAAACATTCCATTTTAGTCATTTTCAAGCATACAATTCAATGGCATTAAGTATACTCATGTTCTTGTACAACCATCACTACTATCCATTTCCAGAACTTTTTTATCATCCCATACTGAAAATCCATACCTACTAAACAATAACTGCCCGTTTTCCCCTTTCCCCAGTCCCCAGAAAACACTATTCGACTTTCTGTCTTTACGATTTGACTATTCTAGGTACTTCATATAGGTGGACTTATATAATATTTGCCTTTTGTGCCTGGCTTATTTCACTTAGTATATAATGCCTCGAAAGTTTATCCATGTTGTACCATGTATAAGAACTTGATTCCTTTTCATGGCTGAATAATATTCCATTATATGTACATACAACTTTTTAAATCTATTCATCTGTTCATGGATATTTGGGCTGTTTCCACCTTTTGGTTATTATTAATAAAGCTGCAATGACACTAGAGTACAAGTGTCTCTTTGTGTCTGTGCTTTCAATTCCTTTGAGTATATAACTAGGAGTAGAATAGGTGCATAGTATGTTCATTCTGTGTCTGGTTTCTTGAGGAACTGTTAAACTGTTCTTCATAGCATCTGCTCCATTTTACATTCACACCATAAATAGACAAGGTTCCAATTTCTACATATCTTTGCCAAAATTTAATTTTTCTGGCTTTTTTTTTTTCTCTTTAGAGAAAGGAGAAACACAGACTTGCTTTGTCACCAAGGGTGGAGTGCAGTGGTGCAATCATAGCTCACTGCAGCCTCAAACTCCTTGGCTCAAGTGGTCCTCCTGCTTCAGCCTCCCAAGTATCTGGGATGACAGGCACACACCACCACACTTGGTTTTTTGTTTTTGTTTTTTAATTTTTAGTAGAGATGGGGTCTTGCTATATTGCCCAGACTGGTTGTGAATTCCTGGACTCAGTGATCCTTTCACCTTAACCTCCTCAAACACTAGGATTACATGCATGAGCCACCGTGCCCAGCCTTATTGTGGTTTTTATTTGCATTTCCATAATGTTGAACATCTCTTTATGTGCTTATTGGCCATTTGTGTATCTCTGTTGGAGAAATGTCTACTCAAGTTCTTTGCTCACATTGAATTGAGTTGTTTAGGTTTTTTTGTTGTTGAGTTCTAGTTCTTAAATGAATTGCAACTATTTTCTCCCATTCTGTGGGTTGCCTTTTTATTCTGTTGACAGTGTCCTTTTATGTACAAAAGTATTTCTCTTTTTTTAAGGCAAAGTCTTGCTCTGTCACCGGGACAGAGTACAGTGGCACGAACTCGGTTCACTGCAACCTCCACCTCCTGGATTCAAGCAATTCTGCCTCAGTCTCCCAAGTAGCTAGGACTCCCGGCGTGCACCACCATGCCTGGCTAATTTTTGTATTTTCAGTAGAGATGGAGTTTCACTACGTTGGCCAGGATAGTCTCGATCTATTGACCTCCTGATCCACTCACCTCGGCCTCCCAAAGTGCTGGGATTACAGGTATGAGCCACCACACCCAGCCCAAGAGTATTTCATTTTTATGAAGCCCAATTTGTATATTTTTTCTTATGTTGCCTATGATTTTGGTGTCATACCCATGAAATCTACCAAATCCAATGTCATGAAGGTTTTCCTCTATGTTTTATAGTTTTCACTATTATATTTAAGTATTTGATTCATTTGAGTTTGTTTTTATATATGGTGTTAGGTAAGGGTCCAACTTCATTCTTTGCATGTGTATATCCAGTTTTCCCAGCACCAACTGTTGAAAAGACCTTTCCCCAATAAGTGGTCTTGTGCCATATGTTTTTAAGATGACAGCTAAATCAAAATAATTGAAAACACTGTGCTAGCTAAACAAAATATGTGCAGGCTGGATTTTGGCCCAAAGGCCACCAATTTACAAATGTGTTTTAACTTCATTTTACATTAAGTTTTCCAAGTGAGCTAGGAGGAGAGAGAAACTTACCATGGCTTAGCATGTTCCAAGCACAGTACCAGGTACTGGTGGTAAACAGGTCAAAAAGATTAAGAGTCTAAAGTCCTAGCGTCAAGGAGTTTGAAGCTGAGTAAAAAGACTTGTGAAAAAAACACTTTATTTCAGTAGTTTTTCAGCAAATGTTTTTAAATACAGGGCCCAAGCAAAGATAGGTTGAGAAGAGAATTAGAAACAGTTTTTGCGTTGTTTTTCGTGAGCGTGTAACAACTCACTTTGTTGCCCCGCCAGGAGTGCAGTGGCACGATCTCGGCTCACTGCAACCTCTGCCTCCAGGGTTCAAGCGATTCTCCTACCTCAGTCTCCCGAGTACCTGGGACCACAGGCCGCGCTTCACACCCGGCTAATTTTTCTATTTTTAGTAGACACGGGGTTTCACTATGGTGGTGAGGCTGGTCTCGAACTCCTGACCTCAAGTGATCTGCCTCCCTCGGCCGCCCAAAGTGCTGGAATTACAGGCATGAGCCACGATAAATGGAGGAAATACACACACACACACACACACACACACACACACACACACACGTACAAGTCTGACAACTGAGAGATAAATGGAGGAAACACACACACACACACACACGCGAGTCTACGACAACTAAAAGAGTAGTCTGCAAGTATCCAATTGCCTGCGGTCAGCTATCTCCTCCAAGGCGCTTCTTTCAGCCGGGAAAGTGTTCCCTGCGTGCTGTTACGTCAAAAAGCAGCGCCGGAAAGAGAGGGCGGAACTTCCGCCGAGCACAGCGACCGCCTGAGTCTACCGTGTGCTGTTGGGAGGGCTGCGTGCTATCTGTGGCGCGGATCTCTGGGCGTCAGCACAGCGACCTCCTGAATCTACTGTGTGCACTGTTGGGAGGGCGCGTGCTATCTGTGGCGCGGATCCCTGGGCGTCATATCGCGGCGAAGTCCTGCGTCCTCTGGTGTCCTTTCTCTTTGCGCCAGCGGGAACCACTATCTCTGCATTACTGGTAAGCGCGTTTCTTTCTCCTAATGTGTGTTGGGGGTGGGAAGACGCCGGAAACGTACCAAGGTGCACTTAGTGGAGCATGTGAGCTCGGAAGGCCCACAGGTAAGAGGAAGCCCAGTGATTTAATAAACTATAGCTAGTACAGTACCTAAAACAAAATCACTGGTTCCCGAAACGATGTCCTTGATTGCTTTTTAAAATTGGAGTTATCCGCCGGGCGCGGTGGCTTAAGCCTGTAATCGCAGCACTTTGGGAGGCCAAAGCCGGCGGATCTTGAGGTCAAGAGTTTGAGACCAGCCTGGCCAATATGGTGAAACCTTATCTCTGCTAAAAATACAAAAATTAGATGGACGTGGTGGCTCGCGCTTGTGCTCCTAGCTACTCGGGAGGGTGAGGCAGGAGAATTGCTCAAACCCGGGAAGCGGAGGTGGCAGTGAGCCGAGATCGCGCCACTGCACTGCAGCCTAGCGACAGAGCGAGACTACGTCTAAAAAAATAAAAATAATATTGGGGTTTTCATTTCCGTGATAGTCTAAGTCTTTACCAGTTACGAGAATAAAACGTTTCGAACTCTTGTTTTTGAAGTCAATGTTTATTAGATTGGGGCCTGGGGACCCCAGGTTAAATAGTTCCGGAATTCTAAAGTAAATTATCTTTAAAGGAAGTCCGAACTAAACACACACACACACAAATATAGACATATATATATATATATATTTTTTTTAACGTGAGAAGCATCGATCTAGGGTATTAGAAAAACATTTGCGTGATTACTGTCAAGCATCGGGTTCAATGTTAACATTATAGACAAAGCCCTTGTCCTCAAGATAGTCCTTACCATCTAGTGAGGCAGATAACCAGGCAATTACAATACAGTGTTAGAAGTACTGTCATAGGCACAAGAATGCTGTGAGAACTAACGGGAGAATACTTAAAGTGTAAGGCGAAGAAATACCTAGAGACGCTGCTGAAAAGGTAGGCAAAGCATGATATGATAAAAATCTTTGTAAGCCACACTGATAAGTTTGGGCTTTAACCTGGCTGCAATATGTATGTTGGGAACAATACGAATGGATAACAGTATCCCTTGAAGAACTGTGAAGGAGGATCAGGTTGTAAAGCGAAGGTAGAGAGGTTATTTCTGTTTGTTGTACTTGAGTTTTTTTTTTTCTTTTAAGACAGAATCTCATTCATCGCCCAGGCTACAGTGCAGTGGTGCATTACCGGTTCACTACAACCTCTGCGCTGTGCCCCCGGCCCCCCCCCCGGGTTCAAGCGACTCCTTTACGTCAGCCTCAGAATCGCTGGGATTATAGGTATGCACCACCATGCCTGGCTAGTTTTTGTATTTTTAGTAGAGATTGGGTTTCACCATGTTGGCCATGGTGGTCTCAAACTCCTGGCCTCAAGCGATCCTCCTGACTCGGCCTTCCAAAGTGCTGAGATTAAAGGAGTGAGCCACAGCAGCCTGCTTGCATTTGCGTACTTTCTGATTAATGGTTATTGAAGCCACAGAAGTAGGTTGCACCTCACAAATAAAATATATTGAAAAAAAGAATAGGATAGAATGTGGAGTCATATCCACCTTTAAGGGAGGGGCATCTGGACATCAGTGCATGGGTCAGAGCAGGAGACCTAGGAGCCTATGCAAGGTCATTAAATTAAGCAAGGGAAGAAGGAATTTTTCAGGCGTTTTATTTGCATTTCTGTTTTTTTTTTTTTTTTTGAGACGGAGTTTCACTCATTACCCAGGCTGGAGTGCAATGGCGCGATCTCGGCTCACCACAACCTCTGCCTCCTGGGTTCAAGCAATTCTCCTGCCTCAGCCTCCCATCTAGCTGGGACTACAGGCACGCGCCACCATGCCCAGCTAATTTTTGCATTTTTAGTAGAGACGGGGTTTCACGATGGTGACCAGGATGGTCTCGATCTGTTGGCCTTGTGATCCACCTGCCTCAGCCTCCCAAAGTGCTGGGATTATAGGCTTGAGCCACGGCGCCCGGCCTGCACTTCTTAAAAATTTGAATTCCCTGGTTTTTTTTCCTTCAAATTTGAGACTAGTTTTACATCTTTAAGTATCTATAATATCTCATAGACTTCCAGGCCTCTAGGATAAAATTGTGGAGCTTTATATACATTTGTCCCAATTTTGGACATTTTCTTTGGCAGTAACATTATTTGCTGCAAAATAAAGCCTGAACTGCGGAAGTCTGTTGCTATTTGCTGATCAGCAGGTCTCGGTATATTTCCTTAAGGAGGGCACTGGTACAACAGTTCCTAAGTGCTTTTGACCTGTTGCCATCCTCAGTAACTTTCCTGTCCTTTGTCTTTATTTGTTGCTTTTGTGAAGGATCTTGTGTTTGGTTCTGTAGCTGGGCTTAGTGTAGAATGGAAGAGACTGTAGCTTCATGATGTAAGCCGCATCAGTGGTACATAACTTTGTTGCCGAGTAACATTGATTCTCTAGGCCCCTAGATGAAAATCTAAAATGCATCTTCAACTTACCCTTTTAACTAGAGCAATAGTGAAATTCATGTCTAAAATAAGGGCTCAACTAATTTTTTGTTTTGTCACCCAGACTGGAGTGCAGTGGCACAATCGCAGCTCACTGTAACTTCCACCTTTCAGGTTCAAGCAATTCTCCTGCCTCATACCCCCAAGTAGCTGGGTTTACAGCTGCCCGGCACCACAACCGGCTAATTTTTGTATTTTTGGTAGAGATGGGGTTTCTCACCACGTTGGCCAGGCTAGTCTCAAACTCCTGACTTCGTGTGATCTCACCGCTGCGCCCAGCCAAGAACCTAAGTTTTAAACTTTTTGCTCAGTGAGTGATCACAAGCTCCAGGCCACAGGAGTCTAGAGAAAAAAAGTGATGGTACAAAGATTTTACTTTGTGTTTCAAAAATTTCATTTTGGTATTTCAGATTTATACTTGCACAATTACTTGGGAAGTTTTTAAAATCTTTTAATTTTTAATCGCATTTTTCTTCTCTTACAGGAGTTTTCTTACATGTCTGTTTTCCTCAAAATGAGTGTTAGTGTCAATTTCTTCAGACCTTTTGCCAGGTTTTTGGTGCCATTTACCCTTCATAGGAAGAGAAATAATTTATATTCAACAATTTTGCAGAGATACATGTCTTCCAAAATACCAGCTGTTACTTGTGCTAATAATGAGAGTACATTCCCTTCTGAAGAGCTAGAATTGGATAGGTGGAAAACTACCATGAAATCTAGTGTGCAAGAAGAATTTGTTTCAACAGTCTCAAGCAGTAAGGATGAAGATCCTCTAGCTGCCACCAGAGAGTTCATTGAGATGTGGAGATTGCTTGGCAAAGAAGTACCAGAACACATCACTGAAGAAGAGCTCAAAACCGTTATGGAATGTGTTTCTAAAACAGCGAAAAAAAAATATTTAAAATTTTTATATGCTAAGGAAAAAGCTAAAAAAGCTAAGAAAATAAAAAAGGAAATGAAAGCAGCAGCAAGGGAAGAAGCAAAAAATGTCAGCCTGCTAGAAACCACTGAGGAAGATAAAAAGCAAAACTTTCTATTTTTACGACTTTGGGATAGGAATATGGACACTGCAATGGGCTGGAAGGGTGCCCAGGCCATGCAGTTTGGACAACCTTTGGTTTTTGACATGGCTTATGAAAATTATATGAAACCAAAAGAACTGCAGAATACTGTTTCCCAACTTTTAGAAAGTGAAGGCTGTAACAGAAGAAATGTTGATCCTTTCCATATTTATTTCTGCAATCTAAAAGTAGATAGCGTGTATCATAGGGAGTTAGTTAAACGGTATGGAGAAAAATGGGACAAATTGCTTTTAACAGCAACAGAAAAGTCTTATGTAGATTTATTTTCAAAGGACAGTATTATCTATTTAACTGCAGATTCTCCCAATGTTATGACTACTTTTAGGCATGACAAAGTTTATATAATTGGATCTTTTGTTGATAAGAATGTGCAGTCAGGCACATCCTTAGCCAAGGCAAAACGGCTGAAGCTGGCAACTGAATGCCTTCCATTGGACAAATATTTACAATGGGGTGCTGGTAACAAAAATCTCACCTTAGATCAAATGATGCGTATTTTGTTATGTCTGAAAAACACTGGTAATTGGGAAGAGGCTCTGAAGTTTGTTCCCAAGAGAAAACATACTGGTATTCTGGAGATTTCTCAGTATTCTCAAGAGTTGATCAACAGACTGAAGAAGGCGAAGACTTTTAATTCATTTTCAAAAAGTTCTCTAAATGTGTACACACAGAAGAAGTGGTTCAAATGAGAACATTTGATGGCTTAAAAAGTAAATGGGTTGGAAATATCGTCTTTTAATGTATTTCTTCCCAAGCAATTCATTTTCTCTTCTAAAGGTGGTCTTTCCCAACTAACTGCAGGATTGTGTCTTTTCCCAGTTAAGTATCTGCATAACTTTGAGATTATACTTTGTTTACTATAAAAAGATAATAAAGTAAAAAGAGTTGTCCAAGATTGTTGAACAGAATAATCTTTCAATTATCCTAGTTAAACAGTTGTACCATTGGTAGATTTTTTTTTATGGAGGTTCCTAGAGGGTCGTGCCCTGGGGAGGACATGGAAGCTCTGCATCCCCTTCCCCCATACCTTGCCCTATACATCTCTTCATCTCTATGTCTTGTAATGTCCTTTATAGTAAACTGGTAAAATGTGTTTCCTTCAATTCTATGAGCCACTCCAGCAGATTAATCAAGAGAAGTTGGTACCCCAACTTGAAGCTAGTCAGAAGTTCTGCAGGCCCAGATTTGCAACTTGTTCCTGGGTTGGGAGGAGGGAGCAGTTTTGGGGGCTGAGCCCTCAACCTGTGGGCTCTGACACTAGGTAGATAGGATCTGAATTGAATTACAGAACACCCAGCTGGTATCCGTGGCAGAACTGATTGCTTGTATGGTCTTGAACTGAAAAGTGACATCTGATTGATGTTTTAATGGGAAAACTAAAATATTAGCTCTGTGAAAGCTGAATTTTTTTTTCTGTCTTCTTCACTGCTATATCCCTAGAGCCTAGTATAGTGCCTGGTGCTTAAACATTTGAATAATAAATGAATCTGACTCATTTACCCCACACCTTTATATATTCTTTATGAAAACACATTACAGAAATTTTGTCCTCCAGCCCAGATATAGATCTCAGATGGGTGATTTTTTTCCTCCCCTCTCTGGATGATTGCATTTCTTCCTCTCTCTGATTCTTTTCTTGCCCACTTGCTACCACCGCCCTATTTAGGGATCTTCCTCTTGTCTTTATCTCCTCCTCCCTGCCCCACCCCACTCCAAATTGGATTCAGTTTAAAAGGATCACTTTGGCTGCTATGTTGAGAATAGATTATAAGGGAGAGACCAGGTAAGAGGCTATTGCAGTAACAAAAGTGAGAGATAGTGGTTGTAGGAAAGTGGTAATAGAGTAGGTAGTGAGATGCAGTCAGATGTGAATTTATTTAGTTTGAAGGGGTAAAGCTGGCAGTAATGGATTGGATGAGAAAAATAAGATAAAATTTAGGGACAACTTCAAGATTGTTGACTAGAGAAACTGGGAGGACTTGTTAATATTTACTGAAATGCCAAAGAAGTAGGCTTTGGTGGGGGGGCAGGTAATCTAAATTTAACTTTGGGACATTAGAGAGTTGCCTATTAGATATCCAAGTTGAGATGTCAAGTGGGCAGTTGGACATATGAGCCTGGAGTTCAGAGATAAGGTCGGGCTGGAGATGTTAATATTTAGATGGTTAAATGCTCCAGACTAGTTGAGGCCATCTAAGGAGTCCGTTTGGATAAAGATATCTGATGTCTGAGCCCTTAGATACTCCAACCTTTAAAGGTGTGGGAGATGAGAAGGAACCAGCAAATAAGATTGAAGTAGAGCAAGAAAAGAGAAAATGTCCTGGAGACAAAATGCAAAAAAAGTTTCATGCTGCAGATCAAGTAAGATGAAGTCTGAGAGCTGACCACTGAATGTAGGAATGGGGACACTGCTGATGATCTTGACAACAGCAATTTCAATGGAGGTGTGAAAAGAAAGTCAATTGGAGTAGGTTTAAAAGAGAATGGACAGGCTGAGCGCGGTGGCTCATACCTGTAACCCCAGCACTTTGGGAGGCTGAGGTGGGCAAATCACTTGAGGTTAGGAGTTCGAGACCAGCATGGCCAAACATGGTGAAACCCCGGCTCTACTAAAAATACAGAAAAAAGCCAGGTGGAATGGAATGGCCCATGCCTATAATCCCATCTACTTGGGAGGCAAGACAGAATTACTTGAAGCCAGGAGACAGAAGTTGCAGTGAGCCGAGATTGTGCCACTCCAACTTGGGAGACAGAGCAAAACTCCATCTCAAAAAAAAAAGGGGGAGGATAGGAGTGGGCATGATGGCTCAAGCCTGTAATCCCAGCACTCTGGGAAGCTGAGGCAGGTGGATCCCTTGAGTCCAGGAGTTTGAGACCAGCCTGGGGAACACAGAGAAACCCTGTCTCTACAAAAAATTAGCCAGGCATGGTGGTCCATGCCTTTAGTCCCACCTATTTCTGGGGGGAGGGGAGTAAGCCAGAGGGATCGTTTGAGCCTGAGATATGGAGGCTGCAGTGAGCCAAGATCATGTCATTGCATTCCAGCCTGAGCAACAGAGCCAGACCCTATCCCAAAATATTTTTTAAAAGGGCCGGGCACGGTGGTTTATGCCTGTAATCCCAGCACTTTGGGAGGCCAAGGCGGGTGAATCAGCTGAGAACAAGAGTTTGAGACCAGAACCTGGTCAACATGGTAAAAACCCATCTCTATAAAAAAAAACTTTTTAAAAAAAAAGGAGAATGGACAGAGCTATATGAGACAGCGTATAAAGTCTTTTCAAAGAGTTTCTATATGAAGGGAAATAGGAATGAGGAGCTAGAAGAGGACATGAGATCAAGGGAAAAGTCTTACTAAGATGGGAAACATAAAAGCATGTATGTCTGATGTTGGGAATGTTTCAATAGTAGGAAAAAAAATCTGATGGAACAATAGAGTGATGTGTGTAAACAAGATGGACAGGCCCTACTTCATAAGTAACAGAAGACAGAGTATATAGGTATAAATGCAGGTACCATACCTCAGATATAGTTGAGAATATGAAAAGTTCTATTTTGATTGCTATTATTTTCTCATTGAAAATAAAAAGCAAAGTCATCCCCTGAGTGGGAGAAGGTGATGGACATTTCTGGAGAGCCAAGAGAGCATGAAATAGTATAGGAAAGTGAATGACTTAGGGCAGTGGCTCTCAAAGTGTTGTCCCCCAACCATTACTTGGGAACTAGTTAAAAATACAAATTTCAGGCCCCAGCCACTGAGTCAACTGAATCAGAAACTGGCAGTGGGGCCCAGCATGCTGTTTTAACATGCCCTTCAGTTGATTCTGATGTACACTGAAATTGAGAATAGTCTAAGGACATGTAATAGAATTATAAGGCTACATTAAGAATCTTCTTAATGGCTCACCCCTATAATCACAGAACTTTGAGAGGCAGAAGCAGGAGGATCACTTGAGCCCAGGATTTCAAGGCTGCAGTGAGCTATGAACCACTGTACTCTAACCTAGGCAACAGAATGAGACCCTGTCTCAAAAAACAAAACAAACAAAAATCCTACTTAAGGCTAGTGAAATCATCATTAGCCACTTTTCTTCTCCACTCTATTTTTTTTTTCTTTTTGTAGCTCTTGGCCTGAATTTCAAGTTCAGCTCCACTTGTGCCTGAATTCCCTCTTCCATAAAAATGGGATTAGGCCAGGCACAATGGCTCACGCCTGTAATCCCAGCACTTTGGAAGACCGAGGTGAAAAAAAATCACCTGAGGTCGGGAGCTCGAGACCAACCTGACCAACATGGAGAAATCCCATCTCTACTAAAAATATAAAATTAACCTGGCATAGTGGCCCCTGCCTGTAATCCCAGCTACTTGGGAGGCTCAGGCAGTAGAATCAGTTGAACCTGGGAGGCGGAGGTTACAGTGAGCTGAGATCATACCATTGCACTCCAGCCTGGGCAACAAGAGCGAAACTCCTTTATCAAAAAAAGAAGCGTAGGGGGGATAATAGTAGCACTTAATTCATAGGATTGTAATGATTTAATGTACTTAATTTCAAATAAAATACCTTCAACAATGCTTGGTGTATAGTAAGCTTAAATATGTTAGATATTATAGTTGTCACCTCACAAATTACGTATCTAAATTAAAATAACAGTTGCTCATATTACCTTCCATTTCCTGCTTTTCAAACCGTCACCTCACAGATTACACTTCTAAATTAAAATAATAATTGCTCATATTACCTTCCATTTCCTGCTTTTTAAACCACTTAAATAGCTCGTTAGAGGTTATAATCCATAGCTTCTATTAAGCAAGCTCTCACCATGGCCAGGCAGCATATTATAGATTTTACTTTTATTATCTCACTTAATGCCATCAGTAACCCTGTATGTATTATTCCATTTGTATAGTTATAACATATTTCATAACATTTTTATCCTGTCCAAACTCACAGAATTAGCAAATGGCAGAGTCAGAATTTAAATCCAGTTTTTATGTGGTACAAAACGACGCTCTTTGCCTTGGACTACATTGCCTATTCATTGTCAGAAAATGATACCCCCAAATTCAGTGCTTTGACATGCTGAACTAGAGAAGCAGCCTCAAGGTTTCTCTGATCTCCCCACACGACCTCCTGCCTCTCAATCCTCTGCCTCCCCAAAAACACAGGATAAGACTGTTCTTTGAAGTTTCTTATCTACCTAGAAACCAGACCCATCAAAGAACACAATTGTTTTCTATCTCCTTCCTCCCTGAAATTTCATTAATCAGAAGAAATTAAAACATTTCACAAAGCCAGCCAGGTACTGTGGTGCACATATGTAGACCCAGCTACTTGGGAGCTCAGAAGGGAGGATTCTTGGGGCTAGGAGTTTGAGGCTGTAGTATGCTATGATCATGTCTGTGAACAGCCACCACATTCCAGCCTGGGTACAGTTTGACCTGGTCTCATAAAAAAAAAAACAAAAGAAAACAAAACTCACATCACAGGGCAAGAGACTGAAAATTAACCACCACCAGATGGTTGAAGCTTAAATACTCTTCATAGGGGAGAGAGAGGTGGAGGGTGTAGGCAATTTTTTTTTTAAACAGAGTCACTCTTGTCTCCAAGGCTAGAGTGCAATGGGGCGATCTCCGCTCACTGCAACCTACACCTCCCAGGTTCAAGCAATTCTCCTGCCTCAGCCTCCCAAGTAGCTGGAACTACAGGCATCTGCCACCATACCTGGCTAATTTTTGTGTTTTTAGTAGAGACAAGTTTTTGCCATGTTGGCCAGGCTGACACCAAACTTTGCACCAATCTACTGTTTTTTATTTTTGAGACAGGGTCTCGCTCTATCACCCAGGTTGGAGTGCAGTGGTGAGATCTTGGCTCACTGCAAACTTGCCTCTTGGGCTCAAGTGATCCTTCCATCTCAGCTTCCCAAATAGCTGGGATTACAGATGTGAGTCACCAGGACTGGCCTTCAAATCATTGTTGCTTCTCTAGTTTCACTCGGTTTACAAAGAGAATAATTTACAAGTTAATTTCTGTCTCCCAGGTGCATTCATCTCTCCTAAAATTATTTACTACTACTATAAAATTGCTTACAGGCCGGGCACAGTGGCTCACGCCTGTAATCCCAGCACTTTAGGAGGCTGAGGCGGGTGGATCACCTGAGGTCAAGAGTTTGAGACCAGCCTAGCCAACAAGGCAAAAACCTGTCTCTAGTAAAAACACAAAAATTAGCCAGGTATGATGGCAGATGCCTGTAGTTCCAGCTACCTGGGAGGCTGAGGCAGAATTGCTTGAACCTGGGAGGCTGAGGTTGCAGTGAGCGGAGATGGCCTCATTGCACTCTAGCCTTGGAGACAAGAGTGAAACTGTTTCAAAAAAAAAATTGCCTACACCCTCCACCTCTCTCTCCCCTATCAAGAATATTTAAGCTTTGACCATCTAACCTTTTGAGTTTTCATATTTAGTTGTATTATTCCCATGCTTATGCACATTATTAAATTTGTTAGCCTCTTCTCTTGTTAACCCATCTTTTGTTATAAGTGTGTTGGCATGACTCTTATGATGGGGTAGAAAGGGATCATCTCCTTTCTACCCCTTCATACTACAGTACCTTTTCATTTTCTAACCCATTTGTAGGAGGTTACTGAAGTTTGCATTAATTTCTTCAATAGATATTTATCCAGACTAGTATAATCCAGGTCCCAAGGAAACAGTGGCAAACAAGACAGGCACACCTCATGAAACTCATGGAACTGAAAGGTGAATGGATTACTATCTCCATCCTTTTTTTGTTTTGTTTTCTTCTTTCATACCAAGTCCTGTATGCATCCTTAACTTCTGCTGTGTGGTATATGGGAACTGGATCTGCTCCTAAATAGGTATGTGACCTCTCTGAGCTTTATCTTCTTCTCTTAAAAATTACAAGCATCTATAAATACATAATCTCTAATTAAAATCCTCGTGTATATCTCCATTTTTAAAATGACAGAAATAAGAGTCTCAATGATTACCTTGAAAAGATCACAAGAAAAATGAAACAAATATGAATTAAGTACCTGTAAGGCAGCTTCTTGGTTACTTTTACATACACGATAAATGATGGATCAGATACTTCAACCTAGATCACAACATCACCACCACACTGCCCTGCTTCTGTCATGGGAAACACCCTTTGATACTTTCTTCATTCCTTCTCCACTTGAAGCCCGAGGAGTAATCCATGTGCAAATATTGAATACTTTTCATATATGAAATGCACAGTACAAAGTTTTTAAAAACTGCTATCTGTTGTCGAGAAACTTTTGAGCCATTCAGAAGGACACTTCAAACAAACAAAAAAAAAAAAAACTGAGGGAAGTATGAAGTGACCAAATAATGACATACAAAAATGATCTCATTTGATTCCCATTACCACTCTTTAAAGGAAGTACTACTATTCTGTTTTAGAGAAGGTAGGTCTGTAGGCAGTAAGGAAGTCTCAAGGTTACTCAAGCAGGAAAGGGCAGAACAGATTCAAATCCAAGTTCTTGACTCCCTGACTTTCTCTAGCTATATACTTAAACTGCAGGGCAAACCCAGAAACTCCAGTTCCCTAAGTAAGTAATAGACCCCATTTGGCTAAGGAGGGCTGGATAAACATTGAGAAAGGGAGAAGATGAAGCCAAAAAGGTACGCTAGGATCTAATGTAACTCATGGACTACATTCTGCAGACTGTGGGAATACGCTAAAGGTTTCTTAGTAAGGCAGAAATTACTTGTCTTGAGAAAGTGGTTTCTCAACCTGGTAGAATCAGCCTGTAGAAAAAGTAGCTTTACACTCGGCTACGTGACTTGGACAAATTACTCTCTTTGGCTTCAACTCTCACAGCTAATTGTGAGGGGAATTCTATATTTGGACAATCGCGGTGATTAAACGAGTGTATGAAAGGCGTATGAAGCTAGAGGGCGCTAGATAAACGCTGATTTCCCCTTCGAGTAGGGAAAAAGAATGCGGGCTTTCTGTTTACACAGAGTAGGAGGGCACTCGTTATCCAGCAAGGCCGGAACGGAAAACCCTCTCAGCCTCAGCTGCAACCACACCTGGTATGCGGAAACCTTCTAATATCCCAGCGTTTCCAGAGAGATGCTCCATTTCCCCTCAATTCTCCGGACCTGCCGCTGGACCACGAACACCTAACTGCCTGTAGTAAAGTCCCTAGCCAGCATTCCACTTAGACGGCCCAATCTTCCCAACTCTTCCTTCCGAGGCTGCTGCTCGGTGACGTCACATCCGCTTCCGTTTCCGAAGGGGGCGTCTTTTCAGTCTTCGGGACCGCTCTAGGCTGCCACCGCGCCGGCTGGTTCCAAAACTCAATGGTTTCTGGGCGGGGTCGTGACGTCCTTGGCGTGGCTGCAGGGGAGGCCGCGGCGGGGAAAATGGCGGACGGGAAGGCGGGAGAGGAGAAGCCCGAAAAGTCGCAGCGAGCTGGAGCCGCCGGAGGTGAACACAACCCCAGCGTTGCGGGCGGCGTGGGATGCTCCGGGCCTTTCTTTGAGCTCCCCAGGGTGGGGGGAGTGGGGTAGGGGCGTGAATGGGCGGACCTGTACCTCACCCGGCCAGGTGCTGGGCCCAGACCTGCCCCGGGCACGCCCGGTGCGGCCCGCTGGGCTCCGGGCTCACATGGCTTCTTTGCCGGGGGAGAGCTGGCCACTGTTCGTCACCTCCTGGCCCCAGCGGAGGCCCTGATTCCGAGGAGAAGGGAGATGGGCGCCAGAAAGGGAGACCGAACTTGGGGTGGGACCAGGAGCGGCGGTGCAGGAGCCGCTACCGCCACACCGGAGACGCACATCACACAAAACACACACCGGAGACGCTCATGAGACAAAACATACACACTGCGAGCCACTGAGTGGTGGCCGCGGGAATTGGCCGCAGGCCGAGTTTCTGACGGTGCCGGCCTCTCAGTTACACGCAGGAGTTAATTACGCTTGCTGCTCTCTTGCCTGAGGAGGTGGACAACCCCGGCCTGCTCTTTCCTTTACTTCCAACTTTCATACTGACCCTGTGACAGGATGGGCCGAGGTGATGGAGGCAAAGAGGAATGCCCTTGCCTGCTCTCTTGTTTAAGTTGCCATTCTTTGAAGTATCTCCCTTAGGCTTTTGCCGGCTGACGGCTTGCCAGATACTTAGGCGACTAAATAGTCTAGCTTGACTCTTCCTGTATTTTGTTACGATGTTAAACTCAGGTTACAGCTCTCCTTATTCTGTCCGTTCTCCTCCCTAAATTCGGGTCTTGTGAGTTGAGGGAAAGAAACGTGTAATCTTTCCAGCTGGTTCTTTGCACATAGCAAGACAAGGGACTTAACACGTGTGAGCTGTTTAAAATGTTTTCGGAACATTTTAAACATTATTCTCTATTCTGACCACCTCAATTATTATTCCTGAGATTATTTAACATGAGAAAATACAGACGATTTAATAGCATATGAAGGCCACTAGTAGACCTACTAACAATGTTTCATGTGAATTGCCTTGGGAACAAAAATTATTGGAAAGATTAAGTGTAATGTTAATTACTGGACCCAGGATTTCCTTTTTAAAAAACACACAGTTCTGTTAGTTAAGCTGAAACTCCATCTCCCTCTCTTCACTACCTAGACTTGCTTTTTTTTTTTTTAAGTAGTAAAATACCTTATGAGACAACAATTTGAATTTAAAGTATCTAGTACTCTAGGGAATTTTTTTTCCTTAAAAAATTGTCTTGGAAATTGTGGGATAAAACTACATAAAAATTTACTTTGAGGAAGAGCAAGAAAATATTTAGAAGTAGTTTGAGCAAAAGCCTAAAGAATCTTAGGTTTTGATTTTAAGGCCATCTTGTTAACTGTCTTGACCTAGGGTAGCAGACGTGTTTAATGTTCTGTCAAAATGTACTTTGAGTGTCAGCATAAATCCGCTGTATAATTGATCTGCCATTCTGTCATTTGAGGGATATTAGTTCTATAATATGAATATTGATGTTTCCATTTTACCATGTGGAGAGAAGTAGTATAAAATTACTTTGCTAACTGGTATCAGAAAAATTATTATGGTCTTTTTCTTGGTAACTTAGAGTAAGTAATATCCCTCCATTAACTTCTACATAATTTGTCTCCTTAACATTACAGGAAAGTAGTGCTATTAACGTTTAAGCCATTTTTGAATGTCAGATATTTATAATGAAATTGTTCAGGGGAATCATATGTTATCATATTCAGTTAATCATATTCAGTTAAAATATGTCATACCATGGATATTGCTAAATTGGTAATTTTGTAGCAGATAGTAACTTTTTCAAACCGTCAGGTTTGTCCTGGGGGCTTACTTAGAGAATGTTCTGAATTTTAATTTCTGTCTAGCAGTCTACTAAGTTGTAAGTATATTTTTTATGAGTAGTTTCCATAGTTAATATTAATTTTTATTTGTTTATTTTTGGGGTTTTTTGTGACAGAGTCTCGCTCTGTTGGCAGGCTGGAGTGCAGTGGCTTGATCTTGGCCCACTGGACCCTCGCCTCCTGGTTCTTTTGTTTCTCTTGCCTCAGCCTCCGGAGTAGCTGGGACTGCAGGCATGCACCACCATCCCCAGCTATCTTTTGTATTTTTAGTGGAAGTGGGGTTTCACCGTGTTGGCCAGGATGGTCTCGATCTCTTGACCTCATAATCTGCCTACCTCAGCCTCCCAAAGTGCTGGGATTACAGGCATGAACCACTGCACCCGGCCAGCATTAGCTTATGTCTATGAGTGAAGCTACTTAATTGAACTTCCTGCTTTAAAGAATAGGGTAAAACTTTGCTAGTTTCTTTTCTCCTCCCATTGGTTAAATCTTTGTAGCTCTTTGAAATAAGGAGAAATTGAGAAGAGCTAATCATCATAATCATGGCCATCTCAGGCTTTTTTGTTATACCAAGAACTGCATCAATGTAATTGACATTTATTATGCCAGACACCAGTAGGGTCTGAATACATCATCATTTAGACTGCACACCACTCTACATACTAGAGAGGTATCTAGGTGCCCTTCTTTCAAAAAAGGAAGCAACGAGAATGCAAATGGGTTATGAAGAATACTCTTACGGACTTAAACTTTCTTATTAGATAATTCTTTTTTTTTTTGAGACAAAGTCTCACTCTGTTGCCCTGGCTGTAGTATAGTGGCATGATCTCAGCTTACTGCAACCTCCACCTCCTTGATTCAAGCGATTCTCCTGTTTCAGTCTCCCTTACAGCTGGGATTAGAGGTACCTGCCACCATGCCCAGCTTAATTTTTGTATTTTTAGTAGAGATGAGATTTGGCCATGTTGCCCAGACTGGTCTCGAACTCCTGACCTCAGGTGATCCACCCACCTCAGGCTTCCAAAGTGCTGGGATTACAGGCACTGTACACAGCTTATTAGGTGATTTTTTTCAAAGTAAGTTACCTTTGTGCTCTAAGGCCCACCCCTCTCCAGCTACTCAGTGAAAACAAAAAATGCTAGTATCAAGTGTAATTTGATTTCATATTAATTATGTTTTATTTGCTCAGAGTACAAATTAGTTAAAATTCCTTTTATTAAAATATTCCGTAATAAAGAATCTAATAATTTGCTATTTAGTCCATGTTTTATGTTCTAAATTGGTAAGTGACTTTCTCATTTTTAGAAAAACTGATCATGTATTTACCAATTCTTTAGTGTATAGATTGTTTACACATGTAAAGCCAGCAGGTTTTCTGTATGTTTCTCTGTGTTCCAATGTGTAGAGCCAAAGAGTTTTTTATTTTGACTGTGTGTCAGTCACAGAAAAGTAGTTATTGCTTGGGCTTCACTGTGAAATGTCATACTTGATTAGAACTACAAATAGAATACAGAATAAAATTAGCATAAACTGAGACTGAAAAAACTATATTATACTCATTTATTTATTTATTTTAATTTTTTTTAAGATGGGGTTTCACCATGTTGGTCAGGCTGGTCTTGAACTCCCGACCTCAGGTGATCCGCCTGCCTTGGCCTCCAAAGTACTTGGATTATAGGCGTGAGCCACCACACCTGGCCCCATACTCATTTTTAAAAGAAATTCTACCCTTCATAGAGTCCCATTTTTGAGCTGTTGAATAGCAATCTTGATTCTTTAATTCTTCAGGTGCTTTTGTAATTATATATAAATAAGAGAATGGCACCTCAAGCAACCATTTCAGTGCCATCTTTGTCTCCTAGGGAAATGCCAAAACATAATCCTGCTTAATTCCCTCTACTGTCATTACAACTTTTACTCCTTGTCCAAAGGGAATAAAGGTTTTTTTTAATTTTTCATCTAAACAAAATCAAATATTTTGTTTGAAGTGCTTACTAACCTAGAGACCCCATCATTCCAAAACTATATAGATCTGTATCTGTCACCTCTGATCTTTTAATCTTTTGCTTGTCAGTCTATTTGGGTTTTATCTTTTTTCTCCCCGTTCTAGCTTTGCGTGCTGCTTTCTTAACTGTTATCAAGGCCATCTCTTGGAGCATCTTTTTTTTCTCCATAAATAAACTCTTGATCCAGTGTAGAAGAATACATTCTATATGGAGAACAGGCAAAACTGGAGAAAGAAAATAAAATTTTTAATGATCAGCCAGTCTCTGTCTTATCACCCAATATAACAGACCCAAGAAAGTCACAATGTGAACTAATTTCATCATTGACTTCATACAAACAGAAGCAAAATTAGGAAGACATTTTATCTTCCAAACGTACATATGTATGCGTTCTATGTTTGAAATTATGATTAGCTCATCTTTCGTGAAAAAGACTAACATAAACCAGAGTGTGATTTTTTTTAATAGCTCTTATGGATAGGTTAAAACAGGTGATAACCAAGTTGTCAGAGTAGAATTAAGTTTCTCTAGACAGAATGACCTTGAAGTTCCTTTTCAGCTCTTAAGATTGTGTGAGATGAACATGAGGAAGATATCATTCAGGAAAATAACTAGACTGTATTAACACTGTCATTTGGGTAGTAATGAGTCTGTTCATAACTAGGTACTTGGTATGATTATTACTACATTACTGAAGAGTATTAAAATTTATTAGCCAAGTGTGTTATTTTACAATGTGACTGCGCACAAACTACTAAGTGTAAAAGATGTTAGATCTGATTTCTAAAAAGCAAAATCCCACAAATAACCAGATTATTGTACAAATTATGGTGTTTAGTTGAAGGGTCTTTACTCTTTGTGAACTCTTTGTTTATAATTTAAATTGCTCTGTATTTTATGCTAGTTAATTCATGGGAGCCTCTTCTACTGCCACACAATCTCAGTTCCTGCTGTATACTCTAACAAACAGTGGAAGAGACTGTTGGGTCAGTAGGTGACAACTGCAGAGGTATCTTCCTTATAACGATGCTTTTTGAGGTTGCTGCTCCCATCAATCTGCTCAGTAAAAATAGCTCATCTTGGTAAGTTGTTTCGACTTCACCAGGACCTGAAGAAGAAGCAGAAAAACCTGTGAAAACTAAGACTGTTTCTTCCAGTAATGGAGGGGAAAGTTCCAGTCGCAGCGCTGAGAAGCGATCAGCTGAAGAAGAAGCTGCAGACCTCCCAACAAAGCCTACAAAGATCTCCAAGTTTGGATTTGCCATAGGTAGTCAGACGACAAAGAAAGCATCAGCCATATCCATCAAACTTGGATCAAGTGTGAGTTGTTGTTTCATATATGATGTTTGTAATGGGTCTTAAGAATTTGTTTTGGAAACCTGGCATTTATTAGGTTATGGTAAATTAAGGGTGAAAAGGTACATTGTTTGAGAAGTAATCTTTCATCTATGAACTTAGATGATTAGCACCCTGTTCAAGAAGGGTCTGGATGACTTTTATCTCGATAAAGCTGTTAAGAAAGAAAGATTTCGAATATTAGAAGGAACAACTAGTATAGAGAATATATGATTTATAAAATGATAACTTAGAATTGTTCTAAGTTGGCTGGGCACAGTGGCTCACACCTGTAATCTGAAAACTTTGGGAGGCCGAAGTGGGAGGACCAGTTTGAGCCCAGGAGTTTCAGAGATCTGTCTCTACAAAAAATAAAAATATTACTTAAAAAAAATCTTTTTTCTGAGTTGAGCAAGTCCTCCAAAAAATATTTTCAGAAAGATTTTCCATAGTTTATTTTTATGCTTCAGAGCCTGTAATATTAAAAATAATATTGAGAAGTCAGTTATTTTTATCTTAAAAGATTAATATTACTAAGGTATTATTTGATAAGATCTACCTAATTATCTTACTTTGGCACTACAGAAGGGCATTAAATACTGTATATCTTATGTTGGTAATCCTTTATAGGTCAGTATTTGATCCCTTGTTTTAAGGTGAAAGCCTTGAACTGATGCTTATTAACCATGGAACTTCTGGAAGTATTTGCAATATTAATTTAAAACGTATTAAATTGTAGATATTTGTTTCTGACCTATCATATGAAAATTTCATACTGTTTAAATAGATCTCTCATTAGGGAAAAAGAAGTTACTCAAACAGTATGTGACTATTGGCTTTGGAAAATGGTTACGTTCTTGTGTGAGGAGAAATATCCTAAAATTGCCTTTGAGTTGGTTATTTATATCTGTGCTGTGAAAGTTAATGCTCAGTTGCCTAATGTGTATAGCTTTATTCTACATTGGTTATTTATTCAAAGATCTTAAAAATATGGTCTGGAGCAGAGTCAGTATATTTGGTCTGTTCTCGTTTAAAAAAGCTATTGTTACTTAGAATCCCCACCCACGCTCTGCTCTGTTTTCCATTTTTTTCAATTTCTACTTTTTAAAAAATTTAGTCTAAACAAAAAACGTTATTATAACAATTACTTCATTACACTATTTCTGTATTTCAGCTGATTCTTTTTATTTGTTTTTTGGGGACGGTGTCTTACTGTGTCGCCTAGGCTGGAGTGCAGTGGCATGATCTTGGCTCACTGCAACCTCCGCCTCCTGGGTTCAAGCGATTCCTGCCTCAGCCTCCTGAGTAGCTGGGATTACAGGCGTGTGCCACCATGCCTGGTTAATTTTTATATTTTTAGTAGTGACGGGGTTTCACCATATTAACCATTCTGGTCTCAAACTCCTGACCTCAGTTGATCTGCCCGACTCAGCCTCCCAAATTGCTGGAATTATAAGCATGAGTCACCAAGTCCGGCCTCGTTCTTTTTTTTTTTTTTAATGAGTTTCACTCCTGTTGCTCCGGTCTACTCTTTCTAAATAATTGACATGATTAGTAATTTCTGATAATTTTGGGTTTATGTTTGAAAAAAAACTACTCAGTAAAACTTTTTAGTTTTAGAAAACAAATCTGCTTTTATAAAATAAACTATAAGGCTGGGTGCAGTGGCTCACACCGGTAATCCCAGCACTTTGGGAGGCTGAGGCGGGCAGATCACCTGAGGTCAGTAGTTCGAGACCAGCCTGACCAACGGGGAGAAACCCTGTCTTTACTAAAAATACAAAATTAGCTGGGCATGGTGGCATGTGCCTGTAGTCTTAGCTACTTGTGAGGCTGAGGAAGGACAATCTGTTGAACCCAGGAGGTGGAGGTTGCAGTGAGCTGAGATTGCCAGTGCACTCCAGCCTGGCAACAGAGTAAGATTCCACCTCAAAAATAAACTACAGTGTAAACACAGTCTTCTTGGGGGAGTGAGGTGTAGGATATTAAAAAAATTGAAATTGCTGGTTTGATTATATTATATGAAGATAGTTAATCAGCCAACAAATGCTTATTTTTGTCCACAACATTAAATGCATGACATCTTTAAGAAATTAGAATGTTTCTAAAGTTACTATGCATAATCTCTAACTGAACATGTTTTATTCCTTCAAAAGAAAACAGCATTTATAAAAAATGTGTGTGGTACAGAAGAAGGAATGGTTAATTTTGTTACAGCAAGTCATAGAAGATTTTACTGATGACATGATCTTTGAGTTGGACTTAAATGTAGATGGGAGCAAAAATTCATTTCATGCAAAGGCAGTTAAGATGTGAAGCCATGCCCGGGCATGGTGGCTCATGCCAGCCGGGCGTGGTGGCTCACACCTGTAATCCCAGCACTTTGGGAGGCTGAGGCAGGTGGATTACGTTAGGTCGGGAGTTCAAGACCAGCCTGAATAGCATGGTGAAACCCCGTCTAAAAAAAAAAATTGAAGCCATATGGTACATTCAGAAAATCATTAGTATTTGACAGTGTTTGGTGGGAAAATGTAGGGATATATATTCTCTAAAATTAGACCTTGAGACTGACCTTTAAGGGTTTGTATTCTATAATATAATCTGGTTTTACTATTGAGCTGTGAGGGAGCCATAAAACCATTATAAAGAGTCTCAAGACTTACGCAGATTTGCATCTTAGAAGCATCACTATGGTACCATATAGAGGATTGGTGGGAAGAGAATGCAGAAAGTGGGGAGGCTAGGTGCAGTGGCTCATGCCTATGATTCTAGCACTCTGGGAGGCTGAGATAGGATTGCTTGAGCTCAGGAGTTAGACCAACCTGGGCAACATAATGAGACCTCTTCTCTACAAAAAATAAACAAGGCTGGGCACAGTGGCTCAGGCCTGTAATCCTAACACTTTGGGAGGCCAAGGTGACAGAGCAAGACTCTGTGTTAAAAATAATAAAATTAGCCAGGCATGACAGCATGTGCCTATAATGCCACCTACTTGAGAGGGTGAGGTGGGAGTGAGACTGCAGTGAGACAAGATTGCACCATTGCACTGTGTCCTGGGTGACAGTGAGACCTTGTCTCAAAAAAGAAAGAAAGATCAGGAGATGCTATCTTTTTAAAATCTCCCTCCCTCCCTCCCTCCTTCCTTCCTTACTTCCTTCCTTCCTTCCCTCTTTTGTTAGTATCTTTTCCTTCGCTCCTCTCTCCCTCCCTCTCACTCTCACCCAGGCCAGAGGACAGCCTCCACCTCTCATGTTCAACGAATTCTCCTGCCTCAGCCTCCCAAGTAGCTGGGATTACAGGCGTGTACCCCCATACGCAGCTAATTTATTTATTTTTTTTTGTATTTTTAGTAGAGACATGTTTTCACCATATTGGCCAGGCTGATGTCAAACTCCTGACCTCAAGTGATCCAGCTGCCTCAGCCTCCCAAAGTGCTGGGATTACAGATGTGAGCCCCTGTGCCTGGCCAGGGGATGTGTTTCTAATAGTAGTCCAGGCAAATTATGCTAAGGACCTTAGATTGGTAGTATGGTAGCATGATTGAAAGGCAGAGGGAGAATTAAGTTTACTTAATAGCTGTCTAATCAGTAGGACCTTACGAGTTGGGAAAAAGATTTTCTGGTTTATGAACACTGAAACTAAAGTACGTAGGGGAGCTCTTAAGTAGAAATGCCCAGTAGGCACATGATAGCCTGTTTTGGGGTAGACATAGGACTTAATAGTTAAAACTATGGGAGTGAATGAAATTGACCAGAGAAGGAAAGGTCACTGACGACAAAATTCTGAGTGTTTGCTAATTAAAAAAATTTTTTTTTAGAGATGGGGGACTTGGCTATGTTGACCAGGCTGGCCTGGAACTCCTGACCTCAAGTCGTCCTCCTGCTTAGCTTCTCAAAGTTGAGATTGCAGGAGTGGAACCAGTGTGCCTGCCTGGGTATTTATATCTTCTAAATAGGGAACAGCAGGAAAGAGGGAGACAGAACAGAAGGTAGGAGAATAGGAGAATAACCAATAAAAAGCACTCTTACAGATGCCAAGGAAAGGGTGTTTCATTTTTATTTATTTTTTTGAGATGGAGTTTCACTCTTGTTGCCCAGGCTGTAGTGTAATGATGTAATCTCGGCTCACTTCGACCTCCGTCTCCTGGGTTCAAGCCATTCTTCTGCCTCAGCCTCCAAGTAGCTGGGATTACAAGCATGTGCCACCATACCTGGCTAATTTTGTATTTTTAGTAAAGATGGGGTTTCACCATGTTGGTCAGGCTGGTCTCGAACTCCTGACCTCAGATGATCCTCCTGCCTCAGCTTCCCAAAGTGCTGTGATTACAGGTGTGAGCCACCACTCCCAGCCTGTTGATTTATTTATTTTTGAGATAGAATCTTACTCTGTCACCCAGGCTGTAATGCGGTCGCTCAGTCTCACCTCACTGCAACCTTTGCCCCCTGGGTTCAAGCAGTTCTCCTGCTTCGGCCTCCCAAGTAGTTGGAATTACAGGCGATCGCCACCACACCTGGTTAATTTTTTGTGTTTTTGATAGAGAGCACCTTGGGAGGCTGAGGCTGGTAGATCAGTTGAGGTCAGGAGTTCAAGACCAGCCTGGCCAACATGGCAAAAACTCGTCTCTTTTTTTTTCTTTCTTTTTTTTTTTTCTAAATAAAGATGGGGTTTCACCATGATGGCCAGGCTGGTCTTGAACTCCTGACTTAGGTGATCCACCGCGCCTGGCCACAAAACCTCATCTCTACTAAATAAACAAAAAATAAAATTCCTGGGCACAGTGGCACATACCTGCTACTCAGCTGATCCCAGCTACTCGGGGCTGAGGCAGGAGAATTGTTTGAACTCAGGAGGCATAGGCTACAATGAGCCAAGATTGTGCCACTGCACTCCAACCTGGGCGACAAAGCAAGACTTTGTCTCAAAAACCAAAAAAACACAGGTTAGATGGTGAGAAGAGATTGTTTAGATTAATTATATTTATAGGCCTAAGGGCAGAAAGTTAGCTAGTACAGAAAGATGATTCATGATGTCTTTTATGTTTTCAAGGCACATTGTATTTAATGTTACTGTAGCAAGGTATTACTAATCATTTTCTCTTGACTAAACCACGTACCCCTTAAGTAAGTGATATTATAGATCCTAACTAGAAAAAAAATTTTTTGAGGCAGAGTTTTGCTCTTGTTGCCCATGCCGGAGTACAACGGTGCAATCTCAGCTCACCGCAACCTCCGCTTCCCAGGTTCAAGCGATTCTTCTGCCTCAGCCTCCCAGGTAGCTGGGATTATAGGCATATGCCACCATGCCCAGCTAATTTTTGTATTTTTAGTAGAGAGCATTTCACCATGTTGGTCAGTCTGGTCTTTAACTCCTGACCTCGGGTGATTTGCCCACCTCCCAAAGTGCTGGGATTACATGAGCAAGCCACTGCGCCCGGCCTTAGAAAATCTTTTATAGGAGGGCAACAAATGGACACCACAAGTTAGTAGAGTAAAACATACCCACTGATAATCCACATTTTTGAAAAGAGAGAATGGATTTGTCCAAACTATTAGGTTTGTTACTATACAAATTTCTATGAAAATATGAAGTTAAATCTTGCAAGGTAAATATTTCATATCATTAAGTAAACTTGCATAAATGTTACATGATATTCTTTTTAATATGTTTCTTCTTCAGAAGCCTAAAGAAACTGTTCCAACTCTTGCTCCTAAAACACTTTCAGTAGCAGCAGCTTTTAATGAAGATGAAGATGTAAGTCGTTGCCCAGTTTTGTTTTGTTTTTTTTTTTACTTTAACCAGTTCTTTAAGGAAGGTATTAGAGGCATATTATAGGTTATAGTAATAGTATTCGTGAATTTTCTTTCCGGGGTGTGTGTGTGTGTGTGTGTGTGTGTGTGTGTGTGTGTGTGTCATCTAAAAAAACTGGATGTTCTGTTTTTGCATTTTATTTGGTTTTGGGATTATTTTAGCATATTACCAACTTTGGGGGCAAGAAGCTTAAGAATGAAATCCACAATTGCTTATTACAAATAATTTGTGCTGGGAAGTATGTAGGATCCAAAAAAAGAAAAATTCAATACGGTTGCCCTAATTTTTATAGTTGGAGTCTTCAGAAATGATACATTATGCTTGCCTTCAGCTTCAAAAAGCCAACTGTTGGCCGGGTACAGTGGCTCACACCTGTAATTCTAGCACTTTGGGAGGCTGAGGTGGATGGATCACTTGAGGTCAAGAGTTCGAGACTGGCCTGGCCATTATGGTGAAACCCCTTCTCTACTAAAAATACAAAAGTTAGCCAGTCATGGTGGCACGCGCCTATAATCCCAGCTACTTGGGAGGCTGAGGCAGGAGAATTACTTGAACCCAGGAGGCGGAGTTTGCAGTGAGCCAAGAGCCAAGATCATGCCATTGCACTCTAGCCTGGGTAACAGAGTGAGACTCTGTTTCAAAAAAAAAAAAAGTCAAGTATTGTGCTCACTTCCCATATCCCTAGGAGGGATAACAATTAAATAGTGCAGGCGATTCTGCCAGAAATTCTACTCAAAAAGCATGTAGTCCAGAATGAGCATGAGATGCCTAAGTCTCTTAGTCCCAGTTTCCTCATGCCCCTCACAATGTCCCTATCTTCCCATTCTTATGAATGACCTATGGAAGTTTCAAGCATAATTCTCACTGATGGTTTTGTGTTAGACTCTGACATTAAAACCTAACCGCCCACTCATGATGGGACCCCATTGTGTAGCAATTAAGTATCTCAGGATACATCAGTAGTTTTTCCTAAAAATGTGTGTGTGTGAGAGAGAGAGAGAGCAAGAGAGGGAGTGAGGTTTTTTGGTTTTGTTTTTGTTTTGTTTGCTTCAGAGAGAGAGGGTCTTGCTTTGTTGTCCAGGCTGGAGTGTGGTAGCATAATCACAGCGCTACTTCCCAGGCTCAGGTGATTCTCCCACCTCAGGCTTCCATGTAGCTGGACCACAGGCATGCCCCACCATGATCGGCTAATGTTTGTATTTTTTGTAGAGACGGGGTTTCACCACATTGCCCAAGCTGGTCTCAAACTTCTAGGCTCAAGTGATCCTCTGCCTTGGACTCCCAAAATGCTGGGATTATAGGTGTGAGCCACCACATGGCCATATGTTCTTATGTGGATAAGACTTAATATATTCAGAGGACTGGAGTGATTTGGGAATAATATATATGAGGTAGGCACTAAAACATTAGGCAGGGTTTTGGTGAACCAAGGAATACTTTTGTGAGCCAAGCCATCAGTTTTCAAGTCACAAGTAGTAAAAACTGAGTAGCTGCATTTGACTGGACTGGAGAGAGTTGTAGAGGAATTTTGAGCAAGGATAACTACGGAATAATTAGAGCCCAAATCAATAAGCAAAAAATGACTGTAGTCATTAGTGTATTCTCTCTTGGATTTCCACTCATTCTCTCCATTTGAGTGCTTTCTGTATGTTAGCCCCTGTAATGTTATAAAGATAAATCAGAAATGTTTGCCTAGGAACTCAGTCTAGCAGGGCAAAGACTTAATGTAATAGTACAAGATAAAAATCTAAAGTACCTGAATAAATTACACTGTGGAAACTGAGAAAAGAAATATAGACCAGATACTAGATGCAGCAGCATGGAAAGACCACTAGACTGGCAGTTGGAAGACCGGAATTAAGTTTGAGAAGTACTAACAGGCGCCTGCCACCATGCCTGGCCAATTTTTTGTATTTATTTTTAGTAGAGACGGTTTAACCATGTTGGCCAGGCTGGTCTCAAACTTCCTTGTGATACTCCTACCTCAGCTTCCCAAAGTGCTAGAATTACAGGCGTGAACTGCTGAGCCCAGCTGCATCTCTTAACATTTTTATTTATTTTATTTTTTAATTTAATTTTATTTTTTTAAAGACGGGGTTTCACCATGTTGGTCAGGCTGGTCTTGAACTCCCAACCTCAGGTGATCCACCCACCTTGGCCTCCAAAGTGCTTGGATTACAGGTGTGAGCCACCACGCCCAGCCTCTAACATTCTTAAGAATTTAAGTACCATTTGATTCAGCCCATTCAGATATGTACAGACTGTACAAGGGAAAATGTTACAGGATGCAAAGAACACATACAAAAGTGCAGAGGTTGGAAATTGTAAGCACTTAGAACTGTGGCTTACTTTGAATGCCTAACAATTTGGATATCTTTTCACATTATTTTACCTTTAATTTGTATCTATGAGTTGTGTGGTATATTTATTCATATTTTGAAAATAGAGACACCAGCCACAGTGGCTCACACCTGTAATCCCAGCACGTGGGGAGGCCGAGGCAGGCAGATCACAAGGTCAGGAGATCAAGATCATCCTGGCTAACATGGTGAAACCCCGTCTACTGAAAATACAAAAAATTATCTGGGCGTGGTGACACATGCGTGTAATCCCAGCTACTGAGGAAGCTGAGCCATGAGAATCGCTTGAACCCAGGAGGTGGAGTTTGCAATCAACTGAGATTCCACCACTGCACTCCAGCCTGGGTGACAGAGCAAGACTCTGTCCCCAAAAAAGAAAATAGAGAAATTAAGTATGCATGAGTACATGCCAGTTCACACATATGTTGTCCTTTAGGTCTTCTGGTTTCCTGTTCTTTGCATCATACACTACTGTCTTCCCTGCTTTTAATTTCAGATGGGTTTAGGCAACATTCTTTCTGCTATAACAGTAATAAAGGGTAAACTGTCTGGTAGATTTAAAAACCACATGTATCCAAAATCTTTATCCAGTTCTTTTTTTGGGGAGGTGGGTGGGGAACATAATTAAGTAACCTTGGATATATATCTGAGTTTGAAATATGCTGAACAAAGAGGATATCCACTTAATTTTGAAATGTTTAAATATTTGTTCAGTTGTTACATTATGTTTAGTCTCCTTTAATTTGGACAATTCCTGAGTCTGTATGTTTCATGGTATTAACATTTTTGAAGAGTACAAGCTGGTTATTTATATAAACCTTCTCAATTTGGATTTGTCTGATATTTTCTCATAATTAGTTTCACATTTCTTACTTTTGGCACGAATACCACAGAAGTGATGCCAAGTTATCAGTGCATCATATCAGGGAGCACATGCTGTCAGTATGCCCCGTCACTAACAGTGTTAACTTTGATCATTTGGTTAAAGTGCTGCTGGCCAGATTTCTTCATTGTCAAATTACTGTTCTACCTTTTGTGATTAAAGTTAGGCTTGGAGAATATGTGAAAATAATAGGATCGAGGACATTTACTCACTACTGTTAACATCCACTAATAATTCTCATCGGAATTATGATAAGGTTTGCCAAATGATGATTTTTCTAATTCCATCATCCCTTCTACATCTATTAACTGTCTCACTGTAAGGAAGAGCTTCTTCTTATTACACTTAAATTTTATTTAAGTGTATACTCATGGAATCTTACTTTATTCAATAGGTTGTTTTAAATGCTCAAATTGTCACAGATTTAACCAGTAGAAGCCCCTTTGAGCTGGATCAACACCCTTTTAAAAAGCCACGTTTAGCTAAGCAGCAGCACTTATACATAAAAACTTATATCTGAAAAGATCTTTTCCCACAGTTTTCAACATCTATAATTATAGAAAAATATGGAATGAACTCTATTTCTCTCTCTCTTTTTTTTTTGGAGACAGAGTTTTACTCTTGTCGCTCAGGCTGGAATACCGTGGCACGATCTTGGCTCACTGCTACCTTTGCCTCCTGGGTTCAAGCGATTATCCTGCATCAGCCTCCTGAGTAGCTGAGATTACAGGCACGTGCCACCATGCCCAGCTAATTTTTTTGTATTTTTAGTAGAGACTGGGTTTCACCATGTTGGCCAGGTTGGTCTCAAACTCCTGACCTCAGGTGATAACATGCGCCTCAGCCTTCCAAAGTGCTGGAATTACAGGTATGAGCCACTGTGCCCAGCCAGGAATGAGCTTTCAAGATGTCTTTATAGGAAAAGATATTTTTGAGAGCAGTACTTTAAAAGTGGTTAAGAACCTTTGTTTTGGTACCAAATTCTTTCGCTATTTATTCACTTTGTTTCCTTGGGCAAGTTAACTTTGTTACCTCACCTGCAAAATATGAATTATGATAATCATACCTCCCTCATACAATGATGTTAGCATTTTTGAGAGATATGACATATAAAAACTTAACAATGTGTAGCATATTATAGCTAAATGGTTTTAGTTATAGAATGTCTTTTCACCAGTTTTTTTTCTTTATGGAAAATCGGCACCCTAGAAGATAAGTTTATTTTTTAAATGTAGTTAAGGTAAATAACTCACTAATTTTCTCCTTGTACCAAAATTTGCAGTAGTGAAAATGCTAAAAGACTTAGATTAAAAATTTAGCAATCAAGAATTTAATAAATTTGTATGTAGTTATCTTGGTTTACTTACTTTTTTTCTTTAGAGTGAACCAGAAGAAATGCCTCCAGAAGCAAAGATGAGGATGAAGAATATTGGAAGGTATTATAATTTTTCATAAATATTGTAGAAAGTTACAAAGGTGAATTAAGAACAAGAATAACTTGCACATGATTTCTTAGTGTTCTGGCTTTTCTTTTTTTTGTTTATTATTTATTTTTGTCAAGCACTAAATTAAAGGGGTGTGCAGGCTTTTCTTTTGCGTTTGGGCAGAACGGTTTTTAAAAACATTTTCTGTGTACTACATGATTAATTAGGATTTTGAAGATGTGTAAGAAATGGATCAGGCCTCATGAAGAAAGATAACTAATTATTCTGTTAACTATCAGTGATTTTATTTAGTCTCCCAGTTAGAGAAAATTAGTATCTTAAGACATATCAATCATTTAAGATTGCTTCTTGACAGGGTCTTATTCTGTTGCCCAGGCTGGAATGCTGTGGCACAATCACAGCTCACTGCAGCCTCTTTCTTCTACTCTCAAGCTGTCTTCCCACCTAGCCTCTCAAGTAGCTGGGACCACAGGCGTATGCCACCACAGCTCGATGATTTTTTATTTTTATTTTTAGTAGAGATGAGGTTTCATTGTGTTTCCCAGGCTGGTCTCTTAATTCCTGAGTTCAAGTGATCTGCCCACCTCAGCCTCCCAAAGTGCTGGGATTACAGGTGTAAGCCACTGCACCCAGCCTGTTTTTTCAATTAAGAAATAGCTGCCGGGCGCGGTGGCTCAAGCCTGTAATCCCAGCACTTTGGGAGGCCGAGGCGGGTGGATCACGAGGTCAACAGATCGAGACCATCCTGGTCAACATAGTGAAACCCCGTCTCTACTAAAGATAAAAAAATTAGCTGGGCCCGGTGGCGCGTGCCTGTAATCCCAGCTACTCGGGAGGCTGAGGCGGGAGAATTGCC
>CM052662.1:81081098-81099916 GCA_028533165.1 Leontopithecus rosalia
TTATAAAACATTTTTTTTCTTTTTTCTTTTTTTTTTTTTTGAGACGGAGTTTCGCTCTTGTTACCCAGGCTGGAGTGCAATGGCGCGGTCTCGGCTCACCGCAACCTCCGCCTCCTGGGTTCAGGCAATTCTCCTGGCTTAGCCTCCTGAATAGCTGGGATTACAGGCACGCGCCACCATGCCCAGCTAATTTTTTGTATTTTTAGTAGAGACCATGTTGACCTGGTTGGTCTCAATCTCTCGACCTCGTGATCCACCCACCTTGGCCTCTCAAAGTGCTGGGATTACAGGCTTGAGCCACTGCGCCCGCCAAAACATTTTTTTTCTAAGCATGCATCTTCTCCCATTTAAAACATTTTTAAGTAGAGATAGGATCTTGCTATGTTGCCCAGGCTGGTCTCAAACTTCTGGCCTCAAGCAGTCCTGCCTCAGCCTCCCAAAGTGCTGGGAGTATAGGTGTGAGCCACCATGCCCAGCCACTTCACTTATATCATTTCTACCACTCTTTCTTATGTTTCTTTTTTTCTTTAATGACTTAGATGCCAAATACTAAAATAAAACAAATGAAAGTATTTTAATTTTCTCCATTGTTGCCGTTGTCATGGAGATAACATTAATTTTAAGTTAACATGATGTTCAGTTTCCTGTCTTTGTGCATTAGTGGGTAGCCTGGAGACTAGCAAGAAAGTTTAACTCTACATCAACTCATACTGTGTCCCCATTGCTTCCAAATACATGAACCCACAAAAAACTTGAGTGCTAAATCTTTTTCCTTTTCCTATTTAACTACCAGTATGATAATGCCAAGTGCTAAATCTATACACAAGCGTAAGTTGTCAGACTTTCAGTGTGTGATTCAAGTGGAGACAGTCCCAGTGGCTACCTTCATGCCTGCCTTTCGTGCTGTGCCTAAAGTAGGAAGTACAACTGACATTGGTGTCCCACCTAAATATGCAGCACATGTATTAACACATTTTTTTTTTTTGGAGACGGAGTTTCGCTCTTGCTACCCAGGCTGGAGTGCAATGGCGCAATCTCCGCTCACCGCAACCTCCTCCTCCTGGGTTCAAGCAATTCTGCCTCAGCCTCCCGAGTAGCTGGGATTACAGGCGCACACCACCATGCCCAGCTAATTTTTGTATTTTTAGTAGAGACAGGGTTTCACCTTGTTGACCAGGATGGTCTCAATCTCTTGACCTCGTGATCCACCCGCCTTGGCCTCCCAAAGTGCTGGGATTATAGGCGTGAGCCACCATGCCTGGCCTTTAACATATTTAAACATAAATAATTGAAGCACAAGTTCATAAAATGACAATGAACCTTTTTTTTTTTTTTTGAGATGGAGTCTCGCTCTGTCACCCAGGCTAGAGTGCAGTGGCGAAGTCTCAGCTCACTGCAACCTCCGCCTCCCGGATTCAAGCGATTCTCCTGCCTCAGCCTCCTGAGTAGCTGGGATTACAGATGCATGCCACCATGCCCAGCTAAGTTTTGTATTTTTAGTAGAGCAGGGTTTCTCCATGTTGGTGATTTCAAACTCCTGATTTTGTGATCCGCCCACCTCGGCCTCCCAAAGTGCTGGGATTACGGGTGTGAGCCACCACGCCCAAAAGACACTGAATCTTTTTATGTGTAATATAGCTTCATTTTTTTTCTTCTGTTTTATTTTTTCACTAATGCTGGCAGCCAGCTATCACATTGATTCTATGATGCTATTAATGGGTTACAGGCAACAGGTTTTTTGTGTTTTGTTTTTTCTTTTTTTTTTTTTTTTTTGAGACAGGATCTAGCTCTGTCACTCAGGCTGCAGTGCAGAGGTGTGATCATGTCTCACTGCAGCCTTGACCTCTTAGGCTTGGTCAGTCCTCCCACCTCCGCCTCTGAGCAGCTAGGACCACAGGCACACACCACCACACCTGGCTAATTTTTAAATTTTTTTGTAGAGACAGGGTCTTATGTCACTCTAGCTGGCAGTCAACAGTTTTTAAAACTGTAGTAGTTGCAACACTTAGCTGTGTATCAGAATTGCCTTAAATGTTTGTTAAAATTACAGGTTTATCCCCACCCTCAATTTAGGCCTGCTGGAGCTGAAATTCTAGAACTGTGTCTGTGAAGTTTTTTTTGTTTTTGTTTTATTTTGAGACAGAGTCTTGCTCTGTCACTCAGGCTGGAGTGCAGTCGCACAATATGGGCTCACAATCCTCCGCCTCCCAGGTTCAAGTGATTGTCCTGCCTCAGCCTCCCAAGTAGCTGGGACTACAGACACATGTTACTCATGCCTAGCTAATTTTTGTATTTTCAGTAGAGACGGGGGTTTCTCTATGTTGACCGGGCTGGTTTCAGACTCCTGACCTCAGATGATCCACCTGCCTCTGCCTCCCAAAGTGCTAAGATTACAGGCATGAGCCACCACGCCCAGCCTCTGAAGTGTATTTTTAAAAACCTTTGTAGGGCTTCGCGTGTTCAGGCTGTGTTTATAATAGGTGCTACACAGCATGTATTGAACGAGTGAAAGCCATAACCTGAAAGGCCTTATGTAACATTTTAAATACATTTTCTTTCTTTTAACACAGGGATACACCAACATCAGCTGGACCAAACTCTTTCAATAAAGGAAAGCATGGGTTTTCTGATAACCAGAAGCTATGGGAGCGAAATATAAAATCTCATCTTGGAAATGTCCATGACCAAGACAATTAAATGTTGTTTTGAAATTGGGGCATGGGGTGGGTGTAAAGTTAAAAGGAACAGTTTCCTTTTTTAAAGAATGGTATAAGACTATCTTTGGAGCCGCTTTTTTTTTCTTTTTCATTTTTTTTAAAAGATTGAGTGGTACACTAATAAATGAGAGTTTGAAATTAGAGGTAATTTATGTTTTATATACAGATTTCAAGACATTTGCTAATTTTGTAGTTTCATGTGATTAGTTTCCAAAGGCTACAGATAATAAAGAAATCAGAAATGGTACCTTTTTAAGAATTGCATATTTTTTTAGACACAACTATTAGCACATTAAGAGGGAAGCAAAAAGTTATTGTCTATTTAAAACTGTAAGCAGTTACTCTCTTAACTCCCTTATTACCTAAACTTGTCTGGCTCCCAGGAACAGCCTTATAGAGAGAGGGAGTATTGTATTGGGAGGAAAATGTTAATGAACTATTGACTGAAAGTAAATTTAGATCAAATTAAAATACAGCTTTTTTCCTTATGGGCATTTGTTTTGCTTCAAGTCATCAGAAACTAGGTATTGCATTGCTATCAGTGGACACAGATGCTTAGCTCTTAAAATAATTTTTTTTTTAATGTGAACTGTTGAATATTTGAACTAACCCACTTCACCTTAATGGGTCTTGTCTACTTTCATAGTCTTCAAAGAAAAACCATTTGCTACCAAAGTAAATCAGTATTTTGAATGTGCTTCTCTTGTTTTTTGTTTATTAGCTAGTTCCTGTAAGCGTTTCCACCAGAACTTGAGGCAAATCATAAGGAAGCTGTTTCTTTTAAAATACAAACCACCACCAAAAACTTAAATGTACATATTGCTTAAGTATTTGGCTGTTTTTATTTTTTAAATGTTATCAACACCAAAAAAAAAATTTAACATTGTATGAAGATGGAAAACAAGAAGATGCGCTTTCTGTTACTTTGTCTAAGAATTTAAATTACTGACTTGTGAAATCCAATTTGAAATGAACTTAACTACCGGCCTTCTTACTAGTAAAATTATATGGTTTATTTTAAGTGTATACATATTGACCAGTGGCCTCTCAAAAAGCACATTTTAGATACTGAAATAGAAGGAAAGAAAATGCATCTTCAAACATTTTTTGGAATCTCACCACATATACTTTGTTAGATTTGTGTATTGTAGGGTGTTTGTTTTTGTATTTTTGTATTGTATATGAACTTTTTTTTAATGTGACAGTTAAACACATCTTTAAAAGCATAGTCACAGACAAAAGAAACATACACTATAAAAATGTTCTTGAAAACTCCTACAATATTGTATTTGGAGGCAGCTTCAGACTGTTTTATTGGTGGTAACTGCTCGCTGAGCTCTTTTACTTGGTAATAACTTCAGAGAAGAAGCCTGTGTATATTCCTAACACCTTGTTCACTAGCATTTAAGTTTAGAATAAGCCCCAAGTAAAACAACAGAAATGTATATAGAACTCTTAGTTCTGACATGATTTAATTATATCAAGATACATGAATTTAACTTACTTTAATATAGGCAAACTCTCCATTTTTGTCCATTTTCCTGTTTGTTAAAATAACATACCTCTCCTACATATTCTTTTCTTGACCCAAATGAAATATTAACCTAAGGTCAAGCTGGGAGAGAGAAACGACTGAGATGAATGTCTTTACTAAAATACCAATAAATTTGTCCAACTCAATAGTGTGTTTATTTTCTGTTCCATTTAATAATAGCTTACTGGGTTTTGTTCTTGAGTGTTGCTCTTGTTCGTGTTGTTGACCAAAGTAATGGGGGATTTAAAATTTTGAGTTGCCAGCTCAGTACCTAGTTCTAGAGCATTACAGAATCCTAGCCTGAAAAAGATGTAAACTTCCTCCAATGCCAAAGGATTGTCTGTCCTGTGCTTTAGAAAATCTTGCCAAAGCCTTTCTTTGACAATTACTAAGTATTAGAAGTTTTTTTTGTTTTTGTTTTGAGACAAAGTCACACTCTGTTGCCCAGGCTGGAGTGCAGTGGTGCGATCTTGGCTCACTGCAACCTCCACCTCCCGGGTTTAAGCGATTCTCATGTGTCAGCCTCTCCCGAGTAGTTGGGACTACAGGCGCATGCCACCACACCCGGCCAATTTTTGTATTTTTAGTAGTGATGGGGTTTTGTCATACTGCACAGGGGAGTCTTGAATTCCTGACCGCAGGTGATCCACCCACCTCAGCCTCCCAAAGTGCTGGAATTACAGGCACAAGCCACAGCACCTGGCCTAGAAGCTGTTCTTTTACCTGTGTCTTCTGTCCATTAATCCTGCATATGGGTTTAAGACCATAAAGAAAAAGTAATCTTAATTACTTTCTTCAAATATTTGAAGTTTCTTTCTTTCTTTTTCTTTTTTTTTTTGAGATGGAGTTTTGCTCTTGTCACCCAGGCTGGAGTGCAATGGCGCGATCTCGGCTCACTGCAACCTCCGCTTCCTGGGTTCAGGCAATTCTCCTGCCTCAGCCTCCTGAGTAGCTGGGATTACAGGCACGTGCCACCGTGCCCAGCTAATTTTTTGTATCTTTAGTAGAGACAGGGTTTCACCATGTTGACCAGGATGGTCTCGATATCTTGACCTCGTGATCCACCCGCCTCGGCCTCCCAAAGTGCTGGGATTACAGGCTTGAGCCACCGCGCCTGGCCATGTTTTTTTTCTGACCTCAAGATTGCCTGACATACTATGAAGGGATTGCTCAAGTTATATTAGTGGTTAAGTAAAGATACTAACTTTTCATTTTGAAAAAACTTTAGACTTACAAAACACACTGTAAAAATATTACAAAGTTATTACAACACTATTATCTATTATACTGCTTTTTACTACTCTACAGACCTGCAGATTTGCTCCACTAATAAACCGCTAGTCCAAGATCTTCATTGTCACTGTGGATTTTCATCCTTGTTTAGTCTCTTTTAATCTAGGACACTTCAGTGTTTATCGTTCATGACCTTAGATAAAAGTACAGGCCAATTATTTTTAAAAGATACCGCAAAAGAAGAAAAAGAAAAAAAGATACCGCAAACATTAGGTTTGCCTAATGTTTCCTTATGATGATTAAATTCAGTTTATGTATTTATGCAATGCCTCAATATTTTATTTCTGCCGTAAGGATTCCGTAACTAAATTATGGTTGATATGAAACTTTGAATAGGTCAGTAGAAACTACAAAATGACCCATGTAACCATGACTGAAAATAAAGTATCTATTTTTCCCTATGAGGAAAAAGATTATAACAAGAAGCTGAACAACTAAGTAATGCAAAGAAAGTGACATTCAGGGAATGCAAGTAATAGATAACTGGAATATTTGCAAACTCCACCTCCTGGGTTCAAGTGATTCTCCTGTCTCAGCCTCCCAAGCAGCTGGGATTACAGATGCAGACCACCGTGCCCAGCTAATTTTTATGGAGATGGGGTTTCACCTTGTTGGGAGGCTGGCCTCGAACTCCTGACCTCAGGTGATTCACCCGCCTCAGCCACCTGCTGCGATTACAGGTGTAAACCACTGCACAAGGCCTCCTAGTTTTATTCCATAGTTCTCTTCTACAATCAGGTATACAGTTTATCCTGTAACCTTGAAATTCCTCCCAAGTGCCTTTCATCTGAATCTCCATCATGCTTGGCTGTGCCCTTAGATTTATATACATTTTTTTCCTTGTTTGTATTTTTTTAGTCTTTAGATTTAAATATATCCAAAAATGTTTTTTAAAAAATTGAAGTTAGTCCTTCGGTAGTAGATTAGAATCTCACTGTTTTACAGCCTGCTCCTTTCTTCAGGCAAAGTCTCTTGTCAGGATTCTGGAGGTGGAGGTGGGGACAATAGCAAGTTTCTGAGTGACAGCCTTGCTTTGCAAGCTAAGCATAAGCTTCAGCAGCCTGAGACCCTCTTTGATTCCTCTCCTGGTGTGGAACCAGCACTTCACGAGCTTAAATAAGTCGCAGTCCTCTCAGCACACTTTGCCCAAGGTGGAACTTCCATTCTACAATTGGGGTTGGGTGGGAAAAAAAATCCCTTAACCATACATACCCAGGACTCAGCCTCAGCAACAGGTAGCTGGGGGCAGGATAAGAAATACTGACATCCTTGCCTAGTGGGGTGGCTCACACCTGTAATACCAATACGTGGCGTTTTTGTTGTTGTTGCTTTGGATTTTTGTTTTGTTTTTTTTTTTGAGACAGAGTCTAGCTCTGTTGCCCAGGCTGGAGTGCAATGGAGCAATCTCAGCTCGCTGCAACCTCCACCTCCTGGATTCAATCAGTTCTGCTTTAACCTCCCAAGCATCTGGGATTACAGGCGCCTGCCATCACACCCAGCTAATTTTTGTATTTTTAGTAGAGACGGAGTTTTACCATTTTGGCCAGCCTGGTCTCGAACTCCGCAAGTGATCCACCTGCCTCAGCCTCCCTGTTGGGATTACAGGCGTGAGCCACTGCGCCTGGCCCCAACACTTTGTTTTGGTGGTGGTGGGTATTTGTTTTTGTTTTTCTGAGACAAAAGTCTGTGTTGCCCAGGCTGCAGTGTAGTGGCACAATCTCTTCCTCACTGCAACTTCCGCCTCCTGGGTTGCAGAGATTCTTATGCTCAGCCTCCTGAGTAACTGGGGTTATAGGTGTGCACCACCACAACTGGCCAATTTTTGTATTTTTTGGTAGAGATGGGGTTTTGGCGTGTTGGCCAGGCTGGTCTTGAACTCCCAACCTCAAGTGAGCCACCCACCTCAGCCTCCCAAAGTGTTGGGATCACAGGGGTAAGCCACTGTGCCTGGCCTACTTCTTTTTTTCTAATGAGGTGGGGTCATCATTTTGCCTAAGCTGCTCTCAAACTGTTGGGCTCAATCAATCCTCCCACCTCAGCCTAGTAGTTGGGATTACAGATGTGCACTCCTGCACCAGGGTACAAAATTATTGTACTTAAACTTTTATTATAAAGGATTCAGCTCAAGAACAGCCAAATGAAAGAGATGCATAAGGCAAGGTCTGACAGGGAGGAGCACAGAAGCTTCTGTCCTTGTGGGGTAAGAGTGTGTCCACTGATTGGTACTGGCACAGGATTGGGGGAACCTCAGGGAGGTGATGCCACATGTGGGCCTTGCTTGGCCATGCTACCTGCTGCAAGAGATGGCCCACCCACTTGGCCCACCGAGCCTGAGTCTGGCTTGCACTTCAGTTCCTGAGTTCTTGTCCAAAGCCCAAGAAGAATGAGGATTCTCTGACAATCAAAGAGTGAGCAAGACAGGGAGTTTTACTGAGTGATGAAACAGATTTCAGCAGAGAGGGGATGTGGGGGTGGTTCCCCTACCTGAAGACAGAAACGTCCCCCAGGTTGCTGGGTTCAGGACCTTTAATTGACCCAGAATGAGGAGTGTGTGCTGATTGGTTTGTGAGTATGCAAAAAAGATTAAAGCAAAGACACTACTCAAAGTTGGGCATGACAGTGCAGAAAACCAATTAGGAAAAGGTAGGTCTATGTAAATAGGTGAAGGGTGGGGATCAATCAGAGGAAAGCATGCCAAATGAGAAGACAAGTTCTTAATCTGGTCCAAGGATTTTTTTTTTTTTGAGACAGAGTTTCGCTGTTGTTACCCAGACTGGAGGGCAATGGCGCAATCTCAGCTCACCGCAACCTCCTCCTTCTGGGTTCAAGCAATTCTCCTCCTTCTGGGTTCAAGCAATTCTCCTCCTTCTGGGTTCAAGCAATTCTCCTGCCTCAGCCTCCCAAGTAGCTGGGACTACAGGCACGCACCACCATGCCCAGCTAATTTTTGTATTTTTAGTAGAGATGGGGTTTCACCTTGTTGACCAGGATGGTCTTGATCTCTTGACCTCATGATCCACCCACCTCGGCCTCCCAAAGTGCTGTGATTATAGACATGAGCTACTGTGCCCAGACATTTTTTTTTTTGAGACGGAGTTTTGCTCTTGTTACTCAGGCTGAAGTGCAATGGCGTGATCTCAGCTCACCGCAACCTCAGCCTCCTGGGTTCAGGCAATTCTCCTGCCTCAGCCTCCTGAGTAGCTGCGATTACAGGCACGCGCCACCATGCCCAGCTAATTTTTTGTATTTTTAGTAGAGACGGGGTTTCGCCACGTTGACCAAGATGGTCTTGATCTCTTGACCTCGTGATCCACCCGCCTTGGCCTCCCAAAGTGCTGGGATTACATACAGGCTTGAGCCACCCTGCCCAGCCTGGTCCAGTGATTTAACTTGTACTTGGCTTTCAGCTTTAAACTATTTTTGGCTTGGAGGTGGGGTTTCACTGGGGATCCTCCCCATCTGCCTAGCCATTTGACTGCCTCTTGTTGCTATTAGTACCTCATACGTTCACCAACCAGGAAGTTCTCTGATCATTTTGTCTTGTTTTATTGAGACAGAGTTTCACTCTCGTTACCTAGGCTGGAGTGCAATGGTGCAATCTCAGCTCAGTGCAACCTCCACTTCCCAGGTTCAAGCGATTCTCCTGTCTTGGCCTACCAGTAGCTGGAATTACAGGCATCTGCCACCACAAGTGTATAATTTTGTATTTTTAGTAGAGACAGGGTTTATCCATACTGATCAGGCTAGTCTCAAATTCCTGACCTCAGGTGATCTTCCCCCTCTATCTCCCAAAGTGCTGGGATTACAGGTATGAGCCACCCGGCCCAGCCTTGATCCTCTTTAAGAGTTTTTCTAGGCCGGGCGTGGTGGCTCACGCCTGTAATCCCAGCACTTTGGGAGGCCGAGGCGGGTGGATCACGAGGTCAAGAGGTCGAGACCATCCTGGTCAACACGGTGAAACCCCGTCTCTACTAAAAATACAAAAAATTAGCTGGGCATGGTGGTGCGTGCCTGTAATCCCAGCTACTCGGGAGGCTGAGGCGGGAGAATTGCCTGAACCCGGGAGGCCGAGGTTGTGGTGAGCCAAGATCGGCGCCATTGCACTCCAGCCTGGGTAACAAGAGCGAAACTCAGTCTCAAAAAAATAAATAAATAAAATAACCCATGCTGGCCAGCCCTCCTACATAAGATAGGCATCATCCTCACTTTACCTCAGCTTCAGAAACCCACTGTAGCCCACAGACTGCCTGCTTCATTGTTTCATGCCTAATGGATTTAGGACTCTTCTGGAAAAGAAAAGAACTTGTTTGACATTCAAAATATATCTATTAAATACATCACATTAATAACAATGAGATAAAATTTATTTTATTTTTTAAATTTGGGAGCCACCATGCCCTGCTAGTTTTTTTGTATTTTTGTAGAGATTGGGTTCTGCCATGTTTCCCAGGCTGGTCTTGAACTCCTGAGCTCAAGCGATCTGTCTGCCTTGGCCTCCCAAATTGATGGAATTACAGGCATAAGCCACCATGCCCAGCCTAATGTTTAAATGTTTTGTAGAGATGGGGTCTCACTATATTAGCCAAGCTGGTCTTGAACTCCTGGGCTGAAGCAGTCCTCCCATCTAGGCCTTCCAAATGGCTAGGATTTGCAGGCATGAGACACTGCACCCAGCTTTGATAAATTTATGATAAACTTTAGCATTTAATTTTTTTAAATCTTTTTTTTTTTTTGTAGAGACTGGGTCTCACTATGTTACCCAGGCTGGTCTTGAAACCCTGGGGTCAAGCAATCTGCTCCCCTTGGCCTCCCAAAGTGTTTGTATTACAGGTGTGAGCCAGTGTACCTGCCTATACTTAGAATTTTAAAACATCCTCTCAGAAAGTTTAGACACTTTTTTCATGCGACAAGAGATGTCTACAAAAACCTACAGCATTGGGCCGGGCTCATGCCTGTAATCCCAGCACTTTGGGAGGCTGAGGCGGGTGGATCACGAGGTGAAGAGATCCAGACCATCCTGGTCAACATGTTGAAACCCCCGTCTCTACTAAAAATACAAAAAATGAGCTGGGCATGGTGGCCTGTGCCTGTAATCCCAGCTACTCGGGAGGCTGAGGCAGGAGAATTGCCTGATCCCAGGAGGCGGAGGTTGCGGTGAGCCGAGATCGCGCCATTGCACTCCAGCCTGGGTAACAAGAGCGAAACTCCGTCTCAAAAAAAAAAAAAAACCTACAGCAAAACATTCTAAATGGTAAAGTGTTGAAAATTTTCACCCTGAAATTGGAAAAAAGACAAACTGCCAATTATAATATCTATTTAATATTGTACTGGAAAATCCTATACAGAGCAAGACAGCAAGCTGGAATAGGAATAGGAGATGTAAAATTTCATTATTTGCAGATAACATAATTGGGTATGTAAAAAATTCAAACATATTGAATTAATAAGATAATTAAACAAGTTTATTGTATAAAAGTTATTATTTTTCTTTTCTTTTTTTTTGAGACGGAGTTTCGCTGTTGTTACCCAGGCTGGAGTGCAATGGCGCGATCTCGGCTCACCGCAACCTCCGCCTCTTGGGTTCAAGCAATTCTCCTGCCTCAGCCTCCTGGGTAGCTGGGATTACAGGCGCACACCACCATGCCCAGCTAATTTTTAATATTTTTAGTAGAGACGGGGTTTCACCATGTTGACCAGGATGGTCTCAATCTGTTGACCTCGTGATCCACCCACCTCGGCCTCCCAAAGTGCTGGGATTACAGGCTTGAGCCACCGCGCCCGGCCTTCTTTTTCTTTTTTTTTTTTTTTAAGACAGAGTTTTGCTCTTGTTACCCAGGATGGAGTGCAATGGCGCGATATCGGCTCACGGCAACCTCCGCCTCCTGGGTTTAGGCAATTCTCCTGCCTCAGCCTCCCTAGTAGCTGGGATTACAGGCACGCGCCACCGTGCCCAGCTAATTTTTTGTATTTTTAGTAGAGACAGGGTTTCACCACGTTGACCAGGATGGTCTCAATCTCTTGACCTCATGATCCACCCGCCTTGGCCTCTCAAAGTGCTGGGATTACAGGTGTGAGCCACCGGGCCCAGCCCAAAAGTTATTATTTTTCATCTCAGAGAAAATGTTAAACATTTCACTACTTAAGGTTTGCAGAAAAAAAAAATCTAGGCAGTTCTGCTGACAATAAAAAGAAAAAAAAGAATTTTCTCAATCTGTCACCCAGGCTGGAGTGGAGTGGGCAAAATCATGGCTCACTACAGCCTCAACCTCATGGGTCCAAGCAATTTTCCCATCTCAAACCCCTAAGAAGCTGGAACTACAGCTGTGCCCCACCATGCCGGGCATTTTTTTTTAAATATAGGGATGGGGTCTCCCTTTGCTGCCCAGGCTGGTCTTAAACTCCTGAGCTAAAGCAATCATTTCACCTCAACCTCCCTATGTGCTGGGATTACAGGTGTGAGCCACCACACCCAGCCAAGACATCTTTTAGTAGATGAAGAAAGTGCTCGTCATATACTACAGTTTTTTCTTTACACGCACACATATCAATATAATATATATATTTATATATTATATATATTTATATATATTATATATTTATATAAATATATTATATATTTTATATATTATATATTTATATAAATATATATTTTATATATTATATATTTTTATATATAATATATATTTTATATATATTATATATATTTATATATATTAATTATATATATTATATAAATATATATATATATAGAGAGAGAGATAAATTATTGAACCTTCAGACAGTAGAGGGAAAGTTGAAAACTTCCTTAGGTTTGTCTTTTAAATTTTATTTTTCAATCATTCTTGAGTCTGGCCAGGTACAGTGGCTCACACCTGTAATCCCAGCACTGTGTGAGACTGAGGCAGGCAGGTTAACTGAGGTCAGGAGTTTGAGAATAGCCTGGCCAACATGCTAAAACCTTATTTCTACTAAAAAGACAAAAATTAGCTGGGTATGGTGGCACACACCTGTAATTCCAGCTACTTGGAAGGTTGAGATACAAGAATCACTTGAACCTGGGAGATGAAGGTTGCCGTGAGCCAAGATCATGCCCTGCATTCCAGCCTGGGTGACAGAGTGAGACTCTGTCTCAAAATAATAATAATAATACTAATTTGAGTTTGTGAAATACACTGACAGTAGACAAATGAGCAGCAGGAAAAGTATACAGATTTTTAAAAGCCAGTCAGATTTAACAGTGAGCGGTTTGTATACCAGCATCAGTGGCACTAATGTTAATAAATTCTGATAATCCACTGCCATTGGACCAGTGGCATGCAAATTTATTGCATGCATGTGTAATAAATTTGCATTTGTTATTTGTGGAGTCCCACAAATCATGATACATAAAGAAGGACCAGATGACTTAAGTTTTTCTTTTTGTTGTTTTTGAGACAGAGTCTCACTCTGTCACCCAGGCTGGAGTGCAGTGCCACGATCTTGGCTCACTGCAACCTACGCCTCCCAGGTTCAAGTGATTCTTCTGCCTCAGCCTCCCGAGTAAATTGGGATTACGGATGCTCACCACCACACCAGTTAATTTTTGTGTTGTTAGTAAAGAGGGGGTTTCACCATATTGGTCAGGCTGGTCTTGAACTACTGACCTCAGGTTATCTGCCCACCTCACAGCCTCCCAAAGTGCTGGGATTACAAGTGTGAGTCACCACACCCAGCCAATTTAAATTTTTCTAGTGTCCTGACCTACAAAAGTAATAGGGGTTTGGGATTTCTGGAAAGAAGTAGTGACAGGTTGTGTCATGTTGAGGGGAGGATGTGAACAGCGAACAAAGGCTGTTTTTTTTTTTTGAGACGGAGCTTCACTCTTGTTACCCAGGCTGGAGTGCGATGGCACGATCTCTGCTCACAACTGCAGCCTCCTGGGTTCAAACAATTCTCCTGCCTCAGCCTCCTGAGTAGCTGGGATTACAGGCGTGCACCACCATGCCCGGCTAATTTTTTTTTTTTTTCACCATGTTGACCAGGATGGTCTCCATCTCTTGACCTCGTGATCCACCCACCTCGGCCTCCCAAAGTGCTGGGATTACAGGTGTGAGCCACCGCGCCTGGCCTATTTTTTTGTATTTTTAGTAGAAACGGGGTTTCACCTTGTTGACCAGGATGGTGTAGATCTTTGACCTCGTGATCCACCCACCTCAGCCTCCCAAAGTGCTGGGATTTATGGACGTGAGCCACCACACCCGGCCTAAGGCTGTTTTATTATACAGGTGATGTCCTTGGAATAGGTGGTGTTGACCTTTAGTCTTTCCTTGAGTTAATTTTCCCTGTGCAGAAGTTACAGTTTGGGGCTGTTTTTATAAGCTGGCAGGAGGATATAGGGTCTGGAGTCACACAATCGACCAAGGTGGGTTACAAAGTCCAATTGCCTTGTCAGTTGAGGCAGGAATAAAGAAAACAGAGAATGTCTCAAAGTTAATTAGGCGCTCCAGGGGTTAATCATTCTTCCTCTTTTTTTTTTTTTTATTTTAATAAAAATGGGGTTTCACCATGATGGCCAGGCTGGTCTTGAACTCCTGACCACAGGTGCTTCCAGCTACTTCAGATCTTCTAATTTTAGGAGGCCATGCAGCAGTGTATATGCAGGTCACAGGGACTGCCATAGGCCATACTTGGCTTAGGGTATGGCCTACTGTGCAGCCAGTTAGCCTAAAAGACCTTACAAAAACATTATACACAAAAATTCTGGATTATGAAGCTATTGAGGACTAAACTCTAATTTTTTATCTTGCCCATTTTCCTGTGTAAGGGTGGGGAGTCATGCTGTACAAGTCAAATTCTCATCAGACGGGTTTTATTTAACCCTAAATACTGTGATTTACTTTCCAACCTGACTCTGGCATACATTATGAGACAAGGAAGAAGATGAAAATATACTCCAAAACATGTTTCTTTGCTCTATTTTGAAATGGCCCTACAAAACTGTTCTCTGTGGGGGAGAATTTGCAACTGTAAAGAATCTCTATTCACAGAGCCGGCTCTTTTTCTTCCAGATGTTCCCAGTCCTAGGAGATTAAGAGCTGATGAGAAACATTTGACATCTATTGGCTCTAAGGGCAGCCCCTATAAGACTTCAAAAGAACTTTGGTCTCCACAATTTTTATCTTAACCTGAACATTCCTTCTACGAATCCCAGGTCTTTAGACAGACTCAATCAATTGTCAACCAGAAAATGTTTAAATTCATGTAGAGCCTTCAAGCCCCTGCTTTGAGTTGTCCTGTATTTCTGGACCAAACCAATGTATTTCTTAAAGGTGTCCGATCGATGTCGTGCCTCTCTAAAATATATAAACCCAAGCTGCACTCCAACCACCGGGCACATGTTCTCAGGACCTCCTGGGGGCTGTGTCATGGGCCATGGTTCCTCATATTTGGCTCAGAATAAATCTCTTCAAATATTTTACAGAGTTCGACTCTTTTCGTCGACAATATAAATTCTCCCCAAATTGATTTAGTGTCAATGCAATACCAGTCAAATTCAAGCAGGTTTTTTGCTATGAAAATTGACAAAATAGGCCAGATGCAGCGGCTCATGCCTGTAATCCCAGCTCTTTGGGAGGCTGAGCGGGCGGATCACCTGAGGTCAGGAGTTCGAGACCAGACTAGCCAACATGCTGAAAACCCCATCTCTACTAAAAATACAAAAATTAGCTGGGTATGGTGGCCGGCCCTTGTAAACCTACTCAGGAGGCTGAGGCAGGGGAATTGCTTGAACCTGTGAGGCAGACGTTGCAGTGAGCTGATATCCCACCAAAAATTAACAATGTGATTCTTTTCTTTTCTCTTTTTGAGATGGAGTTTTACTCTCGATGCCCTGGCTAAAGTGCAATGGTGTGATCTCAGCTCACTGCAACCTCCACATCCCAGGTTCAAGTGATTCTCCTGTCTCAACCTCCCAAGTAGCTGGGATTACAGGTCCTCGCTATCATGCCCAGCTAATTTTTGTATTTTCAGAAGAGACGGGGATTCACCATGTTGGCCAGGCTGGTCTCAAACTCCTGACCTTAGGTGATTTATCCACCTTGGCCATCCAAAGTGCTGGGATTACAGGAGTGAGTCACAGCTCCCAGCTGACAATGTGATTCTAAAATTCACATGGAATGAATATCCAAGACAAACTGCAATAAGAACAACGTGGGAGGACTTACTCTACCAGATGTCGAAATTATCATAAACCTACATTAATTAAGGCAATGTGTTATTGGTGTAAGGATACAAAAATAGAGCGAAGAAGCAGAATACAGTCTGGAATGAAACTTACATATGTATGTACCCTAGATTCATGACGAAGATGACACTGCTGAGCAGCGGTGAAATGTCAGTACATTTAAAAAATTATGTGTGCACAATTGGGAATCTATACTTAAAAAAAGAAGCTTGGTCTCTAGCTGTATTCAAGATGGATTATACAGCTGAATATAGAAAGTAAGGCCAGCCTGACGCCTGTAATCCAAGCACTTTGGAGGCCAAGGCAGGTGGATCACCTGAGATCAGGAGTTCAAGACCAGTCTGACCAACACGGTGAAACTCTGTCTTAAAAAAAAAGTAAGGCCAGGTCCGGTGCCTCATACCAGTAATACCAGCACTTTTGGAAGCTGAGGTGGGAGGATAACTTGAAATCAGGAGCTCAAGACCAGCCTAGACAAGAAAAAGAGATCCCCCATCTCTATGGAGGAAAGAAACAAATAAGCTGGGCGCAGTGGCTCATGCCTGTAATCTTAGCACTTTGGGAGGCTGAGGCTGGCAGATCACCTGAGGTCAGGAGTTCAAGACCAGCCTGACCAATATGGTGAAACCTCGTCTTTTTATTTTATTTTATTTTTTTGAGACGGAGTTTTCGCTCTTGTTACCCAGGCTGGAGTGCAATGGCGCGGTCTCGGCTCACCGCAACCTCTGCCTCCTGGATTCAAGCAATTCTCCTGCCTCAGCCTCCTGAGTAGCTGGGATTACAGGCACGAGCCACCATGCCCAGCTAATTTTTTTGTATTTTTAGTAGAGATGGGGTTTCACCATGTTGACCAGGATGGTCTGGATCTCTTGACCTCGTGATCCACCCGCCTTGGCCTCCCAAAGTGCTGGGATCACAGGCTTGAGCCACCACGCCCGGCCAAACCTCATCTTTAAAAACAAACAAACAAACAAACAAACAAACAAACAAACAAAACCAGCATTGGTGGTGTCTGTTGTCCCCAGCTACTCAGAACACTGAGATGAAAGGATTCCTGGAGTCCAGAAGTTCAAGGCCATGACTGAGCCACTGTACTCCATCCTGCATGACAGATCAAGACCTCATCTCAAAAAAAAAAAAAGGGTAAAATCGCTGCACATGGTGGCTTATATCTATAATCCCAGCACTTTGGGAGGCCGAGGTGGGTGGATCACCTGAGGTCAGGAGTTCAAGACCAGCCTGGCCAACATGATGAAACTGTTCTTCACTAAAACAGAAAAATTAGCTGGCCATGGTGGAGGGCACCTCTAGTCCCAAGCTACTCAGGAGGCTGAGGCACGAGAATCACTTGAACCCGGGAGGCAAAGGTTGCAGCCAGCCAAGATCATACCACTGCACTCCAGCCTGGCCAACAAAAGGGAAACTCTGTCTCAAAAGAAAAAAAGGTAAAATGATCAAATGTATATTTTTAACTTTTTTGACACAGTGTCACTCTGTCACCCAGGATGGAGTCCAGTGGCATGACCTCAGTTCATTGCAACCTTCAACTCCCGGGTTCAAGCAATTCTCCTGGCTCAGCCTCCCAAGTAGCTGGGATTACAGCATATGCCAACATGTCTGGCTAATTTTTGTAATTTTGGTAGAGACGGTTTCACCATTTTGGCCAGGCTGGTCTTGAGCTCCTGACCTCAAGTGATCTGCCTGCTTCAGCTTCCCAAAGTGCTGGGATTAAAGTCATGAGCCACTGCACCTGGCATACATTTTTCTTTTCTTTTCTTTTGAGATGGAGTCTAGCTCTGTTGCCCAGGTTGGAGTACAGTGGTGCAATCTCGGCTCACCACAACCTCTGCTTGCTGGGTTCCAGCAATTCTGCCTCAGCCTCTGGAGTAGCTGGAACTATAGGTATATGCCACCATGCCCGACTAATTTTTGTATTTTTAGTAGAGATGGGGTTTCGCTATGTTGGCCAGGCTGGTGTTGAACTCCTGACCTCGTGATCTGCCCACCTTGACCTCCCAAAGCGATGGTATTACAGGTGTGAGCCTGAGTGCTGCCCATAAAATTTTTAAAAGATAAAATAAGGAAATGTAATGACCTTCCAACAGGGAAAGTCTGTAAAAACACACACTTATAAATTGGGTGACATTAAAATTAAGGACATTCATGAAAAGATACCATTAAGACAATATAAAGACAAGCCCTGAAGTAGAAGATGGAATTTGCGAAGCATAATAAATGACAGAGTTTGCATTCAGAAGGAGAAAAAGATACACAATCCCACTGGAAAGTGGGTAAGATTTAAGAAATAATTACTGGCTGGGCTCAGTGGCCCACACCTGTAATCCCAGCATTTTGGGAGGCCGAGGCAGGCAGATTACCTGATTTCAGGCATTCAAGACCAGCTGGACCAACATGGTGAAACCCTGTCTCTACTAAAATACAGAAAACATTAGCCAGGCATGATGGCAGGTGCCTACAATCCCAACTACTTGCGAGGCTGAGGCAGGAGAATCACGTAAACCCGGGAGGTGGAGGTTGCAGTGAGCTGAGATCGCGCCATTGCACTCCAGCCTGGGAAACAGTGAGACTCTGAGTCAAAACGATCAAACTAACAAACACCAAAACCAAAGAAAAAAGAAATAATTACTTCACAAAAAGGGTATCTGAATGGCCAATATGATTTGGGTCTGTGTCTCCACCCAAATCTCATGTCAAATTATAGTCTTCAATGTTGGAGGTGGGGCGTGGTAGGAGGTGATTGGAGTATGGGGTGGATTTCTTCCTTTAGTGCTGTTCTCTTGATAGAGTTCTCACCAGATCCGGTTGTTTAAAAGCGTGTGGTACCTCCCCACCCTCTCTCCCTCCTGCTCCAGCCATGTAAGACAGGCCCGCTTCTCCTTTGACTTCTGCCATGATTGCAAGTTTCCTGAGGTCTCAGCCTTTGGAACTGTAAGACAATTAAACCTTTTTATAATAAATCACCTAGTCTCCGATCTTTTTTTTTTTTTTTTTTTTTTTTTTTTGAGATGGAGATTCGCTCTTGTTACCCAGG
>CM052662.1:81100016-81125106 GCA_028533165.1 Leontopithecus rosalia
CCGCCATGCCCAGCTAGTTTTTTGTATTTTTAGTAGAGACAGGATTTCGCCGCATTGTCCAGGCTGGTCTCGAACTCCTGACCTCGTGATCCACCCACCTTGGTCTCCCAAAGTGCTGGCCAAGGTTAGAGATTTTTCAAAGGCAGTTTGGGGAAAGGGGTAGGGGTTGCTAAGCTATGGGCACTTGCTGCTGATTTGATGGTTCGGAGGTGAAATCACAGGGAGTTGAAATCCTTTTGCCCTGAGTCACTTCTGGCTGGAGCCACAGGAGGGTTGTTGGGTCCAGATGAAGCCATTGGGATGAGGCATGCAAAAAAACCTGAAAAGATACCTCAGAAGGCCAGTCTCAGGTTTATTTCAGAGGCAGAGTCTTGCTCTGTCGCCCAGGTTGGAGTGCAGTGGCACAATCTCCACTCACGGCAACCTCAACCTCCTGAGTTCAAACGATTCTTCTGCCTCAGCCTCCCAAGTAGCTAGGACTATAAGCACGTGTCACCATGCCCAGCTAATTTTTGTATTTTTAGTAGAGACGGGGTTTCACCATGTTGGCCAGGCTGGTCTTGAACTCCTGACCTCATGTGATCCACCTGCCTTGGCCTCCCAAAGTACTGGGATTACAGGCATGAGCCACTGCACCCAGCCCAATATATATATATATATTTTTAAATGGAGTCTCCCTCTGTTGCCCAGGCTGGAGTGCAGTGGTGCAAACTCAGCTCACTGGAACCTCTGCCTCCTGGGTTCAAGCAATTCTCCTGCCTCAGGTCCCCGAGTAGCTGGAATTATAGGAGTGCTACCATGCCCAGCCAATTTTTTTTTTCAGAGGGAGTCTCACTCTGTCACTCAAGCTGGAGTACAGTGGCATGATCTTGGCTCATGCAACCTCTGCCTCCCAGGTTCAAATGATTTTCCTGCCTCAGCCTCCCTAGTAGCTGGGACTATAGGCACCTGCCACCCATACCCAGCTAATTTTTTTTGTATTTTTAGTAGAGATGGGGTTTCGCGATGTTGGCCAGACTGGTCTCCTGACCTCAAGTGATGCACTTGCCTCAGCCTCCCAAAGTGTTGACATTACAGGCCTGACCCACCGCACCCGACTCAATAAGAATTTTAAATGAACATATGAATAAAATCAGCAAAGTAAGCTGAATGGAAATGGGAAGCAGAAATAAGCATCTATGAAGAACCAAGTGGAAATTCTAGCATAAAAATATAATTTTTGAAAACAACAACAAAAAAAATGAAAAAAATATCATTTTTGAAATGAAGAATTCAATAGATAATTAAATAAAAACAATTAAAAATCAGGTTAAGGGACTCTCGTAGGTTATCAGGAAGGGAGAAGAGAATGACATACAAAGGTACTGAGGGTAAAAATAAAACTGCCAAAGTATGATCAATGGGAAGGAAGGCTGCTAAAATATGCCACCCCAAGACAGAAGAGAGTAACTGAGGGCAAACATATTTTTAAAAACAACACGACTTGGTTTTCAGTATTCAGCAGCTAAGACACCTGAGCATTTCTGCTTAATAATATCCTATGGAAGTCAAAGTACTTTGTAAGAAAGGGCTCCGAATATGAAACTAAGTGGAAGCTGCAGTAGCCTCTAGTAGATGAAAACGCCAGTCTCAAAGGGGTCGGCTTTGGGCTGTCAAATGGTGACAAGAGATCAGGGTTCAGGAACACAAAAATGGAAACAGCTCCACACAAAGCTGGGACCAACATCCAGCTTCACTTTCAGCAAAAATACAAACCAGAAAAAAATCCATTCACCACCCCAGAGAGAGAAGGGTACTTGTCTCATGCCGAGCTTCAGGCAGGCCAAAAGCCTCCCCAGAAGTTTTTTGTTTTGTTTTTTTTTGAGACGGAGTTTTGCTGTTGTTACCCAGGCTGGAGTGCAATGGCACAATCTCGGCTCACCGCAACCTCTGCCTTCTGGGTTCAAGCAATTCTCTTGCTGGGACTACAGGCGCGCACCACCATGCCCAGCTAATTTTTGTATTTTTAGTAGAGACGGGGTTTCACCATGTTGACCAGGATGGTCTCGATCTCTTGACCTTGTGATCCACCTGCCTCAGCCTCCCAAAGTGCTGGGATTATAGGCGTGAGCCACCGTGCCCGGCCAGAAGTTTGTTTTTTGAGACAGAGTTTCGCACTTGTTGCTCAGGCTGGAGTGCAATGGCATGATCTCGGCCCACTGCAACCTCTGCCTCCTAGGTTCAAGTGATTCTCCTGCCTCAGCCTCCTGAGTAGCTGGGATTACAGGCTCCGGCCACCACACCCAACTAATTTTGTATTTTTACGGGGTTTCTCCATGTTGGTCAGGCTGGTTTCAAAACTGATCTGGAAGGAACTATCTTCAACCTAGGTAGGTGGCATAAGATTCCCTAAAATAAGGCCTTTAGTCCATTTGGGCTGCTATACCAAAATACCATAAGCTGCATAATTTGTAAACACAAATTTATTTTGTCACTGTTCTGGAGGCTGGGAAGTTCAAGATCAAGGCTCCACTAGGCTCAGCGTTTGGCAAGGGCTGCTCTCTGCTTCCAAAATGGAGCCTTGTTGCTGTGTTCTCACATGGCATAAGGCCATAGGCAAAGACGGCAAAAAGAATTTAGCTAGTAGCTTCCAGCCCTTTTATAAGGCACGAATACATTCATGAGGGCAAGGTTCTCATGACCCAATCACCTCTCAAAGCCATACCTCAACACTGCTGCATTAGGGATTAAGAAGTTTCAACATGAATTCTGAAAGATACAAACATTTCAACCATAGCAGGCCCTGTAAGAGATGAACTCATACTCTAAAATATAAAACTCCTTGAAGGGCTAGGCACAGTGGCTCACACCTGTAGTCCCAGCACTTTGGGAGGCTGAGTTGGGAGGATCGCCTGAGCCCAGAAGTGAAGGCTGCAGTGAACAATGATAGTGCCACTGCACTCTAGCTTGGGTGATGGGAGTGAGACCCTGTCCCTGCCCCCCCACCCCGCCAAAAAATCGAATAGCAGTAATATTAAACTTCAAAACTTCAGATGGCTGATCCAGTTGCAGAGGTATTTACAACTAATTGGTCATAACTTCTCCATGCCCACTGCTTCACTTGACTAGCAGAAAAGCAGACAAACAAAATGAAACTTTCAAATTATAATAGACTATAAAATAAATATGGCATATTTTAAGTGATTAAATAAATTATTTATGTATCTTCGCTCCACACATTTCAACAACTAGTACTGGTTAATTAGTAGGATCAGCTGAAACAAAGGCTTTTACTGAACACATGCCAAGCACTGGACGTAAAACCCCTGTTAGGAACCTCCAAGAAGATTACAGATTTGAAAAAAGAATCATGGACAGAAAACATCATTGGCCCTGTATGGTGGCTCACACCTGTAATCCCAGTACTCAGGAAGGCTTAGGTGGGAGGATCACTTGAGCCTAGGAATTTGAGACCAGCCTGGGCAACAAGGAGAGACCCCATCTCTACAAAAAATAAATTAGCTAGCTGGGCTTTTTGGGAGCTAGTGGTCCCAGCTACTTGGGAGGCTGAGGCAGCATTGCTTGAGCCCAGGAGGTCAAGGCTGTAGTGAGCCATGGTTGCACGACTACACTCTGGCCTGGGCAACAGAGACTGTCTCAAAAAAAACAAAACATCATGCCCACACAGTTTTTACCAATGCTATAAGAACAAGAGGGGAAAAAGACTGAAGGTCTGGTTTAGCTCTAAATTCAACAGTTTATCTTGTGCAATTATGCAACCCCCGCATCGGCTTTTAGTAAAATGAACATATGAAACCTGTTAGAGCATTACTTAATTCATTTCTATTGACAATGCATGGCACTTCAGGGAGTAACCGCAGTGATTCAAATCGCTTAGTACCAGCAGCAGTGACAAGCAGCCACAGGTGCTTAAGGACTCGATATTTGATCAGGAGACACCTAGAGTTTTTGAAAGTCATCTGATGACAGCAATATGCTTTATGCTTCTAAAAAGGAATTGTTATAAATTAGCAATGCCCTCATGGTAACATTAAAACTGCTGAATTTTTGGAACCTTAACATTTGTTTCTACATGGAATTTATATAATTCTACACATTTAAATTATTCAAAGCTGATGGCTGATGGCACAATATTTAATTTTATGGCAAGATTATAAAACAGGCGAGTTCCCTGATACACTCACCGGACATGCGATGGGGGTATGGCTTATCTGTTCAGCCAAACCCCTTACAGAAGAGGGAGCACACAGACTGGGCAAGTGCAGGAGTTGGATTGAGCGCTTTTGAGCTCTGGCCCCATAGTAGCGTCTGGTTGGGGGTGCCTGTGACTCCTGAAGCCCCAGTGGGCATGTTACAGTGCTCCGTTAGCACTGCTGTCCACAGATGGCTTAAGTGTTAACCAGCTCAGTGCCCTCTTGGTACCTGGGTTCTTGTCTGGCATCCAGAAATAATCAGGTCACATGGACAAACTGAAGGATGGTGAATGCAGGGGATTTTATTGCCGGATAACGGTGGCTCTCAGCGGGATGGATGGAGAGTTGGAAAGGGGATGGAGTGGGAAGATCATCTTCCCCTGGAGTTCATCCATCCCATGGCTGATCTCTCAGACCATCTCCAGCTGAACTCCTTTCAACATTTAGATGCTGCTTCTCTGCTGCATTGCTCTTTTGCTCATGGAGCCTGGGGTTTAGGGTTTATATGGGTACAGGATCGGGGGCTGTGATGGACCACAAAGCAACATTTGGGTGTGAAAACAGGAATGCCTGTTCCCATTTAGGGCCATGGGTTTTCCAGGCCTTTGCTGGGGAACTGCCCCCTTCTACCCATTATTTCCTTGCCTCCTGTCCATATCAATTATATTTATAAGAGTAAGAAGTTTTAATGTTAAGTGTTCCTCCAATCGTTATTTTTCATGTTTGATTACCTTTCCATTTTAAAATAAATTAACTTAATAACATCAAGTAACAACTGATTTATGAACTGAAAATAGGGACAAGCCCAACTCCAAAGCTCATGCTTTTAAACAAGATTCGACATCTTTTATTTACATATTTATGACATACATTAATGGTCGTATACAATTTTTAAACTAAATCTAATAACAATAGTGAGGATGGAACATAAAAGACAAAATTCCAAATTTTAGACAGGTTGAAATGTTTTTTCACCAACTGAAAGATAAATGAGCAGCCATTATAAAGTTATGGGCTATATGTCAATTCACTTCTTAAAACTGAAAGTCAGCCACACAGCTGTTAAAAAATGAAAAATTTGCAAATGCAAATATATAATGCATGCACAGCTATCACATTTATTCTTTATTCTTAAAGCCTTTATTTATTCTTTATTTTTAAAGTAAACTGGGAGAGGCATCTTAATAATATATATACATCAAGGCACATTCTTTTCTTGTGCTTTAGGAATGACTTACATGTGATCTGCTTATATCTTAATTTTATACTTTATAACAGCTTCTAATACCTAAAGGCTTAATTTTTAACAATTATACTTTGAGTGGTAGTTCCCGAGAGAGAAATGTGTCATCTCTCACGGTTATTTTCAAAGTCAGAAAATTGGATAGCTTTAAGGAGGTGGGATTTAAACATCAAACATATGAATTAATATAGTTCTAGGTAACCTTTAAAAATAATTTATCTTCAGTCTGGGCATGGTGGCTTACACCTGTAATCCCAGCACTTTGGGAGGCTGAGGCAGGAGAATCACTTGAACCCAGGAGGCGGAGGTTACGGTGAGCTGAGATTGTGCCATTGTACTCCAGCCTGGGCAACAAGAGTAAAACTTCATCTCAAAAGAAAAAAATTTACCTTCAACAATTTGGTGAAATTGTAATCAATTAATTTCTTCAAGTATTATACTATGAGGGCTGCACTGAATAATTTTCAATATTCTGAAATTATCTGACAATTACAGGGTATCCACAGAGCTGCTGTGAATTTCTATATTGCTATCCGATTTCTCAACTGCAGTTTTCAACCAAATTAAACAAACATGATACAAAAGTTGAAAACATATCAAACCTAGTTTATCAACTTGTTCATTCTTTGCAAAGAATGAGAATTCTTCTTCCCCATTAATTGTCCTATGTTAACAAGGAGAATCTTTCCATCAACAGTGTTTAATAACAGTGTTCTTTTCTCATGGTCAATTTACTTGCCTTGAAGAGACAGTATAATAAGGCTTTAATAAGCATTTCATGCATTTTAATGGCATTTGAAAAATTAGCTATTCATTTATGGGTTCCCCATATAGATAAATATATTGTGCAAACTTGATTACAACATGTAACTCATTAAGTGCTTTAAAAACAGAATAAAGAATCCCTGACTGAAAAGGGGATAAAATAAATAGTCAAGAATCACAGATCTAAAGCATTTAAAAGTAATATACCTATGCATCCTATTGAAATGCTTTATATTAGAATTTTTTTTAATCCATAAACAGGGCAGATGAATCACAGAATCTCTATATTTTGAGAATAAAACAGAAGAAAAGCCAACTGGTGCAGCCTTTTAAATGCAAAATGTATAATAATGTCAAAATGCAAGTGAAACTGTACAGTTTTAAATTCAGTACAGTCATTTATAAACATTAATTCATAAAAAGTGTATCATGATAAACCACTGCCATCAAATATTAGGTTAGTGCAAAAGTAATTAGTCAATTACAAAAGTAATCGCACCAACCTAATAGACTTGTTTTCAATTCCTTTACACTAAATGGACTTTTCGATAGAACCCATCGGCCGGACAGAATATTTGGAAATGTTATGTTACCAAACAGCCCGGAGCCTTGATATGTAAACTCCAAGCACATAGTCACAAAGAACTGTAAACAAATGTTCTGTGAGTTCAGTGTACAAGAGATGTTACTTTTTATCTTCATAACATATTCATTCTCCTTCTGAAATATGTGCTACCTCCACTTTAACAGTTTGAATAGCTTCTGCAACTTCAGATAGCTTCTGTCCTTGCTGTTGTGCCAATACATAATTAACCACTTGCATTATACTTTGGTCAGAAAGTGTAGAAACCGATGGATACTCTTCAGTAGCTGCAACAGCTTCCAGAGCTTCCATAGTTTCTCCTGTCACTACCACAGTCTCAAGTTCTTGAGGACCACTGCTTTCTTGTTCCTGCATGTCTGCTGTTAAGATGCTAACAGCATGTGCCACCTGAGTTCCCTGGTTATGAAACTGAAGGGTGTCTTTTTCCAGCATAATTTTGCAAGGCACATAGTCTCTGTGGAATTTAGTCATATGTTTACGGAGTGTTCGAGCATCTATGTAGGCTTCACTACATACAGGACAGACATAGGGCCGTTCACCTGTATGTGTTCTGACGTGGCGTTTTAGTGATCGGGCATCAGCCCAAGCGACTCCACATGTTAAGCACTCAAATGGCTTAACTCCTAAAAAAAAAAAAAAAAGCAAGTGTAGTGAGCTGCAAGTATCAAAATACATTTAAACTGCCTGCCAAATTTCCTTTTATTAAAAAGTACAGTAGACAAGCCTTTCTATCTTGACTATGGCCATGTTTTATTTAGGTCCTAATGGTTTTCCTTAGAATAAACAAGATTCTAAACTATAAATCTCTTTAAAGATCTTCCTACGGACAGATGTGATTGAGAGACAAATTTTAGTTTCTGTGCATGATCTCATTTATTCCTTCATTCCTACACAGCAATCCTATAACCCTAGGATAATAAAAAAGAGGCTTCAAATAGTTTAGTTCAGCATAACAATGTTGATATGGAATTAAGTTCACTGAAATAGGAATCTGTATACACAATAATAGGTACTCAGGTTGAGGATCACCTCTGTCATTTGAATCAAGATATAAAATTAATCTCTTACCAAGGAAGGTGAAACAGCCAGCATAAGCAGAATCACTACTGAACTGGCTTTTATTCTATTTAGATACGTATAATACAAAGCATAGATACCTTCATGGTTGTTCATGTGTCTCCTATACTCTCTTAGCTGAGTGAATTTTCTTCCACATTTCTCACACACCCGTTCCAGGTTTTGCTTTGCTCTTCCTTTTTTCCCATGGGTAGCTTTCTTTACATGCCTTCTGAACAAAGCTTTTTCATAAAATTCTTTGCCACATATATTACACCTAAAATAGGGGAAAAGACCAAATTATTTTGTCCAAAGCAGCAGCAGCCATAACAAGCAGAGAACACACATGTATCAAGTTCAGCTCCTTCTCAAATTTACCCACCTATAAGGCTCAGTTACAGAATGAGACTTCACATGGGAATACCAATCTTTCTTCCAACTATAGCACTTATCACAAAATTGGCACTGGAATGGCTTCACACCAAGATGTTTGTTCATGTGCTGGCGAAGATCTCTAGCTTCAAAGAAACTTTTTTCACATCTGCAATAAAGTTCAGTTACCCAGTTGTATAATCTTATTCCTTTAAAACAAGTTTCCAAGAACTCAGTAACTATTTTTAGTTTTTTAGAACTCCAAAGGATATCTCAACCTAAAAGAATTCCCTAATTTTCCAATCTTGCATAAAGGCTACAGGGTTTTAGGTTCTTTTTATTGTAAGACCACTAGAAATGTTTTAGAAAGAATCGTGCATGTTCTCAACAGTTATTACAGAGGAAATTCATTATTCTCCCTCTCCCCTAACTGACCCCACTTTAAGATCCCTATTCAATCCTCTAATTCTTAGTCCATGTGTTGAAGGTAGGCTTTACCTCTGACCCTAGGGAGAGAGCAATGACTTGGGCCTAAGTCAATCACAGCACAGCATTCCCTTACAGTGACTGACTCAGGGTTGACGGACTTAACTTGATTTAACTGGAGTAACCCTCAGGGCTTTGATGGAACTACCAGAGACGAAGTTTGACAATCTGGGATTTGAGAGGATGTGAAACTGAAACCACTGCTACTGCCACTGTCCTTTGAGGATGTGAGACTGAAACCACTGCCATCATCCATACGGTGCCTCTGAGAAAATTTGAATGTTACAGTTTACATTAAACCACTCAGACTCCTAGACTTTACACTTAATTCAAGCCTGTTTTGGTTGGGTGTACTTTCACTTACAACTGAAAATGTATTGATGACAAACTATCTTTGTTTCAAAATAAGACTAATTAGAGTAACATCAACAAATATGGCAAGTAGGAAACTCCAAAAGCCCGTCTCTCCATAAAACCAGAGGATAAACTGGCAAACTGTCAGAATCAACCTCACCAGGAACTCTAGACACTAATTAAAAGCTTAGCTGACCAGGCAAATGTTTAATAAAGAAAAAAAATTGCTGAATCCCTTTAAGAGAGTTTTCTGATGTACCCCTGAACCTAAAATCAAAGTTAAAAAAAAAAGAGAGAGAGAGAGAGAGCTTCCTTGCTTTTTATTTTTTTTTCCCCAAGAAATAGGGTCTTGCTATGTTGCCTCCCCAGACTAGTTTTGAATTTCTGGCCTTAAGCAATCCTCCCACCTCTGTCTCCTGAAGTGCTGGGATTACAGGCATGAGCCACTGCACCCACTCTAAAATGATTTTTTTTTTAGGCGAGTCTCACTCTGTCACCCAGGATGGAGTGCAGTGGTTCAATCTTGGCTCACTGCAACCTCCACCTCTCAGGTTTGTGATTCTGCTACCTCAGCCTCCCAAGAAGCTGGGACTACAGGCATGCACTACCACAACTGGCTGAGTTTTGTATTTTTAGTAGAGACGGGGTTTCGCCATGTTGGCCAGGCTGGTCTTGAATTTCTGAATTCAGATGATCCTCCTGCCCTGGCCTCCCAAAGAGCTGGGATTACAGGCTTGAGCTGTTGTGCTTGGCTTGATTAATTTTATGCTATATGAATTTTACCTTGATTATAACAGAGATTTTAAGAGGCTCTGGAAATGAAGATGAGTGGGGGAAAGAAACTGGCTGCAAGTGAGACCCTTCTTTCCACAGTCCCTACCTCCAGGTAGTACATTTGAAAATCTCCTTAAATCACTTTAAATGAGTGATTTGTATGGCTTATAATTTACATCACAAAGATGTTTAAAATAGTAATACTTAGGCAAAAAAAAAAAGGACTTTAAAATCAAGAGGAAACTGAAGTTACAGTTTAATATCATCTTCAAATTTTTTTTGAAAACTTAGTAGGCCGGGCGCAGTGGATCACGAGGTCCTAAGATCGAGACTATCCTGCTCAAAATGGTGAAACCCCGTCTCCACTAAAGATACAAAAAATTAGCTGGGCATGGCGGCACATGCCTGTAATCCCAGCTACTCGGGAGGCTGAGGCAGGAGAATTGCCTGAACCCAGGAGGCGGAGGTTGCGGTGAGCCGAGATCACGCCATTGCACTCCAGCCTGGGTAACAAGAGTGAAACTCCGTCTCAAAAAAAAAAAAAACACCTTAGTAAAAACATAACTAAATTAATTGAATGCCTCACATACTGAATACTTACTGAGTACAGTGATAGCCTCGAACCTCAGGCTTTGGTTGGTGTTTCTTGAAGTGCTTGCTGAGTCCAGAACCCCTATGAAAAGACTTCCCACAAACTGAACAAAGGTACTTGGACTCTCCTATTAAAAAAAATTAAAACCCTGTCACGTATCCAGCAATCAGTCCTCTTTTAACAGAATTCTTTATGTCGTATTTTGGAAGTTATTTTACCAAAGGGACATGGAAACTATAACATTTGACAGACATCTAAGAATAACAATAAACCATGTCAAAATCCCCCTTTCCTCTCTGCAACTATAGTACTGTCAGAGGCTACAATCCAAGAAATGTGATACAGTTCTATGACCTATGGATTGTAACAGTAATGTAGTTGAGTACAAGTTGCAGCAGGTATCTACCCTTCATTGGCTATTCCTATACTTCTGCTTTAAAACATCTAAAAATAAGCAAATATGGACAAAAAATATAAGCCAACTCCTATGTTGACAATGATATTTACCTACCTTTTAATTTTCTAAAAGCATGATTACTTTTTTATGCCTAGATTTAAATTATGCTGATTTTAACAGTACACATTTTTCTACATTGAAGCAAACTGAATATTCTGTACACAAACACAGCTATAAAACCAGATTTAAGAAAATGCAGCAGTTAAAAAAACGTTTTTAATTTTAAATACTGTCTCAATACAAAATTGAGCACACACAACTATCAGTTTATCAACATATTTTCTGGTATAATTAAAGCATAATCATTATAAATTAATATTTATGAAATGTAACTATGTCAATATAACTTTCTCATTACCTGTGTGAATACTCATATGTTCCTGAAGACTCCGTTTGGTAACAAATGACTTAACACACAGCTCACACTGGAACTGCTTTTGTGACTGATGGAGACTCTGGTGTAATTTTAGACCATGCTTATAGATAAAAGTCTTTCCACAGACCTAAGATAGAACAGGGGTGATTAAGTCAATAAGATAAAAAGGGAGACTTTCTAACAATGAGGACAGAGAAAATGAATGTTATTTCAAATAAATATTTAAGTTATTTAACTTATAATAAACATAGTGACAAAGTGAAAGTTGAAACCAACTTGAAAGGTGACCCCTCTTCTTATTCGGTATTCAACAGATATTGTTAACTTTCTAAATCCATGTGATCACCAGAGACTCTCAAAATAGTAAAACTCAGACAAACCTCATGCTATCCTTGAGACTGGTAAATAGTATACCTTGTATTAAGAGACATAGGAGCTTAATCAAGAACAATGTACCATTTCCTGCTACACCAACTAGAACAGTACTTTTCAAACTATGATGAACTAATTACTTTTTTCCTTTCCACAATCCACCGAGAGAAATTTCTGTTAAACACAGTAAAAATGATGGCTCATGCCTGTAACCCCAGCACTTTGGGAGGCTGAGGCAGGTGGATCACCTGAGGTCAGGAGTTCAAGACCAGCCTGACCAACGTGGAGCAACCCTGTCTCTACTGAAAAATACAAAATTAGCCAGACGTAGTGGCGCATGCCTGTAATCCCAGCTACTTGGGAGGGTGAGGCAAGAAAATCGCTTGAACCTGGGAGGTGGAGGTTACAGTGAGCCGATATTGAGCCATTTTATTCCAGCCTGGGCAACAAAAGCGAAACTCCACCTCAAAAAAACAAGAGATGTGACAATGGTCAAATTGCTATGACAGTTTCTACATGCTTACTCTATTTCTGTACTTATCTTCTATAGGCCACACATTCTGAGTAGTGCCACATGGGAAGACCAGAGGCCCAACTAATACTTGGTATTTAAATTTATGGCTGGGCACGGTGGTTCACACCTATAATCCCAGCACTTTGGGAGGCCGAGACAGGCAGATCATTTGTGGTAATGAGTTTGAGACCAGCCTGGTCAACATGGTGAAACCCCATCTCTACTAAAAAAGAAAAAAAAATTTAGCCAGATATGGTGGCAGGTGCCTATAATCCCAGCTACTCGGGAGTCTCAGGCAGGAGAATTGCTTGAACCCAGGAGGTGGAGGTCGCGGTGAGCCAAGATGGCACTACCATACTCCAGCCTGTGTGACAGAGCAAGAATGTGTCACAAAAAAACAAAAATAAAAATACATACATACATACATTTATGAATAAAGTGATCCTTAGGACTTGGCTTCAAAATAACTGGCAGGGGAGGGGGGTGGTGGGAGTACCCCAGCACTTTGGGAGGCTGAGGCAGGTGGATCACTTGAGATCAGAGGTTCAAGACCAGCCTGAATAACATGGAGAAATCCAGTCTCTACTAAAAATACAAAATTAGCCGGGCATGGTGGCACATGCCTGTAATCCCAACTACTAGCAAGTGTGAGGCAGGAGAATTGCTTAAACCCAGGAGGCAGAGGTTACGGCAAGCCAAGATCATGCCATTGTACTCCAGTCTGGGTAACAAGAGTGAAACTCTGTGTCCAAAAAAAAAAAAAAAAAAAAGAAAAAGAGTATACATAAAACACGTGACCACGAGCTGGTAACTACTGAAGCTGGGTGAAGGGTACATGAGGGTCCACCTCATTCTCTTCTAATATAATAAAAGGGTACAAAAAAGAGAGAAATATAAAACATCTCATTGGAGGCCAGGTGTAGTGGCTCTTGCCTATAATCCCCTATAATCCCAGCACTTTGGTAGGCCAAGGTAGAAGAATAGCTTGAGACCAGAAGTTCTAGACCAGCCTGGGCAATACAGCAAGAACCTACAAAAACTAAAAAAAAGAAAAAAATTAGGCGGGTATGGTGGCATGCACTTGAAGTCCTAGCTACTTGGGTGGCTGATACAGGAGGATTGCTTGAAATCAGGGGTTTGAGTTTACTGTGAGTTAAGATAATGCCACTGTACTCTGACCTGGTTAACAAAACAGGAAAGACCTTGTCTTTAAAAAATCTCTTTGATATATGAAAAAGGTACTTGCACATGCATATTTACAGCAGCACAATTCACAGTTGCAAAAATATGAAACCAGCCCAAATGTCCATAATTCAACAAGCAGATAAAGAAAATGTGGTATATATGGGTGTGTGTGTGTCTCTCTCTCTCTCTCTCTCTCTCTCTCACACACACAAACACACACACACACACACACGCAGTGGCACAATCTCGGCTTACTGCAGTCTCCGTCTCCCAGGTTATAGCGTTTGGAGACCATTACTCTAAGTGAAGTAACAACTCAGGAATGGAAAACCAAACATCGTATGTTCTCACTTTTAAGTAAGAGCTAAGCTATGAATAAGGGGAAAGGGTGACTTGGGGGTGAGGCATAAAAGACTACATCACCAGGTACAGTGTATACTACTCAGGTGATGGGTACACCAAAATTTCAGAAATCATCACTAAAAAACTTATGCATGTAACCACACACCACCTGTTCCTTGAAAATTATTAAAATAAAAAAAAGAAAAAATCTCATTGGTTCCAAAACTTTTTTTTTAAGTCAGAGTTTTGCTCTTATTACCCAGGCTGGAGTGCAATGGTACAATCTTCTCACTGCAACTTTGGCCTCAAGGGTTCCAGTGACTCTCCTGCCTCAGCCTCCCGAGTAGCTGGGATTTCAGACAGGACACCACACCCGGCTAATTCTGTATTTTTCGTAGAAATGGGGTTTCTCCATGTTGGTCAGGCTTGTCTCACTCAACCTCAGGTGATCTGCCTGCCTCGGCCTCCCAAGTGCTGGGATTACAGGCGTGAGCCACCATGCCTGGCCTGAATACTGTTTTTTAATTAAAAAAAACTGAGTTAGGCCTAGCATAGTGGCTCACACCTGTAATTCCAGTACTTGGGAGCCTGAGGCAGGAACACTAGTTGAGCCCAGGAGTTTGAGGCCAGCCTGGGCAAGATAGTGAGACTCCCATCTCCATAAAATATAAAAAAAAATTACTGTGGTGGTGCACACCTGTAATCCCATCTACTTGGGAGGCTGAGGTGGAAGGATGGTTTAAGCCTCTGGGAAGTGGAGGCTGCAGTAAGCTGTGATCATGCCATTACAATCCAGCCTGGGTGATAGAGCAATACCTTGTCTCAAAACAGACAGAAAAAACCCAAACTGAGTCATACTCATATATAAGGTTGCAAGTGCTATTAGAAATTTTTCACTGTTCCAAATAGCCTGAAGTGGCTAATTACAGGATTCATGATTTGGCATTAGGTACCCTTTTTTTTTTGAGACAGATTCTTGCTCTGTTGCCCGGCTGGAGTGCAGTGGTGCAAGCTCTGCCTCAGCTCACTGCAACCTCCGCCTTCCAGGTTCAAGTGATTCTCCTGCCTCAGTCTCCCAAGTAGCTGGGGATTATAGGCATCCGCCACCATGCCCAGCTAGTATTTTGTTTTTTGATTTTTAGTAGAGACGGCATTTGACCATGTTGGCCAGGCTGGTCTCAAACTCCTGACCTTATGATCCACCTGCCTTGGCCTCCCAAAGTGCTGGGATTACAGGCGTGAGCCACTGCTCCCGGCCTGGCATTTAGGTACTTTCAATCCTTAGCTCTAGAGAAGAACACAGCTTAGGCAGGACTATTACGGACCACAGAGATTTGTTAAAGCCACGGGTTCCTTTCCAGTCCAGGTTGGTCCTATTGAAGATTAAGGAATGAATGGAAGGATAAATTGGTTATTTTTTACCCTATGTATTCTCTGGACCCTAGTAAGTTTTCACAAACATCTTAAATAGATTTAAATTACAACTTCAGAGAGCAAATTAAAAATGTATGATGATAGGCAATCACCTTTGATCTAGGCAATAAAGAAGACATACATTTCCCTGACATTTTACAAATATGAGTGACTTGAGAATACTTATCCCGCTAGTCTCTTTGGCACCATAGTTAAGTTCTAATGTTCTTTAAATAGCAAAATAAATGTTACAGCTTTACCTGGCATGCATGTGGCTTTACACCTGTGTGCTTTAACATATGTATTCGAAGAGAGTATAATTTAGGTAATGTTCTTCCACATATGGAACATATAAATTCCCGTTTGGTTCTGCCCTTCTCAGATGATGTTCCTGATGCTTCATTAGATGTAGAATTGGATGAAGATGAAGAGGGTGCATCTTTTCTGGTATGACGAATAAGGTGTGCTCGCAAAGAGGCACTGTACTGAAACTGTTTTTTACACAACTAAAAGAAAAGTAAACAAAATTCTCATTAAATGTATTACCATTACAAAATGTTAAATGAAACTTTAACTTTGTTTTTGTTACAATTATATAAATCAATAAACACATGTATTATGTAACAAACAATAGGTACTAGATTATAAAGATAAAAGGGATAAGACTCCAGCCCTATTCTGGAGAGGCTGAAGTCTGATGACAGCACAAGTTTTTTGTTTTCTTACATTTTATTTTATTATTATTATTATTTTGAGACGGGAGTCTCATTCTGTTGCCCAGGCTGGATTGCTGCGGCACACTCTGGGCTCACTGCAACTTCTGCCTCCTGGTTCAAGCAATTCTCCTGCTTCACCCTCCTGAGCAGCTGGGATTACAGGTGCCTTCGACCACGTCTGGCTAATTTTTTGTATTATTAGTAGAGACAGGGTTTCACTATGTTGGCCACGCTGGTCTCGAACTCCTGACGTCATGATCTAGCCCTTGGCCTCCCAAAGTGCTGGGATTGTAGGTATGAGCCATCTCACCCAGTCATTTTTTATTTTTATTTTTATTTATTTTTTAAAAACCTGAAATAATTGGAAGACATTTTTTATTTTTTTGAGATGAAGTCTCACTCTGTCCCAGGCTGGATGGAGTGCAGTGGTGGGATCTCAGCTCACGGCAACCTCCGCCTCCCAGATTCAAGCGATTCTCCAGCCTCAGTCTCCAGAGTATCTGGGACTACAGGTGTGTGCCACCACGCCCAGCTAATTTTTGTATTGTTAGTAGACGTGGGGTTTCACCATGTTGGCCAGGATGGTCTCGATCACCTAACCTCGACAGCACAAGACTTATATGTTAAAAAAGTGAAGTATCAACAAGGTTGGGCTTCAAATAGGTCTTACAGGAATGGTTAAAAAGAATACTATCATTAGTATGAGTACTAATAGTTGTCATGTGGAACAGAAGCAGGGGCTGGAAACAGAAATGTAAGGCTATGAATAATGGACTGGATTTTATCTCATAGTTGAAGATTCACAAAAGTTTTGTTCTTTTTAAAATCAAAAGTTATATATGCTTACCCTCTTCAAAACCTATTTTTTAAAACAAGTAAAACTGGTCTCCTGGCCAATCATCTCCACTATATTTTGCTTCTAGAGTTATCTTTGACTTTGTTTTTAAGTGCAGCTGTGCTTGGATGAAGCCCTCAATGCTTCTCTTTGTAACTCTATGTAACATATATAATGGAAGTTGATTCGCATTTTCACTCCTCTACTCCCTACTCAGACACGTAAACAATTTCCATTACCCCTCTTTATCAGTACTGTTACATCATATTCTTGAGTAGACCAATTCAAGGCTTGCATTTTTAGGATGTAAATATTATTACCACTGGGCCACATATAGTACACTGTAATTCTTTTTCCTTTCTTGATTTTTGTTTTACTTACCTCTCTTTGCACTTACTAATCTGCCAAACCCTTCCCCCAACTGTACTGGGAGGAGATATAAAACCCATCAACTTTTTGGAAATCTCTTCAAACCATTATGCCCTGGGCTGGGCATGGCGGCTTATGCCTGTAATCCCAGCATTTCGGGAGGCTGAAGAGGGTGGACTGCTTGAGTCCAGGAGTTTGAGACCAACCTGGGCAACATGGTAAAACCGTCTCTACAAAAAAATACAAAAATTAGCCGAGCATGGTGGTACATGCCTGTGGTCCCAGCTATTTGGGAGGCTAAGACAGGAGGATCATTTGAGCCAGGGATGTGGAGGCTGCAGTGAGCACTGATAGTGCCATTGCACTCTAGCCTGGGTAACAAAGCAAGACCCTGTCAAAAAAAAAAAAAATTTATGTCCTGGGGCTAATTGTTCACGTGCCTAGTACATAGCTTCATCCTGGGATCTCCCTTCACTATTTTCCTGATGAATCCCCTAGGACTCTGCTGAATTGAACACCACGTTTTCCATTTACCATGCCTTGTTCATTTTAGCGAAACATATGTCAATAGCTTCTTGAGAAAATTTTGGTGGTAATACTTTAGAGACACAAAAAAAAAAAACTTTAGAGACCTGGCATGTCTGACATATTCTTATTCTACCAACATAAGTAATTAAAAGTTTGACTGATTGGCTGTAAGATTTCAAGCCAGAAATAATTTCTCTTTAGATTTTAAACACATTGTACCTTTGTCTTCTAGTTTCTGTTGCTGTTGCTGAAAAGCCTAAAGTCATTCTGATTCTCATTCTTTTTGAGACTGACAATGTTTTTGTCTTTCCTCTGGCAATTTATTTACTTTTGTCCCTTCATTCTGAAATTTTATAATGTACTTTAATAGAGTTTTATTTTCATCCAGTGTTCTGGGCATTCAGTGTACTCTTTTAACACAGAAACTTCTTAAGTTCTGAAATTTTTCTTTATTAATGTTTTCCATGTTGTTTGAAAATAATAATTGTATACTGAATTTAGACAAATCCTATGATTTTCTTTCACTTCCATTTCTAACTTGTCTTTTTGCGCTATTTTCTGGGAGATTTCATTAGTTTTATTTCCCAACTTTTCTGAGATTTTTAGATGGTATTATATGTTTTATTCCTAAAAAACTCTTTAGTTATTTTAATGTGTCCTTTATATTAATAAAATTTTTTTCTTTTTTTTTTTTGAGACGGAGTTTTGCTCTTGTTACCCAGGCTGGAGTGCAATGGCGCGATCTCGGCTCACCGCAACCTCCGCCTCCTGGGTTCAGGCAATTCTCCTGCCTCAGCCTCCCGTAAAATTTTTTTCTTTTGAGATGGAGTCTCCCTCTGTCACCAGGCTGTAGTGCAGTGGTGTAACCTCGGCTCACTGCAACCTCCGCCTCCCAGGTTCAAGCAATTCTCCTGTCTCAGCCTCCCGAGTAGGTGTGCGCCACCATGCCCAGCTAATTTTTGTATTTTTCGAACAGATGGGGTTTCATCATGTTGGCCAGGATGGTCGCGATCTCTTGACCTTGTGCTCTGCCCGCCTTGGCTTCCCAAAATGCTGGGACTACAGGTGTGGGCCACTGTGCCTAATAAAACTTTTTAAGACTTTTTTTTTAAACACTGGTCAAGTGCAGTAGTGAGAAGAGGGTAAAGAGTTAAACAAGGAGTTCGATCTGTAACTGTGAACAATCAATGGAGATAACTCACCAACTTCGGACCAGCCAATGTGATCTTTTATTAAAAACATTTTTTTTGGTAGAGACAGAGTCTCGCTATATTGCCTGGTCTTGAACTGCTGGGCTTAAGTGATCCACCTCTGCCCCCAGAGTGTTGGGATTACAGGGATAGGCCACCATGCTCAGCCTCAATGTGCCCTTTTAAAAACACAGTACTGCCCAGTGTGGTGGCTCATGTCTGTAATCCCAGCACTTTTGGAAGCCGAGGTGGGCGGATCACTTGAGGTTGGTAGTTCAAGACCAGCCTGACCAACATGAAGAAACCCCGTCTCTACTAAAAATACAAAATTAGCGAGGCATGGTGGCACATGCCTGTAATCTCAGCTACTCAAGAGGCTGAGGCAAGAGAATTGCTTGGGCCTGGGAGGTGGAGGCTGTGGTGAGCTGAGATCACACCATTGCACTCCAGCCTGGGCAACAAGAACGAAATTCTGTTTCAAAGAAAACAAAAAACAAAAACATAGTAGTATCTGGTTGTTCTGTAAACATAACTTGTTCATTTATCTCATATAAAATATCTCATATAAAATACTTTGCGGTTTTTTTCAGTTTTTTCTTGCTAGTCTTGGGTTCCTCAATGTTGTCTTTTTTTTATTTTTAAGAGACAGGGTCTCATTCTGTCACCCAGGCTAGAATGTAGTGGAGCAATCTTGGCTCCCTTTAGCCTTGACTTCCTGGGTTAAAGCTATCCTCCTGCCTCAAGCCCCCATCAAGTTGCTGGGACTACAGGTGTGTGCCACCATGTCAATTTTTGTATTTTTTTAGAGACAGGGTTTCACCATATTGCTCAGGCTGGTCTTGAATTCTTGAGCTCAAGCAATCCACCTGCCTTGGCCTCCCAAAATGTTTGGATTATAGGTATGAGCCACTGTGCCCAGCCAAAGTTGTTTTCTTCAAATCTTTTGTCATGAGTCTAATAGTTTAGGATAAAACATATAGGATAAAACATATAGGATAAAACATTTAGGATAATAATTTTAGGATAAAACATTAAAAAATTCATTGGGACCAGGCGTGGTGGCTCACGCCTGTAAATCCCAGCACTTAGGGAGGCTGAGGCAGGTGGATTGCGAGGTCAGGAGTTTGTTTGAGACCAGCCTGGTTAACACAGTGAAACCCCATCTCTTAAAAAAAAATTCATTGGAATTTCCACCTAAGTGAGGAGAGAATTGTTGTTGTTGTTGTTGTTTTTAATTATCAAGAGGCTTCAAATGCAATTGAAATTTTTTTTTTGAAAGGAGAGAAGGAAATAAAGAAAAAAAAAGGAGGGAAGGAGAGGAAGAAAGAGGAAGAAAAAGAGGGAGAGAGAACAGGAATATTGCTTTATTCTAAAAATGGGTATTAATAATGGCTGATCAATATTTTGTATATTTAAAGTGGAGAATGTATATTTTGTGTATTTAAAGTGGAGAGCTCTATAAATATTTATTAAGTTTACTTGTTCCGGATCTGAGTTCAAGTCCTGAATATCCCTATTAATTTTCTGTCTCATTGAGTCTAAATCTCTTTATGGGTCTTATGTATCCGGGTGTTAGGATCGTTAGCTCTTATTGTTGCATTGATCCTTTTACCACTATATCTTTGTTGCTTTGAAATCTATTTTATCAGATGCGAGAATTGCAACTCCTGCTTTTTATTTATTTATTTATTTTTTCTCTCCATTTGGTTGGTAAGTCTTTCTCCATCCCTTTGTTTTGAGGATTGTTGTTAACCATGAGCTTTAGTCAGTAGTATCTTTAAGTCTTTTGTTATTGGGTTTCAGATTTTTCATCTCTGAGAAATCCTGCTGCTTTACAGTTAACATCTGGATGCCTATATCCCAGGACTTCAGTAAAGAAAGAACTTCGGCTGGGTGCGGTAGCTCATGCTTGGTATCCCCAACCTTGGGGAGGCCAAGGCAGATGGATCACTTGAGTTCAAGAGTTTGACACCAGCCTGGCCAACACAGTGAAACCCTGTCTTTACTAAAAATACAAAATAATCAGCCAAGCATGGTAGCCCGCGCCTGTAGTCCCAGATACTCAGCTGGCTGAGGCAGAAGAGTCACCTGAACCTGGGAGGTAGGGGTTGCAGTGAGCCAAGATCATACCATCGCACTCTAGCCTGAGTGACAGAACAAGACTCCATCTCCAAAAAACAAACAAATCAAAAAGACAATATTCGGTATGCTTTTATGCTTTTACCCTTCCCTCTTTTAGGTACTGTACCTTTAGCTTCACTGTACACAGCACTTCCCAGTGGAGTTTCGGTTTTATCTTTTCCTTTTTTTCTTCTTGAGACGGAGTTTAGCTCTCGTTACCCAGGCTGGAGTGCAATGGCGCCATCTCGGCTCACCGCAACCTCCGCCTCCTGGGTTCAAGAGATTCTCCTGCCTCAGCCTCCTGAGTAGCTAGGATTACAGGCATGTGCTACCATGCCCGGCTAATTTTGTATTTTTTAGTAGAGACAGGCAGGTGATCTGCCTGCCTTGGCCTCCCAGAGTACTGGGATTACAGGTATGAGCCACCATTCCCGGCTTGTCTTTTCCAAGGAGTAGACGATGGTTTTTTGGCTAAGGGGGCAGTGGTGGTGATTTAATTGCCTCTACTTTCAAGGCAGTTAGCACTACTAATTCCTGAGACATTCTAGTGGCTCTACAATACAATTTGAATTGATTCTTAACTTTCCCCACTGAAAACCTGGAAGTAAATCCTTTCAAATCTGCTGAATAAGTTACTCCATCTATTTATTCATATCTAGAATTTAGTTGTTAAGATCTCCTGTTCTCTCTGCTTTTTTTATGAGTTACATTTTTAAAATGATCTTTTTACTGTTGTTTTACTTGGGTATCAGGAGGAAGCAGAGATAAGTCACTAAATATTTTGGGGAGGCAAGTAAATGACATGCACCTTTAAATCAGAAGATGACTCTTACGGACATATAAGGCAAGTGAAAAGACAACCCAGCAGTAAGTTGGATTCTATATAAGATTAGAGTTACCTTCAATTAGCTTTCTAAATACTTACTGGACATTTATAATCTCTAGCTCTTTCATGTTTCAGTTTGTGCATTATAAGGGCATATCGTCTCTGAAAAACCATTCCACATTCCCCACATTTATGAGATGCTTCTTCCGTGCTCTCTTTAGCATCTCTTTTTGGCTGTTTCATTTTTTTTCCTCTTTGAACTAACTTCTGAGCCACCTAATTAAGAGACAGAAATCACAATCTAAGTAAATATACTCAATTTTTAAAGTCATGCTGTAAATTTCTAACAAAAAGATTTCATGTGCACATTATCTTATTAATACTGGCATTTAAAGCATTAAGTTGCTACCTTGCACCCATCTCCTCTCCCAAATAATTTTCACTATAGCCATACAATCATCAATAGAATGCTTTTAACCTACAGCTAAAGCTACAAAGGTCTACCCTTTTTGCATCATACCTGTTGAACTGCTGACTTGGGAATGGCTTTCCGTTTCTGCAGCCTTTTCTCCATTCCCTTGTGTAGTCGAATATATGCCCCTTCATTAACAGAACGTTGTCTAAGCCTGCTTCTGTAAGTTTCATCATCAGGGCCAAAGTCTGTCTTTGCTGTTGATGCAACTAGATTTTCCTGATCTTCTAAAGGCTGGTCAACATTCTGCATATGTTTTGGAATGTCTTCAGCACAGATTTCTTCAGCTGATGTATCATTTCCCACATCACTATCCTCTGGTGAGCTACTAATTACAGTCTCTTTTGAAACTTTAGGATATGTATTAGAAACTGTGTTATTTTCTCTGTTGTTTGAAGTTTCTAGTTCCGTCTGGTTGTTTTTTGTTAAATCAACAAACCCCATTTCAGGATGGGAATCAGCTATACATCCTACAGATGACTGGACAGCTTCAGCCTCTGAAGAAACCTGGGGCTCAGGCTGTCGTCCTACCTCTCCATTCTGCTCAGCTTCTGGCAATTCTCCATTTACCAATAGTACAATTTCACAATCCCCAAGTTCCGTAGATAAAGTGGTTGTGCTTCCCTCATTGCTAGCCACAGAAGGTGCTGGACCTCCATTCTGTACTGGTAAGTCCTGGGTGGATGCAACTGTTTGTACTTCGCCCTTCTTATATACTGTTAACTGCTTCTCTTCCATTAGCTTATGTACACTTTCACAAATCTCTAAGACTTCTGACATGAAAAGATGACGAGCTAAGATGGCTACATCAGCCATGCTACAGAAGTCAAAACTTAGTACAGAAGTATAGGCAAATTCCAGTAAAGGAAGGAAGCTGGCCTTACAAAAACCTGTATGAATACAAGGAAGGTTAAGACAAAAAAGTCAATTACCAACGAAACAATACAGAATTATGACAATATAAACCATAATTCAAAGGCAAATATGACCATTTATTCCATAACTAATCATTCCTGGATTTGCATTTTGTTCTGGTTGCTTATTAAACCTTGACTAACTCACTTCTATGAGCTGAGTCTCAGTACCTAATACAGAAAATAGTATCAGACTTACTACCTCAAGAGTTGCTGTAAGGCAGTCATTTTCAAACTGTACTCCTTAGAACCCCAGGGATTCCTCAAATTCCCCTCAAGAACAGCTGCTGGAGAATGGAAGGTTAAAAAAAAAGAGGAAGGCAGGTGAGCAAGCAGGGTTCAACCAACCTGTCCTCTAATCTCACTTCAGTAAATACAGCTGTACTTCCAAGTAATAGTGGTCCATATAAAAACGTAATTGAACAGTTATATGACTAAAAGTAAAAAAAAATAATAATAATAACCTAAGGGAGAGGTCAGCAATATTTTTCTGTTAAGAGTAAGATAATATTGCAAACCACGAGGTGACTGATAAAACTGCTCGGCTTGGCACTGTAGCTGAAAAGCAGATATACACCAATGGCGTGGCTGTATTCTAATACAACCTTCTTTATAAAAAGGGAAGGAAGGGAAGACTGGTCCGTGGGCTGTAGTTTGCCTATACCAGGTATAAAGAATAAAATAATTACTATACACATAAGGTACTACATTCTTCTGTAAGAAAATAAGGTCAGTTTCTTTTCTAAAATTCTCAATAATTCACTTTCAAAAGTCATTTTCGATTCTTAATATTCACATGAATCAAAAATCAGAAAAAATATTACACAGTTATAATTCTAACTCTATGTCCATAACCAGAATGATTAAGAATTTGTGTAGCTCTCCAGAGTTTCTTTATACAGCCAAGCATTCATTCATTCATTCATCCATCCATCCAGTCATTTATTCGTTTAGAAACGGAGTCTCACTCTGCCACCAGGCTGGAGTACAGTGGCATGATTTCGGCTCACTGCAACCTCTGACTCCTGGGTTCTTCAAGAGATTCTCCTGCCTTAGCCTCCTGAGTAGCTGGGACTACAGGCGTATGCCACCACGCCCAGCTAATTTCTTTATTTTTAGGAGAGACAAAGTTTCACTATGTTGGCCGGCATGGTCTCTATCGTCTTGACCTTGTGATCCACCCAGCTTGGCCTCCCAAAGTGCTGGGATTACAGGCGCGAGCCACCATGCTCGGCCGAAAATATTTTTATTTTTTTAGTTACTCTGAGACAGGGCCTTGCTCTGTCATCCAGGCTGAAGTGCAGTGGTTTGATCATGGCTCACTGTAACCTTGACCTCCCAGGCTTAAGTGGTCCTCCTGCTTCAGCCACCTGAGTAGCTGGGCAGGTACACACCTAGCTAATTTATTTTTGTATTTTGTAGAGATGGAGGTCTCCCCCCATGTTGTCTAGGCTGGTCTCAACCTCCTGGCCTGAAGTGATACTCCTGCCTTAGCCTCCCAAAGTCCTTGGATTACAGGTGTGAGCCATCACACCCAGATGGAAGCAACTATTCGTCTTCTGCCTTATCACACTAGGTGTCATATTATACATACTTTTTTGCTCTTTGTTTTTCTCATACAATAATTTATCTTAGAGATTTTTAAATATACAATTGAGAGCCCTATTTGCTGTAATTTTCAGTTTTGACTCAAAGTATGTAAAGTGTGGTTCTTTATGCAAAAGAACCTACAAAGGATGAACAAACATACAGAGAAGACTTTTTTTTTTGTTTGTTTGTTTTTTTGTTGTTTTTTTTTTTTTTTGAGACGGAGTTTCGCTCTTGTTACCCAGGCTGGAGTGCAATGGCGCGATCTCGGCTCACTGCAACCTCCACCTCCTGGGTTCAGGCAATTCTCCTGCCTCAGCCTCCTGAGTAGCTGGGATTACAGGCACGCGCTACCATGCCCAGCTAATTTTTTGTATCTTTAGTAGAGACGGGGTTTCACCATGTTGACCAGGATGGTCTCGATCTCTTGACCT
>CM052662.1:81125606-81145910 GCA_028533165.1 Leontopithecus rosalia
GTATCTTTAGTAGAGACGGGGTTTCACCATGTTGACCAGGATGGTCTCGATCTCTTGACCTTGTGATCCACCCGCCTCGGCCTCCCAAAGTGCTGGGATTACAGGCGTGAGCCACCGCGCCCGGCCTCGGAAAGCTAATTCTTAAAAAGGCTGAAGCCATATTAATCCTGCTAAACATTATGAGACCAAGTTTGAGGTAAATAATATTCCTTTAAAAAAAAAAATCACATACTAACAAAATAATGTATTTTGGTCTTTTACCTAATACCCTTTAAATTTCTTTTTTTTTTTTTTTTTTTTGAGACAGAGTCCCACTTGGTCACCCAGGGTGGAGTACAGTGGTATGATCTCAGCTCACTGCAACCTCCACCTCCTGGGTTCAAGCAATTCTCATGCCTCAGCCTCCCAAGTAGCTAGGTTTACAGCTAATTGCTACCATGCCCAGCTAATTTTTGCATTTTCAGTAGAGACATGGTTTTGCCATGTTCACCAAGCTGGTCTCGAACTCCTGGCCTCAAGTGATCTGACTGCCTCGGCCTCCCAAAGTGCTGGGATTACAGGCGTGAGACACCATGCCTGGCCTACCCTTTAAATTTCTAAGTCCAAAGTCCTAAGAAAAATTTTCAAAGTCCTAGGAAAACATTAGCACTACTCCAAATAGAATTTTAAATACCATTTTTATAAAGATATGCTCATAGGTTTAATGTAAATACCATAAAAGAAAAAGAAACTAAAAAAAAAAAAAAATCACTTATAGGCTGGGTACAGTGATTCACACCTGTAGTTCCAGAACTTCGGGAGGCCAAGGGCAGGATACTGCTTGAGTCCAAGATCAAGACTGGCTTGGGCAACATGGTGAAACCTTGACTCTACAAAAATTACAAAAGAAATCAGCCAGGCATGGTGGTGCGCACCTGTACTCCCAGCTACTTGGAAGGCCGAAGTGGGAGAATCACTTGAGCCCAGGAGGTCAAGGCTGCAGTGAGCTGAGATTATGCCACTGCACTCCAGCCTTGGTGACAGCAAGACCCTGTCTCTCAAAAAAAAAAAATCACTTACAATCCTACCATCAAAAGAGAATAGGCAGATAATTTTGATATGCCATTTTACCTTCAATCTTTTTACACACCCATATCCTACAAAACAGTTTAATCAAATGAAATGGACAATTTTCCAAAATGAAAAGGTTGTAGACATCTATTACAGGACAATGTAAATACAGTTAACACTACTGAACTGTACACTTAAAAAAAATCATTATGGCTGGGTGAAGTGGCTCACGCCTATAATCCTAGCACTTTGGGAGGCAGACTGCTTGTGGCCAGGAGTTTGAGACCAGCCTGAGCAATACCGTGAAACCCCACCTCTACTAAAATTACAAAAATTAGTTGGGCATTGTGGTACATGCCTATAATCCCATCTACTCGGGAGGCTAAGGCAAAAGAACTGCTTGAACCAAGGAGGAGGAGGCTGCAGTAAACCGAGATGGTGCCACTGCACTACAACCTGGGCAATAGAGCAAAACTGTCTCAAAACATAGTAATAGTAATAATAATAATCATCATTATAGAACTCTTACACAGTGTTGGTGGGAATGTAATTAGTACACCAGGATGAAACACAGTATGGAAGTGCCTCAAAAACTAAAAATATAACTACCATATGATCCAGCAATCCCACTACTCGGTATTTACCCAAAGAAAAGAAAATGTGATAAATATACACAATGGAATACTTTTCAGCCATAAAAAAATGAAATCTTGTCATTTGCAACAATATGATAAACCTGGAGGACATTATGCTAAGTAAAATAAGTCAAGGACAGAAAAATAAATACCAAATGTCCTCAAATGGGGGAGCTAAAAAATATTAGGTCATACAAGTAGAGAGAAGAGTTATGGTTATTAGAAGATGGGCAGGGTGAGAAGAAAGGAGTACGGGAGGAGATTGGTTAATAGATACAAAATTACAGCTAGCTAAATAGAGGGAATAACTTTAAGTGTTATATTGCATTACAGGGTATATAGTTAACAATAGTTTATCATGTATGTTCAAAAAGCTAGAAGAGGCCTGGCATGGGGGCTCACCCCCCCCCCCCGTAATCTCAGCACTGAGAGGCAGAGGTAGGAGGAGTCCAGGAGTTCAAGACCAGCCTGGGCAACAAAGTCAGACTCTAAAAATAAACAAACAAACAAACAAAAAAAATCAAAAAATCAGTTGGGGAGAGTGGCATGCACCTGCGGTCCTACCTACACAGGAGTCTGAGACAGAAAAATTGAGCCCAAGAATTGCTTGAGCCCATGACTGCACCACTGCATTCTAGCCTAGGTGACAGAATAAGACTATTAAAAAAAAAAAAAGGCTGAAAGAATTATGAATGTTTCCAACACAAAGAAAGGTAAATATTTAAGATGATAAGTATATCTTAATTACCCTCATTTGATTATTACTAATTGTATATATGTACCAAAATATCATTTTGTATACCATAAATATGTATACTTATTACATGTCAACTAAAAATAAAAGGGGGGAGCCTCACTAAACCTGTTCTATTTCAGGGACTATCTGAAAATAAAGCAATAAAAGAGAAAAATCATTAAGAGGGTAATTTTTTTTTAAACAATTTAAAAACGCGGAAAAAAATCTCCTCTCTCTCAAATGAAATGGACAATTATTACAAATGGAAAAATTATGGTTGCCATCCAGGGATATGGCAGATGAAGATACTCTAAATGACCCACTTAAGAACTTTTTTTGTTGTTGTTTGAGACAGGGTCTCGCTCTGCTGCCCAGAGTAGAGCGCAGTGGTGCAGTCTTGGCTCACTGCAACCTCTGCCTCCTAGGGTCAAGTGATCCTCCTACCTCAGCCTCCCAAGTAGCTGGGACTACAGGCATGTGCCACCATGCCTGGCTAATTTTTAGAAATTTTGGTGGCCTCAGGGTTTTACCAGGTTGCCCAGGCTGGTCTTGAACTTCTGAGCTCAAGCAATCCAACTGTCTCAGCCTCAAAAAGTATTGGGATTACCTGTGTGAGCCACTGTGCCCAGCCTTATCTATTTAATATTTAAATCAAACATATTTTTAAAATAATGTCTATTTCACCTACGATTGGCTTACATAATATTTACTGAACAATATACAAAAATATGCATATGGAATGAAGATTAAATATCGTATGTTGTTGGAGTATTAGGATGCTGTGCCATAGTGTATTCACGCAGACATTTTATTTGCTATAAGCTGCTGAGAAACCAGAAAAGAGCAATACTAATGCTTTCTCTTTATGCTTCAGATGCATGAAATACAGAGAAAAAGTTCCAATGCTAACATATTAAAAGAATAACCTGTGATAGGTTTTTATATTCAGATGGCTCAGTGTAAGATATATTTTCTTCTTTGAGTCACCAAACCCAGGAAAAAAACCCCAAATACCACTAATCTAGAATGTAATGCCAACTCTAAGCTCCAAAAAGTTTTTGCTTACATGTATATCCCTAAGCCTAGGCTAGTTCTTTGTATGTAGTGGATGCTTAAAAAATATTTATTTATATAGAGAAAGCTATTACTGCTGTCTATAAACATAAAGCCACTGCTAAGGAAAAATGTATCTTCCCCGAAAAAATATTTATTTATATAGAGAAATCTATTATTGCTTTCTATAAACATAAAGCCACTGCTAAGGAAAAATGTATCTTCCCCGAAGAGATAAAAAAAAATAAAGCACAAAAGGGTCAGTGGTTAAATAATTAAGAGTTTACATACCGAGATAAAGTAACTTTTTGTTTCAAAAAGGAAAAAATATTTCAAAGTGATGTAATTCAAAAGTTATAACGAGTTTGTATTATGAGAAAATGTGTAAATAATGTTACCTATTTTAATTCTTCCTAAATTTTCATTTGTTGACTCAGAAACCAATACATAAATTCTAGTGAAGCCAAAAGAAAGTTGAACTATTTACATGCAATAATATGATACAAACAAAAAAAAACCCTGGAATTTGACTTTTCTGTATTGATAATTTGATTATTGAACTTAATAAAGTAATGAAAAATCTTTAAAAACCAAAAGACTTACAAAATGCTCTATGATTACATGCCCCACAAAATAAGACATAAATAAGTCAATTTTTATTTACTTTTTATTCTTAGAGGGAGGGTCTTGTTATGTTGCCCAGTCTGGAGAGCAATGGCTATTCACTGTACAATGACACTACAGCCTGGAACTCCTGACCTCAAGCAATCCTTATATTCCAGCCTTCCGCGTAGGTGGGACTACAGGCGTGCACCACCATACCTACCTTAAACAATCAATTTTTAAATAACATATTCATTTAATGTAATAATTCTGATGCAGTTGTGGATTTCTCTCAAACTGTTTTTAACAGTTTAAATCCCAGAAATTATTTTTCTGCTGTAACTGTCTCACTTAAGAGGTAGTGAAAGGAAATGACAGCCTCTTCCATAATTCTTCCATAGAAATCTTGCTAAAAAGAACCTTTTCAGTTCAGCTTAGTCTGCTGCTGTACGTGGGCTTCTCCTACTACTTAGGCATAAAGTCTGTGTGTAGAAGACACGTATCCCCCCCCCCTTCTAGAATATCATTACCAACAAAAAGCAAGAGTAATAGAAAATCCTTACCAGAAAGATCCACCACAGCCTCATGACTGGAAACAGCTCCTTTCTCAATAAAAAGATCACGAAAATACTCGCTATTTGCTGACAAAACAGATTTATGAGCTTTGTACTCTTCTCCTTCAATTAGCAAAGTAACATCACAGAACTGGTTGGAAAGTCTCTGTTCGTTCAGCTGTTTTAAGACAGCTTGACAATGCTTTGGAGAAGAACGTTTTACCACTCCTTTGGTGTCAACCTGTCAAAACAAGTTTGAGAGCAGGAGTGATGTATTACCTGTATTTTTTACCCTTAACAGGCTTTAAAACAAGACACACTACATATTACCTTTTACCAGGTATAAAGAAATAATATTCCTCTTTGTTATCTACGTATTTAAATAAAAAGATATGTTGTCCTATCCTATCCTATTTTCTGGCATGTTCTTCATTCTACCTGACCTAATGAAAACCTGTATCTCACTTCTGGCTGCCTCTTATTACTCATCAGAAATGTGATGATGTATGAAACTGATGCAGGTGAAAAATGAAGACAGATCAATTGTATCCTGGGGCATAACCCAGAGACTGCTTCCAGTAATATAAATCTGTCTATTTGTACCAATATATTATCACAAAAGAAGGGAGGGGAATAATTAACAACCAACCAACAGGTAATTATAAGTTCATCCTGAAAAAATAAACGTTTACGATAAATGATGAAGCAGTATTAGCATACTTTCAGCTTACATAACAACACAGTACATTACCCATTTTGTCTTATTCAATACGAAGTCTTAGTGGTTTGAGAAAGGTAAGTCACCAAGGCTGCAAATACTAGTACACTAGTTACAAATGTTAAAGATGAATGGAGAGTACCACTTACAAACACAAGTTCATGTTTGGATACTGGCTTCTTTTTCGCAGGCTTGGAGGCTGTAGTTGGAGATGAAGTAAAGTTGCTCAGGTCATCTTCTGATTCATTACTTTCTTCTCCAGATTCTAGGTCTAGTCCCAATTCTTCCAACATTTCTGAAACATCTGATATTGGACGGGATCGATCTAGTTTCTCTTGGCATTTGCTACACTGTTTAATGTAATCTTTCACTTGCTTCAATATACCTACAATGAAAATATTAACAAGTCAAATTTAATGCTGTTCTTAAAACAGGGATTATTTAGTATGTGTATATTAATACATGTTTCAATACATATGAGCAGACACTCACATCCCATAAAATATGTAGAGTTCATTAGAATGTAAGATACACTTTTTTTCCCAAAAATTACAAGGCTATTCAGTTGACAGAGGAAGAAAACAATTAAAATATATATATATATATATGGTTATAAATGATGTTCCCATGCTGAGGTAATGTTGTTTATTCCCAGTTATTTGTTTCCCCAATCATAAGATGACTATATAGGTCCACCCATTTCCATATAAGTTGCAATGTTTTCATGCAAAAGGGAAACTGCCAATATTCAACTGGTTTTGACTTATGCAAATTAACAATTGAGGCTGGGTGCAGGGGCTCACACCTGTAATCTCAGCACTTTGGGAGGCTGGAGGCAGGTGGATCGCCTGAGGTCAGGAGTTTGAGACCAACCTGGCAAACATGGTGAAAAACCTGTCTCTACTAAAAATACAAAATTAGCCAGGCATAGTGGCACACGCTTGCAATTCCAGCTACTCTGGAGGCTGAGGCAGGAGAATCGCTTATAAACCGGAAGGTAGAGGTTGCAGTGAGCTGAGATTGCTCCACTGCACTCTAGCCTGGGCGACAGAGACTGCCTCAAAACAAAAAACAAACAGATTAACAATTTAATATGGCTTAAGCTAATACTTCTCCACCCCAGTGACATCAGGCATGGCCATGTGATTTGATGTGCACACATGTGATGCATACCATATCTGAACGGAACCTTAAGGGGTACTGAATATTTCACATCAGTTCTTGAATCTTTGTTCCCTCTCACAAAGAACAGCATGTCCGAAAGGATGTTGTTCTTAAACTTGAATTTCAGATAAAAAAAGCTGAAACCAATCTGCAGCCTGGAACAGGACTACAACCAAAACTTGTAATGAAAGTTTAAAATAAATCTTTTGTTTTTGAAAGTTATGAGATTTTAGGGTTTAGTGAAATAACAGCATAAGCAATCTAACAAAATTTGACTGTATACAAGCCACTCACAAAAGATGATTTTGAATTTCAACTTCTAGCTCCCGGACATGCTAGGGTAGGGTGAGGGTGTAGGGATAAGGATATATACGTATATATCTATCTATATCTATATATATATATGTACACACATACACACCATGTTGGCCAGGCTGCTCTACAACTCAAGTGATCTGCCCACCTCGGCCTCCCAAAGTGCTGGGATTACAGTTGTGAGCCACCATGCCTGGCCTCTGATTTACTCTTATCCACACATTTTGGATACATTTAACTGTAGATACCCATACACCAGCTTTTGATTTAAGCAAGGGAGAGTCATTTTGAAACTCCAGCACATACAACACAAGATAAAATAGGAAGAAGGGGCCGGGCGCGGTGGCTCACGCCTGTAATCCCAGCACTTTGGGAGGCCGAAGCGGGTGGATCACAAGGTCAAGAGATCGAGACCATCCTGGTCGAAATGGTGAAACTCCGTCTCTACTAAAGATACAAAAAATTAGCTGGGCACAGTTGCGCATGCCTGTAATCCCAGCTACTCAGGAGGCTGAGGCAGGAGAATTGCCTGAACCCAGGAGGCGGAGGTTGCAGTGAGCTGAGATCGTGCCATTGCACACCAGCCTGGGTAACAGGAGCAAAACTCCGTCTCAAAACAAAAAAAAAAAAAAAAAAAGGAAGAAGGGGCAAAAAATATCAACATCTTACATTATGAAATGTTGGGGTAGCTAATATACATAAACTTTAGGCATTGAGCTAGTGTTTCACTGCCCCCAAACAAGGTAATCTTGCCTAAGCACTAGAATATAGCTTATGATAGGAGCTGTCCTGAAAAAAAACAGCGTAATATAAATTCTAGTAAACTATCCCTGGTACAACTTCTAGTAGACTGACTTTAAAACATTGCCCCTGAACAAATATGCCATAGCATAATTCTGACTAAAACAAGAAAAGAATCAATAGAATATGTACTTTTCTGAGCATCTAAACCAACCAAATTTTATTTGCTCATATAGTCTACAATGGCTTCAGAATATGTATTTCTGGAGAGCCCATTTGGAATATAAAACACACAAAAAACAAATAGTTAAAAATGCTTGTTTTATCAATTGTCAGTTCTAAATGATTACCAATACCTGTTATAAATACTATCTCTGGAACTACCAATCAGCTTAAGAATTCTTAATTGCTCAGAAGTGTGCTATATACGTTGCTTAAAAAAGACCTTTTAAAATTTTGGAACAAATTACTTATGAAGAAATTGATTAGTGAAAATTCTTTCCATTCCACTAATGTATCAAGAATGTAATAATACTGGTCTAACACAGTTTGATGCAATTAAAAGAGAACTGAGTATAGGACACATCTTCTTGCAAATTTGTCTTTAATACACAAAGTTGCAGTTGTGAATTAACTGATTCCTTATTGATTCTCTCATGTACCCAAGTATAAAAATTTAAGTTTCTCTTGGCTTCAGAATACTTTTTGGATTTTATTTCAGAATTTAAAATAAATAGTAAAATAGTTTTTAAAAGAGTAATCTTTTCTATGTAGTTTTGTTAATCTAATAAGCCTATAATAAAGAAACAATAAGCAAAGTGTTAACACAATAAACATCAAAATAAACAGATAATAATTGAGAGAAAACTGCTCTTACGCTTTCTGACTAGGAATCCCAATTTTAAATAAGGAAAGACTAAATGAAAAATAGTAATATGATTAAATAATGTAGTACACCCATTACATGCTAACATAAATAGCACTTGTATGAAAAACAACTATTTTCCAGGACGAAAAAAAAGGTAGTGAGAAGAATGGTACTCTTATATATTTATAAATCTTTTTAATATGTGGCTAAACAGAAGACTGGTTTCTTTGTTTGAGACGGAGTTTCACTGTGTCGTCAGGCTGGAGTGTAGTGGCACGACTTTGGCTCACTGCAACTTCTCCTGCCTCAGCCTCCTAAGTAGCTGAGACCACAGGTGTGCACCACCATGCCCAGTTAATCTTTGTATTTATGATAGAGACGGGGTTTCACCATGTTGGCCAGGATGGTCTCGATCTCTTGACCTCGTGATCTGCTCACCTTTGCCTCCCAAAGTTCTGAGATTATAGGCATGAGCCACCACATCTGGCCTTAAGACAGGTTATTTTATACAGTCTCTTCTTTGGTACTCCTGGTGAATTGGTTCCAGGTCACCCTCAGATACGAAAATCCACAGATGCTTAAGTACCTGATATGAAATGGTGTAGTATTTGCATAGATCCTATGCACATCCTAATGCACATTTTAATTCATCTGTAGATTACTTATGATACCTAATACAATGTAAATGCTATGTAAATAGTTGTTATACCATATTGTTTAGGGAATAATGACAAAAGAAAGTTTATACCAGTTTAGTACAGAAGCAACCATCCTTTTTTATATTTATGTTAGAGGTTGGTTGAATCCACAGATGCGAAGGGCCAGCTCCTTATGCTTCTGCATCCAATTTCATGTCACAGCCTCTGGAAAACTCCACTGTATATAGGTAGTTAACTTATGATTGTCTGGTTTACCATTTTTTTTTTTTAAGACAGAGTCTTGCTCTGTTCCTCGGCTGGAGTGCAGTGGTGCAATCTTGGCTCACTGCAACCTTTGTCTCCCAAGTTCAAGCGATTCTCTGCCTCAGCCTCCCAAGTTGCTGGTACTACAAGCGCGAGCTACAACACCCAGCTAATTTTTGTATTTTTAGTAGGGACGGGGTTTCACTATGTTGGCTACGACGGTCTCCATCTCTTGACCTCACGATCCACCTGCCTGGGTCTCCCAAAGTGCTGGGATTACAGGCGTGAGCCATCGCACCAAGCCAAATTTTTGATGGTGGCAAAGTGATTCTCATTCAGCAGAAATCATACTTCAAATACCCAGACAACCATTCTGTTTTTCACTTTCAATGTCACCAGTCAATAAATTTCAGGAGATACAGTATTCACCACTTTGTTAATCAAGAGGTTTGAGGGTAGATGATTTTTCAATTGTAAGTGTTTTGATCATGTTTAAGGTAGACTAGGCTAAACTATGGTGGGGTTAGGTGTTTAAATGCATTTTTGTCTTATGATATTTTCAATTTAGAATGGGTTTATTTGGCTGTAACCCCACTGTAAGTCTACGAATATCTATATACTCATCAGAGAACGACAGTGAAAAGGCAAGTGATACTTAAAGATTATGAAAATGATTTTAACCTTGTAGATACTGTGAAAGGATTACAGGGCTTCCTTCCTCTAGGGGCTCCTGTACTTTGAGAACAGCTGTTCTAGATGTTTAAGGATTTTGAAACATATCTCTTTCAGTTTTAAATTAGGTTAAAATAAACTTCGTCTCAGGCCAGGGGCGGTGGCTCACCTGACCTGAGGTCAGGAATTCTAGATCAGCCTAACATGATGAAACCCCATCTCTACTAAAAATACAAAAATTAGCTGGGCATGGTGGCAGGCACCTGTAATCCCAGCTAGGCACCTGTAATCCCAGGTACTCTGGAGGCTGAGGCACGAGAATCGCTTGAACCCAGGAGGCAGAGGTTGCAGTGAGCCAAGATTATGCCACTGCACTCGCGACAGAGTGAAACACTGTTTCAAAAATGAATATATAAAAATAAAAAATAGCCGGGCGCGGTGGCTCACGGCTGTAATCCCAGCACTTTGGGAGGCCGAAGCGGGTGGATCACGAGGTCAAGAGATCCAGACCATCCTGGTCAACAAAGTGAAACCCCGTCTCTACTAAAAATACGAAAATTAGCTGGGCGTGGTGGCGCATGCCTGTAATCCCAGCTACTCAGGAGGCTGAGGCAGGAGAATTGCCTGAACCCAGGAGGCGGAGGTTGTGGTGAGCCGAGATCGTGCCATTGCACTCCAGTCTGGGTAACAAGAGCGAAACTCCGTCTCAAAAAAAAAAACAAAAAAAAAATCGTCTCAGGTTTTTGTCTTTTAAGATACTGCACACTAAAAATTAAAAAAAAAAAAAACAGCATTAGAATCACAGATAATCAACTTAGAAAAAGAAAATTCTGAATACAAAATACCACGTAACACAGCATCAAGAAAAGTGTTAAGATCACAAAGGTCAGCTGTGTGAATTTTGTTATGTTATTTAACATCCTGGTTCTTTTAGTTTTTTCATCTGTAAAAAAGAGGCTGAAATGGGAGGATCATCTGAGCCTGGGAGGTGGAGGCTACACTGGGCTGTGATCATGTCATTGTACCAAGCAAGAGCCTCTACCCCATCTCCCCCGCCAAAAAAGGATTACGGTTTTATGAGGGTTAAATAAACGCTAAATGCTAACAACTACATCCTGTATATAAAAGCTTGGTCAGTGTTGCCTATAGTTACAATCATCATCTTTGACAAATCCTAAAGTATTAAATCTGAGACCTTTGTTCAACAAAGTAATGTCTACCCAAATCTATCCTAACGAAATGCACTATTACTTCATTACCTCATAATTTACTCTTTGCGTTTGTCTATCCTTACAGGAATTTAATCAGATATGGGTTTAAAATAGAAAATAAATGAAAAAACTTGATTATCCAATAGTTTGTAAATGAATAAACTTGATGACAACGTTTATAAACTGAAAAGAACTTTTCAGTAATTTCCTTATTCACAGACGAAGTAACCATGAATTAACTTATGAGTTAACTTTTTCGTAACTATATGGAGAACGGCAGAACGGTTCCTAACAAAATTTCTTCAATAGGCCTATAAACTGTTACTAATCCTCTTGGTTTGAATATTCAACTGCGGTTGGGAAGATGTTTAAGAAGCCAAGGACACTTGCTCTCCTCCTCTACAACTGGTTACTAAGGAGTCAAATAACTTTAGAGCTGTATTTTTTGACAATCAAAAAGTCACAGTAGGCCGAGCGAGGTGGCTCACACCTAGCACTCTGGAAGGCCGAGGTGGGCGGATCACCTGAGGTGGGTAGTTCAAGACCATCCCGATCAACATGGTGAAACCCCACCTCTACTGAAAATACAAAATTAGGCGGGCGTGATGGCGCGCGCCTGTAATCCCAGCTGCTAGGTAGGCTGAGGCAGGAGAATCGCTTGAACCTGGGAGGCGGAGGTGGTGAGACTGCGCCACTGCACTCCAGCCTGGGCGATAAGAGCGAAACTCCATCTCAAAAAAAAAAAAGTCACAGTAATTGTATCTTTCCGCTGTATATACAATGCTCAAACGCGCTTTTCACGTTAGGGGGAAGATTATTAAAACATTCAGAGTTATGGATATCAAGCTGGGCGCCGTGGCTCACGCCTGAAATCCCAAGACTTTGGGAGGCCGACATGGGAGGAGCGCTTGAGGCCAGATGGAGACCAACCAGGGAACGAGGCGAGACCCGTGTGTACCCCAACAACCAACCAAACAAAAAAAACCACGAAAACTAACCAAGCAAACAAAACAACGAGTATCTGACATCCTTCACATTTAATTCTTCTTCTAAAAAAGAGGCTCAAGACCACCTCTCAATCACTCATCACTTCTGCACAGAACTGTATTATTCCCTATTCACGCCGCAGCGGCATAATTTGAGGAACACTAGCGAATGCGTCTAGAGAAGCTCACATCCTATGGCCTAAACCCAAGCTCAGCCCTAAGGAAACGCGAGACCCGGCTCCGTGCGAAGCGTCCCTCCCTCCCTCCCTCCAACCGTCAGCACGGCGTTAACAACGCGCACGCCGAAGCCTCCCTTCCCGAGGGCCGGGGCCTCAGCCTCCAGGGGCCGCCCAAGGAGGCGGGCCTGACGCAGCCCGGGCTTGCGGCCCCTCCCCGCGGCTGGCCCGGCCTCCGGGGAAGCCCCTTGGTCCCACCCAGGGCCAGGGCCCGCCCCCCGCTTCGCCGGCCTCCTTCCTGTGGGAAGTGCGGCTCCTTTCGCGTCCCCTACCCTCTCAGCTCCGCCAGCCCGCCCCTCGCCGCGGGCGAGGTCTCACCTCGCCACCAGTACGTCTTGGACAGGTAGTGCCAGGTCTGATGCCGGGTGTGGTGAGTGCCGCCCGGACCCAGGTGCGCCGCTTCGATGAGGTCCCGGCGACGCTCCGGCTGCAGCACCACCTCCAGCTCCGCGAAGGTCTTGCGGTGCCGCTGCCGCCGCTGGTAATACAGGGTCCCACCGCGCACCACGTAGCACGCGGCAGCTTTTCGGATTTTACGCTTGACATTGCCCTCGGTGCCCGGGGCGTACGGCTCGCGCTCATTCGTCAGGTAGCGCAGGATTGCCCGGTAGCTTTCCTCGCTTGACATCGCGGACCACAGCTCCCGGAGGGAGCCTGTCAGGGGCAGGTGAGGAATACAGCGCACTACCTACGCGAGGCTGCAGCAGGAGCGGCGGCACCGTAGGGAGAAACGGCGGCGCCTTTGCCGAGCACTCTTCGACGGCTCCCTCAATGCGAAGGGAAAGCGGACGAGTTGGTAACCAGGGGGAACTGCACTTCTCCAGCGCGCGGGATCCGCTGGCGACTGACAAAATGGCTGCTGCACCACCGGAAGTGACGCAAGCCAAGGGCGGGGATGAGCCCTGATTGGAGCACACTCTGGTTTTCTGGTTTGATGAAGACGATCGAGTGACGTCAGGAATGCGGGTGGACATTTTGGAAGCGGGTAGAATCTTCATAGCAGCTCGAAGGGTCTTTAAGTAGACATCTTAAGTCCTGGCAGTTTCTCTTTTCATTTTTCCCTTCTTTTCCACGCTTTCTAAGGAGCCACGTGTAGGGGGAGCTGCTGGACAGTTGTGAGCTCATCTGAGACCTAGAATGGTTAAGGAGTCCGTTTTTCCGTTTACCTTGAGACTCCCGACATCACAAAAGCATCACGTTTCCAGGCTCTTGGAAAAATATTAGTCTCGAGGGGAGAGCAGAGACAGCCCCATTCACATGGAAATTTAGATTCCAGTTAACAAAATTTTCAGTGTTCCCCTCAGTGATGAGTTATTGTTTCTAAACTTGGAACTGCTAGCTCCAGACTACTCAAGGAACCGTCGAGATTTTTCTGGAATAATCAGCATATATAGTCAATCTTACTGGGAGTGGAAAAGGGGGTGGGTAACACTAAAGCTTTATTTACATACATTTTTACACAAACGTAGGGGAAAACGTTTCCATTTTGCACCGTTGTACTAATGGCACGAGAACGGCAGTGGACTTGAACGGCGTTTCCCAGTGCGTGCTGAGAATCCTAATTCAGATATTTAGCTGGTAATCGCGGAGCAGCGATCTCGGTCACCCTTTCCTGGAACCAATCTGCAGCGCTCACAGGAGCCTCCTCTGCGACTGGGGTTGGTCACTGTCACCGCTTTGCTGAAGCCAGAAAATTCCAGGCCGAGGGCTCCAGCTGCAGACATGGCTAGTACACTTCCCCACCAGGGGGGTCTTGTAGTCTCTGGGTGAGGCCCTTTGACTTTGTAGAAGTAGCTGTCAGGTGAATACAATAGGCTCGAAAACGGAATGATACACCCAGCCTCTGGTGTTAGGAACGTGTGTTTATGTGTGTGTGCACATGCAGTCATTCCTAGACGGCCCAGCCATTCTCGAAAGATTCCAGGTGCAGGGACGTGAGCTCCCAAGGCCCAGAGGAAAAACAAAACTACTAGGCCTGGGATCTACTTAGTTGCCGACTTTGCCACTATAGCTGAAAGGAGGAATTTAAAAATGGAGATGCACCTCTTCCCCCCATGGGGTGGGGCAGTGACAGCAGAAGACCAAATGCACCCTCTGTGCATGTTGGGCCAGCCCCACTCTCCTGTCACATTGACGGTCTTTAAAACGAAATGTTTTAAGTGAACTGATATTTAATATTAAACGTTTAATATATTAAGTGAATATATTCAAATGAAATTAAACAATACAGATAGGATGTATGAGAACCAAGTTAAAGAATCCCTCCACTCAATTTAGTTTTTGCCAGAACATCACCTGTAAGCATTGAGAAGCCCACTAATGTATGCATTATCCTTTGGGCCAATAGAAACAAACGTTTTAATAAAATGCTTTCCCAGTGGTCAAATTGTGTTCCTAAGCAAAGCTAAATTTGCTGTAGTGAGATTTATTTCACTTCTTCTGGGTCCCAGCTTTTTCCCAGTGGTCAAATTGTGTTCCTAAGCAAAGCTAAATTTGCTGTAGTGAGATTTATTTCACTTCTTCTGGGTCCCAGCTTACCCAAGACTCAAGGGTAATCAGAATGGGTAGTTCCACTTTATTAAAAGCCAACATTTAGCCCAGAAAAACAATACTTTAAGAGGATGTTTTATTCTCCAAAAATTAGCAAGCATAGCTTTACATTCAACTTGGGTATAATGACTATTTTCCCAATAATTCCCTAAATGAAACATGGTATCATTACAAAAAAGGGTTTTTCCTATGCAAAATCTTAACATTTTGCTTTTATGAGCAAAAGCCTGTATTTTACATATATGTGTATATAAATATGTATATACGTATATATATATATGAGATGGGAGTCTCGCACTGTCGCCCAGGCTGTAGTGCAGTGGCACGATCTCAGTTCACTGCAATCTCCGCCTCCTGGGTTCAAGCAATTCTCCTGCCTCAGCCTCCGGAGTAGCTGGGACTACAGGTGTATGCCACCATCCCCAGCTAATTTTTTTAAGTAGAGATAGGGTTTCACCATGTTGACCAGGATGGTCTCCATCTCCTCACTTCATGATCCACTTGCCTCAGCCTCCCAAAGTGCTGGGATTACAGGCATGAGCCACTGCCCTGCATACACATTTCTTAATATTGATTTTAGTTTCCGTTTTCAGTTCCCAAAAGGACTTACTCATTTTATCCATAACACTTGGATGTCTGAATGTAACATGCACTAGAAAAAGAAAATTCTATCACCTTGGATAGAATAGGGATAGAGGAAAATGTTGACATTAACTATAAACCCTCACCTATTCTCTGTAAAATCATGTTTCCCCCTAAAGAGGACTGTGATTTGTCCAGTTGTATCCTGGTAACTTGGCACAGGTTGGCAGGTAAAAACGATCTACTTTCTGTAGAAGTACAAGCCTCTCCTTCACATGTAAGTTTTGATTACTACTATTTTATCACATCTTAAATATATAAATATCTTGAGTATCAGTTTATTCAGACATTTTAACACAGCTCTGGGAAGCCCCCAGCTCAACTACTCTGGGAATTTAGCTAAGGATACTCTTTACTCAAGCAGCAGTGCTTTTCATTTAGGCATTACTTTCTGAAAATAAGAGTGGATTAATACAGCTGAGTTTAAGCACCTTCAACTCAGCTATTAGCAAATGGTAGGTGATATACCAACGACTACAAGCAAACCAATATAAACTAAATTTGTCTATCATGGGAAATGGTAATTTAACAAGGAAATCATTTAAAAAGTACATCTTTTGTTTTGAGACAGGGTCTTGCTCTGTCACCCAGGCTGGAGTGCAGTGGCACTTCATCTGCAGCCTCAACCTCCCTGGCTCAAGCTATCCTTTCCACTTAAGCTTCCCAAGTAGCTTAGACTATAGGCACCTGCCACCATGCCTGGCTCACTTTCGTGTTTTTGTAGAGATGGGGTTTCACCATGTCACTCAGGCTGGTCTTGAACTCCTGAACTCAAGTGATCAGCTCACCTTGGTCTCCCAAGTGTTGGGATTACAGGTGTGAGCCACTGCACAAGTAACATCCTAATACAGCCATGTAACCAAAAAGTTAACGCAATGAAGTTTTTGTAATGTGCCCTATACACCCCAGCTAAGGTAGCATCTGACTATACCCATCTTCTTACATCACTTTGCTTAACCTCTCTCCAAGGAAGCAGCTTACTTTAGGATGCATTATTCCTGAGCAAGACTTTTTAATAAAATAGCTACATCTTACATTCTTAACTTTACTAGTTCACCTATGACCATGTAAAGTCCTACATGCCTGTTATGAGAATTAAAAAAATCCAGCACAATCTAGAGTTATAATCCAATCTTTATTTAAAAATCTAATCTGCCAGCTTAGCGTTTTCCACCAACTCGGGGAGCTGAAACTTTCACAGGCTTCACAATCTTTTGCTTAGGTGCTGCCTTTGTAGGTGCCTGTAAAAAGATAATGTGACATTATTCCACAAAACTTTTGTCACCCTATTATTACCGATCTTTCACATCCACATTATTTATGTATCTTGGATCACTTTCTTAATTGTTTAACTGTATTTCTAGTGCCAATCTTTTAATGTGAATCCCCTTAAATATTTAAAGCCCATGTTTACAATGAAAGACAAAGGCTAAGACACCATCAGATTGGAGGAAAGGAGACACAACCAAGTGCAGTGCATGATCCTGAAATGCAACCTAACAGAAACTCACTGAAAAGTTCTCAGTAACAGTACAGCGTTGACTCAGCTTTTCTCAATGTTATCAATGTAGATAACCATAGTAACCAGCTTTCAAAACTAGGCAGGGCGCAGGGGCTCATCCCAAGACTTTGGGGCACCAAGGCAGGTAGATCGCTTGAGCTCAGGAGTCTGTGGACAGCCTGGGCAACATGGCGAAACTATCTCTATAAAATACATATTAGCTGGGTGTGGCAATGCTCGCCTTAGTCCCAGCTACTTAGGGGGCTGAGGCAGGAGAATCACCTGAGCCCAAGAGGTTGAGGCTACAAGCACTGCACTCCAGCTCGGAGTACAGAATGAGACCCTGTGTCAAAGTAAACAAAAACCAAAACACAAACCAAAAGCCACCCTTTATTTTCCCAATTCCTAATAGTAACAGATGCTTTTTTGGCTATCAAGCAGACCACCTCTCTGGAGACCAAGTAAACAGTTCTAGACATCATTTCCAATTGAGCCTTGCACTCAATTCCTTAAAACTGTGAAATTTTCCATTTATCACAATTTTGATTGAAAATAAATTTTCTGGCCGGGTGCGGTGGCTCACACTTGTAATCCCAACACTTTGGGAGGCTGAGGTGGGGCGATCACCTGAGGCCAGGAGTTCAAAACAACCTGTCCAACATGATGAAACCCCTACTTTTTTTTTTAAAAAAAAGAAAATTAGCTGGATATGATGGCACGTGCCTACACTCCCAGCTAAGGCTGGACTATCGCTTGAACCCAGGAGGTGGAGGTGTGGAAGTGGCAGTCAGCCGAGATCACGTGCCACTGCACTCCATCCTGGCCAACAGAGAGACTCTATCTCAGAAAAAAAAAAAAGAAGAAATTTTCCTGTTTTATTATTTAAGAAAAGTCAAGAAACCCCATAATTACCTTAGCAGCAGCCATTGCAGTCTTTTTAGATGCTTGCTTAGCCTTTTTTGCTTCCTTGGCAGCCCTGTGGGGTAAAAACAACTTAAGGCAAAAGCACTTTACTCCTTAGTGGTACAACTTATTATTAACTAGGAGTTAGACGGTACTAGACAAGTACAATGATCATATATTCCTTCGTTCCCCACCTCCATTTATTTTAGGCTAAATCCAAGGAGTTTGTCAATAATTTTCATTAACCACCAAATCGGCTTAACATAGACTATATGGCAACATTAATTAGTTAAGACCCAAACCTAAAATCCATCCCAACAGGTGAAATGTTCATAATGAAAGCGTTCCGGCCAAGTGTGGTGGTTCACGCCTGTAATCCAGCACTCTGGGATGCTGACACAGGTGAATCATGAGGTCAGGAGTTTGAGCCCAGCCTGGCCAGCATGGTGAAACCCCATCTCTACTAAAAATACAAAAAATAAGCTGGGCGTGATGGCACTAGACTGCAATCCCAGCTACTCGGGAGGCCAAGGCAGGAGAGTATCTTGAACCCAGGAGGCAGAGGTTGCAGTGAGTGGAGATCGCGCCACTGCACTCCAGCCTAGGTGACAGAGCAAAAAAAGGCATTCTTCACCTGATAGCTTGTTCTCGTTGAGCCTTTCTAACTTCAGGTTTCTGATTCCTCTTGGCCATTATATCAGCAAGAGATGCACCAGTAATGGCCCTCTGGAATTTGACTGCTCGGCGCGTTCTTTTCTTTTGAATTTCTTCCTGCAAAATAAAGTTGGGGGGCACACTTAGGAACCTTCCTTCAAGAATTTAGAGGGAGGAAAAATTAATTCCAAGGTTCATATTCAACAAAAGAATGGATTAAGCCCTTTATTATGAATCCTAGCCATTTTTTTAACTGAATAGACAAAAGAACTCTAAGAAAAATGCTTATTGCATGGACTGCAGTAATATAAAGGAAGACCGTTTACACTTTTAATGATTGACATATTGAAAAAAATTATGAAACTTTAGTTCAGCTGTTTTAACTCAAAAGCCAGTCACTAGGAGAAATACTCAAGTTAGACAATTACTTATGACAAGAGAGCCACCAAATGTTAGGTAGGGTATATTTAAGAATCAAGGCAGAGTGGAATCTAACCTAACATTTCCTGTAGATTCTATACCGGCAACCTATACTTACAGTGTTTATGAGACAAAGATCTTGCAGTGCACCTTTAAGTCCAAGAACAAAGTATATTTGAAAAATTGTTTATTAAGGCACAGAAATGCAAAACTACGTTAAAAACTTTTAGCAAAAATAAGGCACATTGGTGTTTTACAGACATCCTAATTTTAAACTTTTTAGAAAGATTAAATCTTATTGTTTCTATAGTAAATGGCAGTATTTACTCATTTAATATTTTTATCTCAAACCCACACTTAAAACATTTTTCTTTCTTTTTCTTTTTTTGAGACAGTCTTGTTCTGTCACCAGGCACCAGACTGGAGTGCAGTGGCGCAATCTCGGCTCAGTGCAACCTCCACCCCCTGGGTTCAAGCAATTCTCCTGCCTCAGCCTCCCAAGTAGCTGAGACTACAGGCACGCGCCACCACGCCCCAGCTAATTTTTGTATTTTTAGTAGGAATGGGGTTTCACCATGTTGGCCAGGATGGTCTCGATCTCTTGACCTCGTGATCTGCCCGCCTCAGCCTCCCAAAGTGTTGGCATTATAGGCGTGAGCCACCGCGCCCGGCCTATTTAACTTTTTTTCTTATTGTGGTAAAAACATAAAGCTGACAATCTTTTTTTTTGTTGTTTGTTTGTATTTTTTGAGACAGAGTCTTGCTCCACTGCCCAGGCTGCAGTGCAATAGCATCATCTCAGCTCACTGCAACCTCTGCCTCCCCGGTTCAAGCAATTCTTCCTCGGCCTCCTGAGTAGCTGGGATCAAAGACACCTGTAACCATGCACATCAGATTTTCCTATTTTTAGTACAAACCGGGTTTCACCATGTTGCCCAGGCTGGCCTCTAATTCCTGAGCTCAGGCAATCCACCTGCCTTGGCCTGCCCAAGTGCTGAAATTACAGGTGTGAGCCACCACATCCAGCCCATCTTCTTCTTTTTTTTTTTTTTTTAAAACAAACTGACTCTTCGCTACTATGTTGCCCAGGTTAGTTTCAAACTCCTGGCCTCAAGCTCAAGGGATCCTCTTGCCTGGGCCTCCCACAGTGCTGGAATTACAGGCGTGAGACACTGCACCAGGCCCATTTT
>CM052662.1:81146010-81169645 GCA_028533165.1 Leontopithecus rosalia
ATATATATATATATATATATATATATATATATATATATATACACACACACATATAAAAAATCAGCTGGGGCCTGGCAATCATGCCTGTAATTCCAGCACTTTGGGAGGCCAAGGCAGGTGGATCACAAGGTCAGGAGATGGAGGCTATCCTGACCAATATGGCGAAACCCCGTCTCTACTAAAAATACAAAAAAATTAGCTGAGTGTGTTGGCAAATGCCTGTAGTCCCAGCTACTCGGCAGGCTGAGGCAGGAGAATTTCTTGAACCCAGAAGGTAGAGACTGCAGTGAACTGAGATGACACCACTGCACTACAGCTTGGGTGCCAATGGGAGACTCCGTCTCAAAAAAGAAAAAAAAAAATCAGCTGGGCCATGGTGGCATGTGCCCGCGGACCACTGGGTAGGCTGAGGTGGGAGGATCATTTGAGCCCAGAAGGCTGAGGCTGTAGTGAGCTGTCATCTTGCCACTGTTCTCCAGCCTGGGCAACAGAGAAACTGTCTCCCCCCCCAAAAAAAAGAAAAAGCATATATAGTGGCCTTATGTTCATTCAGTGCTGTGTAGCTATCACCATTATCCATCTAAATAACTTTTTTTTTAAGGTCTCCAATGTTGTCTAGGCCAGCCTCAAGCAATCCTCCCACCTTGGCTTCCGGAGGAGCTACAGTACAACTACTGCCACCAAGCCTGGATTTGCTATGACACTGATGTGTAAGTCATGAATCCCTGCCTTCAACTGTTTTGGGGATAACTTAGAAGTGGAATTGCTGGGATACTTTTTATATTTACCCTTTTGAGAAAGCACCAAATGGTTTTTCAAAGCTGCTGCATCGTATTTAGCAATGCACAAAGGTTCCAATTTCTCCCCATCCTCACCAACACCTGTAATGCTTTTTCTGAACAGTCACCCTAATAGGTGTGTCACATCCACTTTTAAGTTCTTCCTTCTTCTTAACTTTCAACATATTTTATGTCTGATGGCATTTCTCTCTCACAATACCTAGAAAAGTCCTTCATCGGGCCAGGCGCGGTGGCTCAAGCCTATAATCCCAGCACTTTGGGAGGCCGAGGTGGGTGGATCACGAGGTCAACAGATTGAGACCATCCTGGTCAACACGGTGAAACCCCATCTCTACTAAAAATTACAAAAAATTAGCTGGGAAAGGTGGCTCGTGCCTGTAATCCCAGCTACTCAGGAGGCTGAGGCAGGAGAACTGCCTGAACCCAGGGGGCAGGGGTTGTGGTGAGCCGAGATCGCACCATTGCACTCCAGCCTGGGTAACAAGAACGAAACTCCGTCTCAAAAAAAGAAAAGTCCTTCATCAAAAAGGTGCTAAGTCTTCCCAAGCCTCCTGAATACTAGTCCTACCATGGCGCTCAAACTTCTTCTCATGTACCTCCTTCACCCAGCTGAAAGGACACTTAACAAAGACCAGAAAAACCATTATCTTGAGAACGAACCAGTGTGGTGGACTGGTTCAGTCAACTGATGGCTACGTTAGGACTAATCCTATAAATATTGTAATCAAAACCAAATTATGGCAACTACTCAATTTCCTCCAAGTGGAAAACTTGAGCCTTTCCACCCTATAACCCAAATGTGCTTAACGTTATTTATCTGACTTTAAAATTTCAACTCGGTATTGCTGTTAGCCTAAGATGTATAGAGACAGTTTCTATTTCGCTGATGCTTTACAGTTCAGGAGCACTTTCGCATACAGTCTGATTTAATTTTACAGAGCAGAAAACCAACGTTCAGGGAGCTTAAACAACTTAAGAGATAAGCCCCACAAACATCAAGGCCATTCCACTTACCGACTGTCCCTTTTTGTGCTTTCTTCTGTAGAGGACAGTCCAGTTTATCTGCCGAGGATTCCTCTTGGAAAGGAACGCCGACTCGCATTTTGCATTAAGAAACTGAAAAACCTGAATTGACAAATGCAATGGTATTACACAGTCAACTATACAAAGTATGAGAAGCTGAATAAGCTTGAAATCGTTAGATCAATATTCTAGTTCTGGCTTCTCATTTTATAAAACTGAGGCCCACAAAGACCAAAGGCAGGTAACTGTGTGGTATCACGAAGGTCCCTGCATTTACTCTTTTTCTTAAGAGCAGAGAATCGAAGCTCATAGCGAAGGGCAGGGTGGTGCGTCCTTTTGGGAAGCATTCTGCTCTTGTCGGTCCCGGGATTCCAAGAGGAAACTGCCAGTTATCTCGGTACCTCAAATAATTTACTGTGAGCCGGTCGGACATCAGGAGGGGTTTATGTGCATAAAGTTACATAAACCTACATCAGTTACATAAACCCCTCCTGATGTCCGACCGGCTCACAGTAAATCACGACGGTTCACTTAGAGGCTTCTGGTCCTAACGTCCAGTCCACAGAGCATCCACGAAGCCTTCCAGAGACCAAGGGTGATGTGGGGAATGAACCTGTTTGAACCGAATTAGACCAGCCTTTCCTCCGGAGAGTACAAGAAGTTAGGTTAAACCGACGCGGCTTTTTACCTTCCCGTCGGTCCTGGCGTAGCGCCTCCCGTGTCCGGGGTAGATCTTGTACCCGCTGAAACTGCACAGCTCGACCCTGCAACAAAAAGTGAAAGTCCATTAAGGAGGGTGTCTACAGCCATGCCCCGGACGTTGGAGAAGCGTTCTGCCCGAGGATGTAAGCGGATTGGGAACCACCGGTCCTGCTTACTTCATGGCGGCGGCTGCACGGGAAGAGAAAAGATGGCGAAGAGGAGGAGAGAATCATGGGAAGAGACCTTATAAAGTCGTGGCGCGGGTTCCCGGCCGCTTCTTGATGACGTCATCACGAGGCGACTGATCTGTTTTTCCTTGACAACTGACTGCCACTAGTGGAATTCCTCCAGAGGCTGGTGGAGGACTCGAGCCCAGAGGGCCTGCCGAAAAGGAAGTCCGTTGGTTTCTGAGTCATTCTATCTCTCCTACTGCCAAGTGTTCTAGAGCCATCTTCCGGCTCAGGGAATGTGAACTGAGAGAAAGGTGTCCTCTCTCTTTTCATAAAGAGACCCAAAGACGAACGCCCGCAGGTAGAACAAGTCACATTTTGCTTTGCCTATTTGCTCATTTTCTCAACCAAACAAGTTAATAGTTTAGCCATTTGCAAGAAAGTGATGACAACCGAACCGTCTCCCAGGCTGTGCGAATCCAACAGTGCAAGGTGGTGCTTTGCATTAATTATAATTAACATTCACTGAGCGCTTTCTCTGTTCCAGGAATTATGCCAAAGGCTTTGCAAACATGAGCTCATTCAGTTTCCAAAATTTCTATTGAATACCCGCCTAAGAACTACAATTCGGAGCTGCTGCCTAGTGAAGCAGAGGGGGTCGATGGAGCCCCCCTGGGAGGCCCAGGGCTCAATCTGTTGAGCCCTTCTATGATGCTACATATTTCATCGTCTGACAAGGAGTGGCCAAAGGCAATTCTTGAGTTCTGTGGAAGGCTGGAGTATATGACTAGGAAACAAATGTAGTAATTGATTTCTGCTTTCTGTGTATGCAACTCTAAAAAGCTTTTGTAAGATGTCTGGTTGAAGAGATTTGGAATGTCTAATAAGGTGGCTGACTGATGTTAGGAAAACTGTACAATTATGTTGGGACCAGTCTTAAGAATGAGTTAGGTGTCTGGGCACCGCGGCTCACTCCTGTAATCCCAACACTTTGGGAGGCCAAGGCGGGCGGATCACTTGAGGTCAGGAGTTCGAGACCAGCCTGGCCAACGGGGTGAAATCCCGTCACTACTAAAAAAACAAAAATTAGCTGGGCGTGGTGGCACGCGCCTGTAATCCCAGCAACTCGAGAGGATGAGGCAGTATCCTTTGAACCTGGGAGGGGGAGGTTGCAGTGAGTGGAGATCTCGCCACTGCGCCCCAGCCTGGGCAACAAGAGCAAAACACTGTCTTAAAAAAAAAAAAAAAAAAAAGAATGAGGTGGCGGGAAGCGGCGGCTCACACCTATAATTCCAGCACGTTGGGAGGCCGAGGTAGGCAGATCACTTGAGGTCAGGAGTTCGAGACCAGCCTGGCCAACATGGTGAAACCCCGGTCTCTACTAAAAATACAAAAATTAGTCGGGCATGGTGACGCGTGCCTGTAATTCCAGCTACTCGGGAGGCTGATGCAGGAGATTCGCTTAAAGCCAGGGTGGGGAGATTGCAGTAAGCAGAGATTGCACCATCGCTCTCCAGCCTGGGAGACAGAACGAGACTCGGTCTCAAAAAAAAAAAAAAGAAAAGAAAAAAAAGAAGAGACTTTATAGAATCAAAAAACAGAGCAAAGAGTAGAAATGTGACAGCCCAGCTAACATTGGCCAGTTGTCGAGAATACTTTCTACACTTGGAAGAGTTGTTTTCTCAGACTTCAATGGCTTGATGAATTTAATAATTTTGACATTCATCCATCTCTGTTCTAAATCACGGCTGATTGAACAAACGTTTGGTCATTTTAAAAAGTCTTTCTGAAATAGTCCTGGCTGCTGCGAGATCCAAGGTACAGCTGTGTTTAGGTAGCTGGTGGAACCAAGATCTACCTGCAGGAATGCAGTCCTTTTTGCTCTGCAGAACCTCAGAATTCATAGTCCCTTCCCAATATTTTAGAAAGATTCTGTTTTATTGTTCTTTGAAATCACATTTGGCCTGACTGGTTCTGTGGAAGAAATGCAGGAAACTGGGTCTTAGGGATTTGGGCTGTATTTTACTATTTTCTGGTGGGCATTCTTGAGCTGGTATGTCAGGGTTCCTTGTAACACTCCCATAACAAACTGTGCTCAAAATGCTCTTAGAATAGGTAGAAATTATGCAGAGAGAGACCCCTAAATGAATTTCTTTTATACAGTGTCATAAAGTACAACTTGTGACACCATCTATAAATTATTGCTGACTTTATCCATGCTTTCTCTTTTATCATAGGCAAAAGGTTCAGCCACACCCTATTCTCTTTTTATTCATTTATGGAGCAATACTGAACCAAACTTGGTGCCCTTTTCAGCCTCTGTACCTCCTGAGAACAGTGTGTGCTTCCCTTCACAGTTTCTTCACCCATTTATACATATTTCCCTGCTATATTAGTTTCCTGTGGTTGCTGTAACAAATTACTATGGACTTGGTAACAACACAGATACTTATTTTCTCATAGTTCTGGAGGCTGTAAGTTCAAAATCAGTATGGTGGCTGAAATTAAGCTGTCTGTGTGCTCTCTGGATCAAGGATCTAAGGAGAACATGTTCCTTGCTCTTCTAGTTTCCACTCATCTAAACCACTCTTGAATTTTTAACCCATTGCAACTGTTAGATCATAAATGTTTGTTGTTTTAAACTATATTTTGGGGAGTAATTTGTAAACATAGAAATAGATAATATAGGAGGTAAGGAAAAATTGACAATGGGGGCTTGGCAAATGGTGGTGTCATTTATCAAGAGAGATAGATAAGAGGAAGGGAGTAGGTTTGTCAGGGAGAGTTAATTTTATGGGGTGTTTTCTTTTTCTTTTTTTTTTTTTGAGATGGAGTTTCGCTCTTGTTACCCAGGCTGGAGTGCAATGGCGCAATCTCGGCTCACAGCAACCTCCGCCTCCTGGGTTCAGGCAATTCTCCTGCCTCAGCCTCCCGAGTAGCTGGGATTACAGGCACACGCCACCCTGCCCAGCTAATTTTTTGTATCTTTAGTAGAGACGGGGTTTCACCATGTTGACCAGGATGGTCTCGATCTCTTGACCTCGTGATCCACCCACCTCGGCCTCCCAAAGTGCTGGGATTACAGGCTTTAGCCACTGCGCCCGGCCGGAGTGTTTTGTTTTGTTTTTGAGATGGAGTTTCATTCTTGTTGCTCAGGCTGTAGTGCAATGGTGCCATCTTGGCTCACAGCAACTTCTGGGTTGTCTCCTGGGTTCAAGCTATCCTCCTGTGTCAGCCTTCCAAGTAGCTGGGATTACAGGCATGCACCACTACGCCCAACTAATTTTGTATTTTTCAGGGTTTCTCCATGTTGGTCAGGCTTGTCTCAAACTCCTGACCTCAGATGATCTGCCCGCCTCGGTCTCCCAAAGTGCTGGATTCAGGTATGAGCCACTGCACCCGGCCTGAAAGGGTTAATTTTGAAAACGCTGGGTTCTAGATGCTGATAGGTATATTAAAGTAAAACTGTAAAAGTAAAAGTGGGAAGTTAAACATGCTCAGAAGAGTGTTTGTAATCAAATTTATTTGATTTTATTAATTTTTTGAGATAGGGTTTCACTTTGTCTCTCAGGCTGAAGTGCAGTGGTAGATCAGCATTCACTGCAGCTGCTATCTCATGGGCTCCAGTGATCTACCACTTCAGCCCCGTGAGTAGCTGGAACTACAGGTGTTTCACATCACGGCCAGCTAATTTTTGTACTTTTAGTGGAGATGGGGTTTGACCATGTTGCCCAGGCAGGTCTTGAACTGGAGTCAAGAGAGCAGCCTGCCTCAGCCTTCCAAAGAGCTGGGATTACAGGTGTGAGCCACCATGCCCAGCCAAGAATATATTTCAGTAGTAATGACCTTATGGTAACAGAATATGTGGGATAATATCAACCTACTATCACAAGCTGGCTTCTCTGGAAACCAGAGAAACCGTTACTGAGACCGAGTTTGGGGTTCAAGATATTTGTTACAGATTAAGTCTCATAAAAGAAGCGGGAGAAAACAGTTTTAGGCAGAGGAAGAAGTGGCATATGTTATAGGCCTAACTAAACCTCAGTCGGGCCAGGTGCTGTGGCTTATGCCTGTAATTCCAAGGCAGGAGGATTGCTTGAGCACAGGAGTTTGAGGCTAAAGTGAGCTATGATCATGCCACTGCAATTAATCAATAAACAAACCTCAGTCAACCCTGTCAGGAGCTATGGAACAGTTATTGCCTTTTGGAGTGTTCTGTGTTGGATGAAATGGTGAAGCCTCTTTATACTTCTGCCTTGCTCAGTCACCACAAGTGTGCTGCCCCAGAGAGGTCATGACCTCAAGTGAGGGGGTACTCAGCAGCTGAGCCAGGCCCTACTGATGGCTGGAGGATGTTGGTGCCCGTGCTGCCCACTGTGAGTCAGCAAGGCCTTGCTCGAAGGTAGATCTGGATAATGTGTTTCCGTGTCTACCACCATAGAAATCATGACTAGAGTGAGTCATCAAAAAAAGAATCAGGATAGCCAGCCATGGTGGCAGGCACCTATAATCCCAGCTACTCGGGAGTCTGTGGCAGGAGAATCGCTTAAACCAGGGAATCAGAGGTAGCAGTGAGGTTAGATCGCAAGACTGCACTCCAGACTGGGTGACAGAGCAAGACTCCATCTCAAAAAAAAAACAAGGATCAGGAAATACTAATATTTAAAGGATAGGTGAATGAAGGAAAATAATCAATTGAAGGAGGCTGAGCAGATGGGGCAAAGAAGATAGAGATCCATGACAGTAACCTCACAGAAGGTTATGGAAACATTTTGACAGCACTAAAAGCCACTTCAAGTTCAAGTAAGACAATTTCAGAAATGTATAAACATGAAGGCCTTTGCAGTGACTTAAGTACGATTCTGGTGTTTCCTTCTAAAAAATACTTCCTTCTCAGGTGTGGGAAGGATTCTATCATTTTAGACTTTACCATCAGAGTTCTCTGCAGGGTTGCAATCCTGACTCAGGTTTGACTTCAGAAAGTGCTTTGAAAGGGAGGCCAGGTTTGGTGGCTTACACCTGTAATCCCAGCACTTTGGGAGGCTGAGGCGGGTGAATCACCTGAAGTCAGGAGTTCAAGATCACTTGGCCAACATGGTGAAACTTCATCTCTATTAAAAATACAAAAAAAATTAGCCAGCTGTGGTGGTGGGCACCTGTAATCCCAGCTACTTGGGAGGCTAAGGCAGGAAAATTGCTTGAACTGGGAGGCAGAGAGGTTGCAGTGAGCTAAGATTGCACCATTGTACTCCAGCTTGGGCAACAACAGTGAAACTCTGTCTCAAATAAAAAAAAAAAAAAGAAAGATGGTGGCCAGAAGTGGGTAATGGTTGAAGCTGGATATTAGGACCAGGGTTCATCAAAATAGTCTTTATATTATTATATACGTTTAAATTACTTTTCCATAATAAAAAGTTTCAAACAATTACTGTGTGTCTTGGGACTGATAGATTTGTGTCCCACAATTCAGTGCTGAAAAATAGAGTAAGCACCACTTGTATTTTTTTTTTTTTGAGCCGGAGTTTTGCTCTAGTTACCCAGGCTGGAGTGCAATGGCGCGATCTCGGCTCACCGCAGCCTGCACCTCCTGGGATCAGGCAATTCTCCTGCCTCAGCCTCCCAAGTAGCTGGGACTACAGGCATGCGCCACCATGCCCAGCTAATTTTTGGAATCTTTAGTAGAGACAGGGTTTCACCATGTTGACCAGGATGGTCTCGATCTCTTGACCTCGTGATCCACCCGCCTCGGCCTCCCAAAGTGCTGGAATTACAGGCTTGAGCCACCGCGCCCGGCCCACTTGTATTATTTTGTAATTAAAAAAATACTTTATGGAGGCTGGGTGCGGTGGTTCACACCTGTAATCCCAGCACTTTGGGAGGCCCAGGTGGGTGGATCACGAGGTCAAGAGATCGAGACCATTCTGACCAACATGGTGAAACCCTGTCTCTACTAAAAATACAAAAATTATCTGGGTGTGGTGGCGTTTGCCTGTAGTCTCAGCTACTTGGGAGGCTGAGGCAGGAGAATTGCTTGAACCCAGGGACGGAGGTTGCTGTAAGCTGAGATCGCACCACTGCACTCCAGCCTGGCGACTGGCAACAGAGTGAGACTCTGTCTCAAAAAATAAAATAAAATACTTTATGGGAAAAATCCCCATACTTTATACAGGAATACTTATAGCAGCTTTATTCATAATAGACAAATACAGGGAACAGCTTAGATGCCCATCAATAGGTGAACACATAAGCAAACTATAATATATATCAATGTACTACTACTTAATAAAGTAGAATGAACTGTTGATTCACACCACATTGATGAGTCTCAGACATTATCATAATTGAAAGACTTACATTAAACGTACATACCATATGATTCCATATATATCAAGTTCTATGTCATGCAAAATAACCTATGGTGGGGGAAAAAATCAGAACACCAGTGGCCTCTGGGAGGGGAAGAACTGACTGGAAAGGGGTAGAAGGGAACTTTCCCTGTGAATCATAATTTTCTATATCTCTTTTCTTTTTTCTTTTTGGAGACAGAGTTTCACTTTTTTTGTCCAGGCTGGAGTGCAATGGCACAGTCTTGACATACTGCAACCTCTGCCTCCTGGGTTCAAGTGATTCTCCTGCCTCAGCCTCCCAAGTAGCTGGGATTACAGGTGCCCACCACCACACCAGGTTAATTTTTGTATTTCTAGTAGAGACAGGTTTCACCATGTTGGCGAGGCTGGTCTTGAACTCCTTACCTCAGGTGATGCACCCACCTTGGCCTCCCAAAGTGCGGGGATTACTGGCATGAGCCACTGTACCTGCTCAGTTTTCTGTATCTTGATGACTTTTGGTTTAATAACACAGTTTGTCAAACTCAGGGGATGCTCATTTAAGATTTGAAAATTTCAGTGTATGTAAATTTTGCTTTAGCAGAAAGGACACTAAATAAATATTGAACACTAGGTAATGAAATACATGCTGAAGTATTTAGGGAGAGATGTACTTGTCCACTAAAAAACATAGTGGGACCAGCACAGTGGCTCATACTGCTAATCCCAGCACTTTGGGAGGCTGAGGTGGGTGGATGGCTTGAGCCCAGGAATTTGAGACCACCCTGGGAAACATGATGAAATCCTATCTCTACAGAAAAATACAAAAACTAGCTGGGTGTGATGGTACATACCTATAGTCCCAGCTACTTGGGAGGCTGAGGTGGGAGGATGGCTTAAGCCTAGAAGAGGAGGTTGCAGTGAGCCCAGGTCGTGCCACTGCACTCCAACCTGGGCGACAGAGCCAGACCCTGTGTCAAAAACAAAACCAAAAAATGATAGACTGATGGACAGATAGATGGATACAAAAATGAGCCCAGTGTGGTGGCATGCTCCCTGTAGTCCTAGCTACTCAGGAGCCTGATTTGGGAGGAACACTTCAGCCTAGGAGGTGGAGGTTGCAGTGAGCCTTAATTGTACCACTGCACACAAGGCTGGGTGACAGAGCCAGACCCTTTCTCCACATCATCCTTCCAAAAGAAAAAAGTCAAAGTGTAAGTAAATGAATGTTTATTGAACAAGTCTTTGAATTTTTATGTATGTTTGAAATGTTTCCTATTATTTAGGGAAAATAAAGGGAGACATCTTCTGGAAGAAACTGGTATTACTGATTGGCTCAAAAAGGCAAATGCAAGAAAACATGTTTTTTATTTGTTCGTTTTTGTTGTTTTGAGACAGTATCTCCCTCTGTCGCCCAGTTGTGCAGGGGCACAATCACAGATCACTGCAGCCTCAAATTCTTGTGCTCAAGTGATCCTCCCATCTCAGCCTGTCAAGTAACTGGGACTACAGGCATGTGCCTGGCTAATTATTTTTGTTTTTTGAAGACATGAGGGCTTTGCTTTGTTGCTCAGGCTGGTTTCAAACTCCTGGCTTCAAGTGATCCTCCCACCTCAGTCTCCCAGTGTTGGGATTATAGATGTGAGCCACTGTGCCTGGCCAAAATATGGTTTTTTGTTTTGTTTTGTTTTGTTTTGTTTTGTTTTGAGATGGAGTTACGCTCTTGTTAGCCAGGCTGGAGTGCAATGGCACGATCTCAGCTCACTGCAACCTCTGCCTCCTGGGCTCAGGCAATTCTCCTGCCTCAGCCTCCTGAGTAGCTGGGATTATAGGCACGCACCACCGTGCCCAGCTAATTTTTTATATTTTTAGTAGAGACGGGGTTTCACCATGTTGACCAGGATGGTCTCGATCTCTTGACCTCGTGATCCACCCGCCTCGGCCTCCCAAAGTGCTGGGATTACAGGCTTGAGCCACCACGCCCGGCAAAATATGGTTTTAAAATATGATTTGGTATGGAATGATTGCTTATTTTTTACATACTCAATTGGTTCTTTCTCTTGTGCCCAAGCTGAAAACCTTTCTACTCTTCCACTGTCTAACTTCCTACTTAGACTTTACTTTATATAGAACAAGAATTAGTAAACTTTTTCTGTAAAGGGCCAGATGGTAAATATTTTAGGCTCTATGGGCTAAGGGGCAAAACTGAGGATATTATATAGATACTTGGAGAAAAACAGGGAAAAACAATTTCCACAGCATTTTCACTGATGAAATTCAAAATGCAATAATATTGAGTACAAGTTTTTGAAAATCTGGTACACTAATCAGAAGAATGAAATTTTTTGCGGGGGGAGAAGGTAGAGAATCACATTTTTCTTAATTAGGTTTCAAAGTTCTTAATCCCTATCAAAATCTATTGCAAATGTTCATCTGTGTATCATGATCTGAAATGAAATTTTACAGATTTTATCTTTGAAAAATATCTTTACATATAGGCATTGCCCAATATGATGTCAATCCAAGGCATATGATTTAAATTAAGCATATTTTGTTCTTGTAAAATGATTACAGAAAAACATTATTCTCTTGATATCTGCCTTTTAGCATGTCAGATGAATCATTGAATCATTTCTAACTGATAGCTAGGTGGAAGCTCCTCAGTTGCAGAGTTAAATGGATTTTGAAATATGAAAATTTCCTTTGTGTTTGCAGAGATCAGTAAAACACTACTAAAACTATAGTTTGAGCTTGAAAAATATAACCACTGCAAACTTGTGCAAGGATGGAGAGCTTGCTTTTTGTTTTAACTTGTGACTCAAATAATGTTAGTTGTCAAAATGACTTCATCACAATAAGTTTTGCATGTCAGTACTGTTTTGCTTTTTAATTTATGTTGACTTTATTAAGAAGCATCAAATGATCAAAATTAGCAAACTAGCAAAAATGAATTAAAAAGTCATTCAGTCAGTAGTGTAAACTAAAAATAAAATCCTGAGCCTGCTGCCAACTGCATAAACGAACCCTTCATGGCCAGGGGGGCCCAGAAAAATTTTTTAAAGGAGTTTCTGACCATAATAGTACAGGAGGTCAGGCATGATTCATTATACTCCCTCCCTTTGGAGTTTAGATATAACTGACCAGCAGTGATGTTTAAGAAGAGATCATACGACTGACAGAATGGACTTTTTGTGGCAATAACATATCAAATGATACACAAGGCCTAAGGCCATGTCAGGTAAGGGTTAAGTCATACACCCCTACACTAAAAGAATAAACTGTTTCTTTTGCTGTGCAGAAGCTGTGGGGTTTGATTAGGTCCCATTTGTCTATTTTGGCTTAAAAGTGGATGAAGGATATGAACAGACACTTTGCAAAAGAAGATATACATGAGGCCAACAAACATATGAAAAAATGCTCATCATCACTGGTCATTAGAGAAATGCAAATCAAAACTACACTGAGATACCATCTCACCCCAGTTAAAATGGCGATCATTAAAATATCTGGAGACAACAGGTGCTGGAGAGGACGTGGAGAAATAGGAACAGTTTTACACTGTTGGTGGGAGTTTAAATTAGTTCAACCATTGTGGAAGACAGTGTGGCGATTCCTCAAGGACCTAGAAATAGAAAATCCATTTGACCTGGCAATCCCATTACTGGGTATATAGCCAAAGGATTATAAATCATTCTACTATAAGGACACATGCACATGAATGTTCATTGCAGCACGGTTTACAATAGCAAAGACCTGGAACCAACCCAAATGCCCATCAATGATAGACTGGACAGAGAAAATGTGGCACATATACACCATGGAATACTATGCAGCCATAAAAAATGATGAGTTCATGTCCTTTGTAGGGACATGGATGAACCTGGAAACCATCATTCTCAGCAAACTGACACAAGAACAGAAAATCAAACGCCGCATGTTCTCACTCACAGGCAGGTGTTGAACAATGAGAACACATGGACACAGGGAGGGGAGCATCACACACTGGGGTCTGTCGGGGGGAAATAGGGGAGGGACAGTGCGGGGTGGGGAATTGGGGAGAGAGAGCATGGGGAGAAATGCCAGATATAAGTGATGGGGAGGAAGGCAGCAAAACACACTGCCATGTATGTACCTATGCAACAATCTTGCGTATTCTTCACATGTACCCCAAAACTTAAAATGCAATTAAAAAAAAAGAATAAATAGAGTATGTTATAGGATCTAACACCCATGAGTAATTCAGAGTAATTTTTATGTCATGATAAAATTATTTTGGCTCCCAGCTGGCTAATAAAAAGTAATTATTTTAACTAAAAAAAGAAAAAGAAAACAATAAACTGTGTTGTAACTGCCACAAGATTTTTCCTTTTCTCTAACAGCTAAACCATCACTGGCCTAGAGATAAGCAATATTAAAACAATTGTAGGCTGGGTGCAGTGGCTCACGCCTGTAATCCCAGCACTTTGGGAGGCCGAGGTGGGTGAATTGCTTGAGCTCAGGAGTTCGAGACCAGCCTGGCCAACATGGTGAAGCCCCGTCTCTAAAAAAGAAAAAAGAAAAAAAAAACACATTTGTAGCTCACCATCAGACACTGAGTAACTGATCCCCGTTCCACCAGCTTTGATTAGATAAGAGACTGATTTTAGTAGTTTTGATTAGATAAGAGACTGATTTTAGTAACTTTCTCCTGATAAGAAGATCACCCACCATGGACTGATTCTTGCAAGCGTATAGAGGCTGCACACTTGCATGCCTTCATATCTTGAAAATATACCTTTTGACGTATGGGAGCTAATTTTAATGCATTCAAGTGTTAAATCTCCACTCTGAAGTGAACATCGATTATATGTTACATGCATGTTTGTTCAATACCTATGTGTCAGGATCACCTTTATGAATAGTCATAGTTTCTCCAGTAACCTGTTGAATATGTATGTTTACCCAAACTGTTCAGCATAAAGCTCCTACCCCAACCACTCCTCCTTTGAAGTTCCTGTCTCCAGTCTCTCTGGAGGCTACGCTTCTCAGCCTATGGGATGGCCACCTTGCAGGCTTTAAGCCTTTATAAGACATAAAGTCTTTCTAAATTTATAGGTCTTGTGATTTGTAAAGTTAACAGTGGTTAAGAGAAGTTCTTTTCATTTAGAAAAATTTCAATCTTGGCTTAAAAAAAAATCACAATAAAATGTTATCAGTGCTAAGTTATCAAATGCTGTATAGCAGGGGAAGGCAGTATATTCTGCTATTTTGACCAAAAATTTGTGGATTAACAACAGTTAACTCCATGAGGATGAATGAATTTTATCACTGATACTGCAGATTTAATAATAGCTGTACATGGTAAGTTCAAATGTTTTCCACAAACTATGTTATTTAATAATCCCATGATGTAAACACCTTACATTTTCATAAGCATTGTAAATCTGTCAAGTCTTTCTCTTTTTATATCATCAGTTGCAATATATCAAAGAGATTCTATTTCAGGTGTACTTAATTAGTGTTTTTTCACCTTCTTTAAAAATATTCTCACCTGTTTCATGCAGCTATTTATGGAGCTAATTATTCAGTCTGTTCAACCATTGACTCCTTGAGTAAATAGGAACAGATTAGCAACATCAATAACAACTGTCAATTCAGTACAAACTAAGGAAAACCATTTAGAATCACTTGCTCTGCTTTTTTTTTTTCCTAATTGAATTTTTTTTTTTTTAGAGATGGGATCTCCTGTGTTGCCTAGGCTGGATTTGAACACCTGGGCTGACTCAGTTCCCTGAGTAGCTGGGACTACAGGCATAGGCCATCTCATGTGGCTAACTTAAATTTATTTTTAAATTTACAATCCATGTTGTTTTCCATATCCTTAACACTTTAAGCAGCTGTACTCACCTAAAGGCTAATGGTTTTAAGCAAAGTGTTTTTCTTTTTTAAATTAAAAAAAATGTTATTTTTTAATTAAATTTAAAAATGTTTAAATTACTATATGCTTATTGTTTGTTTTTTGAGACAGAGTCATGTTCTGTTGCCCAGGCTGGAGTGCAGAGGGCACTGTTGGCTCACTGCAGCCTCCACCTCCCAGGTTCAAGCAATTCTCTGCATCAGTCTCCAGAGTAGCTGGGATTACAGGTGCCCGCCACCATGCCTAGCTAATTTTTTTGTTTTTTTAGTAAAGATGGGTTTCACCAGCTTGGCCAGACTGGTCTTGAACTCCTGACCTCATGATCCACCTGCCTCGGCCTCCCAAAGGATGACTGCTTATTCTAATAACATTAACATATGGCATTCTTTTACCACATATATAGTTTCATTTGCATAATAATCACAATGCTTTGTCATCAAATTTGATAAAATAATGCGTGCTTCACTGTACCTTAGAGATGGGATATTTTGCCAAGCGTTGTGGCTCAGCATTTTGGGAGGCTGAGGCGTGTGGATCATAATGTCAGGAGATCGAGACCATCCTGGCCAACATGGGGAAACCCCGTCTCTACTAAAAATATAAAATTAGCTGGGCATGGTGGCACGTGCCTGTAGTCCCAGCTACTTGGGAGGCTGAGGCAGGAGAATTGCTTGAACCTGGGAGGTGGAGGTTGCAGTGAGCTGAGATCGTGCCATTGCACTCTGGCCTGGCGACAACATGAGACTTTGCTTAAAAAATAAAAAAAAAAAAAGAGAGAGATGGGATATTTTAAGTCCACTTCTCTCTCTCATTATTTTCTTTTTTAGAGAGAAGGTCTAGCATTACCCATGCTGGAGTACAGTGGTGTGATCATAGCTCCCTGCAACCTTGAACCCCTGGCCTCAATTGATCCTGCTACCTTACCCTCTGCGTAGCTGGGATTATAGTGTGTGCACCTATTTTTTTTTTCACATGAGGGGTATACACTGGTAATAAAAATGATAAACTTTCAGGGTGTGGCAATAGGCATGCTAACTATGATTTGTAATGGCAGCAGTGTGAAGTGATAAAAATGGTCTCTGGTCATGACTACTCTGCTACAGTGTAAAAGCATCCATAGACAGTAGATAAATGGATAAGTATGGCTGTATTCCAATAAAATTTTTCTCATGGACACTGAAATATGAGTTTCAAATAACTTTGTGTGTCACAAAATATTAATTTTTTTCTAGCCATTAAAAATGTACAAAGGATAATTTGCCATGCCTGAGAGCCATGTCTGACCTGCTTCCTGCTGTTGGACAATGCAAATTGTCAGGAAGTAGGTCAGACATGGCTCTCAGGTCATAGTTGGCCAACTCCTGCTAGAGAACATCTATACATAGCAGGCTTTTGAGTGTTTTTGTTCGTTTGAGATCATGAAAAGGAATTAGTATTGGCCAGGTACAGTGGCTCAGGCCTGTAATCCAGCACTTTGGGAGGCTGAGTCGGGTGGATCACCTGAGGTTGGAAGTTCAAAATCAGCCTGATCAACAGGGAGAAAACCTGTCTCTACCAAAAACACAAAAAAAATAGCCAGGCATAGTGGTGTATGCCTGTAATCCCAACTACTGCGGAGGCTGAGGCAGGAGAATCACTTAAACCTGGGAGGCAGAGGTTGTGGTGAGCTGAGATTGCGCATTTGCGCTCCAGCCTGGGCAATAAGAGCTAAACTTTGTCTCAAAAAAATAAAAAAATAAATAAAAATAGTATTTTAAAAGAGATTATATTCATATTCCTTCTGTGTTGTAGATTTCGTATTGTAGTTAAATAGAAAACTAGCAATTTCAAAGTTTTAGAAGTCCAGTTTTTTTTTTTAATCCCAAAGTGCTGGGATTACAAGAAGTCCAGTTTCTAAAGAGAAAAACACATTTGCCTGTCTCAGCATACTCAGCATACCAATATATATTACATGTTTCTGTGTTTGATATTACCTTCTCTTGACTGGAAAGGTAAAATCTGTTTTGTTTTGTTTTGTTTTGTTTTGTTTTGTTTTGTTTTGAGACGGAGTCTTGCTCTGTCAACCAGGCTGGAGTGCAGTGCCTCAATCTCAGCTCACCGCAACCTCCGCCTTCCAGGTTCAAGTGATTCGCCTGCCTGCCTCAGCCTCCTGAGTAGCTGGGATTACAGGTGCATGACACCACACCCATCTGATTTTTATATTTTCAGTAGAGATGGGGTTTCTTTTTTTTTCTTTTTTTTCTTGAGATGGAGTTTTCGTTCTTGTTACCCAGGCTGGAGTGCAATGGCATGATCTCGGCTCACCACAACCTCTGCCTCCTGGGTTCAGGCAATTCTCCTGCCTCAGCCTCCTGAGTAGCTGGGATTACAGGCCCGTGCCACTATGCCCAGCTAATTTTTTGTATTTTTAGTAGAGACGGGGTTTCATCATGTTGACCTGGATGGTCTCGATCTCTTGACCTCGTGATCCACCCGCCTTGGCCTCCCAAAGTGTTGGAATTACAGGCTTGAGCCACTGCGCCCAGCCTGGGGTTTCACCACATTGGTCAGACTGGTCATGAACTCTGGACCTCAGGTGATCCACCCACCTAGGCCTCCTAAAGTGCTGGGATTACAGGCATGAGCCACTGTGCCAGGCATGAAAGGTAAATATATATATTTTTAGACAGAGTCTTGCCCTGTTGCCCAGGCTGGAGTGCAATGGCACGATCTCAGCTGACTGCAGCCTCCGCCTCCTGGGTTCAAGTGATTCTTGTGCCTCAGCCTCTGGAGTAGCTGCAACTACAGGCATGCACTACCACTTCCCGCTGATTTTTGTATTTTTAATAGAGATGGGGTTTCACCATGCTGGCCAGGCTAGTCTTGAACTCCTGACTGCAAATGATCCACCTGCCTTAGCCTCCCAAAGTGCTGTGATTACAGGTGTGAGCCACCATGCATGGCCTAAGGTTAAAAAAATTTTTTTTTGAAATGGAGTATCACTCTTGTTGCCCAAGCTGGAGTGCAATGGCACAATCTTGGCCCACTGCAACCTCTGCCTCCCAGGTTCAAGTGATTCTCATGCATCAGGTCCCCAAGTAGCTGGGATTACAGGCATGTGCCACCACACCTGACTAATTTTGTGTTTTTAGTAGAGGCAGGGTTTTATCATGTTGTCCAGGCTGGTCTCAATCTCCTGACCTCAGGTGATCTACGCACCTCAGCCTACCAAAGTGGTAGGATTACAGGCGTGAGCCACTGCGGGCAGCAAACATTTTTAAACGCTACATAGCATCACCAAAAATAGGTCACAGAAAAATGTTTAAGACATATTACTTGAAAATAGGTTGGACACAGTGGCTCATGCTTGTAATCCTAGTACTTTGAGAGGAGACCAAGACAGAAGGATTGCTTGATCCCAGAACAGCCTGAGCAACATAGCGAGTCTCTCTCTCTCTCATATTCTGTCTCTCTCTCTCTCTGTGTATATATATATATGCTATATACACCCCATATATATATGCTATATATACATACGTATATATATACATACGTATATATATATACGTATACGTATACATGTATACGTATATATACATACATATGTATATACGTATACATGTATACGTATACGTATGTATATATACATACTATATATACGTATATATGTATACGTATATATACATATATATGTACATACACACATATGTATGTATATATACACGTATATATACATACGTATACATACGTGTGTATACGTGTATATATACATGCGTATACATACGGATATATGTATATATACATATAAGTATATATGTATACGTATGTATGTATACATATATACGTATACATACACGTATATATACATATATACGTGTATATATACGTATGTATATATATATACACACATATACATAGTCTACAGCTTTTATATATATAAACATACACACATGGTATGTGTTCTTTTTTTATTTTAATTTTTTTGAGATGGAGTTTTGCTCTTTTGCCCAGGCTGGAGTGCAATGGTATAATCTCGGCTCACTGTAAACTCCACCTCCTGGGTTCAAGCGATTCTTCTGCCTTGGCCTCCTGAGTATCTGGGATTACAGGTGCCTGCCACCATGCCCAGCTAATTTTTGTAATTTTAGTTGAGATGGGGTTTCACCATGTTGGCCAGCATGGTCTCGATCTCTTGACCTCATGATCCGCCCACCTCGGCCTCCCAAAGTGCTGAGATTGCAGGCATGAGCCACCCCTCCTGACCATGTATTCCACATATATGTGGTAGGGGGAGCAGAAGGCCTAAATACATTTCCATCAATGAAACACTGCAAGGAAACACCCCAGTATGATAACAGACTATCTCTGTGTAGTGAGTTTATGGGAGATTTTTATCTTTTCCTTGTATAAATGTTTAAAAATTTTAAAATAACATGTTCTTTAAAAAAAAAAGATGGAGTTGCGCAGGGTGGATCACTCATGTAATCCCAACACTGTGGGAGGCTGAGGTAGGCGAATCACCTGAGGTCAGGAGTTTGAGACCAGCCTGGGCAATATGGCAAAACCCCATCTCTATGAAAATTAGCAATACAAAAATCAGTTGGGTATGGTGGTGCACTCCTGTAGTTCCAGCTACTCAGGAGGCTGAGGCAGGAGAATTGCTTGAACCAGGTGGCAGAGAGGTTGCAGTGAGCCTTAATTGAGCCACTGCACTCCAGCCTGGGCTACCAAGAAAGACTTTGTTTCAATAATAATAATAATAAACGAATGTATGCTATATTATCATCATCATCATTATTATTTGAGACAGGTCTCACTCTGTCGCCCAGGCTGGAGTGCAGTGGCACAATTAAGTCTCACTGCAGCCTTAACTTGTGGGGTTCAAGTGATCTTCAGCCTCCCAGGTAGCTGGACCACACGCATGTGCCACCATGCTTGGCTAATTTTTGTATTTTTTGTAGAGATAGGTTTTTACCGTGTTGCCCAGGCTAGTCTCAAACTCCTGGGCTCAAGTGATCCTCCTGCCATGGCTTCCTGTTGGGAAGTGTTGGGATTGCCTGTGTGAGCCACTGCACTAGGTCTATTTAAAAAATTTTTTCAGAAATTTTTTTTCTGAGACTGGGTCTTGCTCTATTGCCTAGGCTGATGTGCAGTGACCTGATCATAGCTTATATCACAATCGAGACAGGAATAATCTCAAATACCTGGGCTCAAGCGATCCTCCTGCCTCAGTTTCCCAAGTAGCTAGAACTACAACTTGTGCCACCACACCTGTATAATTTTTATATTATTTTTATAGAAATAGGATCCCATTATGTTGCTCAGGCTGGTCTCAAACTTCTGGGCTCAAGTGATCTTCCCACCTTGGTTTCCCAAAGTGCTGGGATTACATGCATGAGCCACCATTGTTAGCAGTAGAGGGTCTTGACTGCAAGTTGTCCTGGTTCTTGGTATTGTAAACAAAGAATTGGACAAAATGCATAGCAAAGCAAGTAAAGAATGAAGCAATGAAAGAAGGGAAGCAGATTTATTGAAATGAAAGTATACTCCACGGTGTGGGAGCTGGCTGGAGCAGTGGTTTAAGAGCCCCAATACAGTATCTTCTGTTCAAACACCCGCTGTTCAAACACCACCATTGGCCACTTGGTGCTGGCTTCCCACCATGAAGTGGTGGCCTGCGATAAGTCTGATTAGTTGTGTACAGCAACTAATCAGAGGCTAAACTTACAAAGGTCCCACTCCAGTGCAGACATCTGATTGGCAAAAGCAACCAATAAGAGGCGAAAGTGAAGTTACAGAGTTGCACTTCTATGTAAATGAAGATGGACCACCATCAGTGGCTGAAGTTACATAGTTACATTCCCATGCAAAGCAATAGTTACAGAGTTACACTCCCATGCTTTTTGTAACCAATAAGAGGTACTTTCAATTTCCCATCTGCCACACAGAAAACGTGGGGGTTTGTTACCTAGGTGTGGAAAGTTAGGGTTTTCTTTTGATTTTAGTTTGAGCAATGGCCTTAGGTTCCCTGCCTCCAGACCGTATTCTCCTGCCTCACCATTCCTGGTCATGCTGTTTTTTTATTTTTTTGAGACAGAGTCTCGCTCTGTTGCCCAGGCTGGAGTGCAGTGGCACGAACTTGGCTCACTGTAACCTTTGTCTCCTGGGTTCAAGGAATTCTTCAGCCTCAGCCTTTTAAGTAACTGGAATTACAGGTGCATGCTACCACACCCAGTAAATTTTTGTGTTTTTTAGTAGATGCGGTGTTTCACCATATTAGCCAGGCTGGTCTTGAACTCCTGACCTCAGGTGATCCTCCATCCTCAGCCTCCCAGAGTGCTGGGATTATAGGCATGAGCCACTGTGCCCTGCCTATGCTATGTTATTTTTTAAAATAAAGTATATAAGCCGTGCGGTGGCTCACGCCTATAATCCCAGCACTCTGGGAGGCCGAGGTGGGTGGATCACGAGTCAAGAGATCCAGACAATCCTGGTCAACAAGGTGAAACCCCGTCTCTACTAAAAATACAAAAATTAGCCGGGCTTGGTGGTGCACGCCTGTAGTCCCAGCTACTCAGGAGGCTGAGGCAGGAGAATTGCTTGAACTCAGGAGGTGGAGGTTGCGGTGAGCCGAGATCGTGCCATCGCACTCCTGTCTGGGTAACAACAGTGAAACTCCGTCTCAAAAAAATAAAATAAAATAAATTAAATTAAAAAAATAAAGTATATCTTGAAGGACAAAAGTAAAGTCTAAAATTATATTTCAACTCCTTCGGAGATTTGTATTCAGATTAGCTTTTAAAACTTGTGTAACATTCTGTGCACAAGTAGATTTGTAAGAAAGCGGTTCTAATAATCATTGTAGTTAGAATGCTTAGATTAGCTACACTGGTATATGCGATACTGGACCAGCTCTTTCATTATGAGAGGCATATAATTCACCTATACTCTGAATTTTCTTTCTCTTCAGAGAAATTATCTTCATTAATTCATTAAATTTTTCTTAGCTCTAACTGATGTCAGTGGAACCCCAAATGAGGTAGATGATTACATAGAATTTCAGAAGGGAAGACTTCACTATTTAAACACTGTTTGGAAGTAGATTACCCCTTTCTCTACCTTGTATTAGTCAGGGTTCTTCAGAGAAGCAACCAGTGGGATAGGTGTGTGTGTGTGTGTGTGTGTGTGTGTGTGTGTGTGTGTGTGGTTTATTTATTTATTTATGTTTTGAGAAAGAGTCTGGCTTTGTCACCCAGGCTGGAGTGCAATGGCATGATCTCGGCTGACTGCAACCTCTACTTCCCTGGTTCAAGCAATTCTCCTGTCTCAACCTCCCAAGTAGCTGAAATTACAGGCACCCTCCACCATGCCTGGGTCATTTTTTGGTATTTTTTAGTAGAGATAGGATTTCACCATGTTGGCCAGGCTGGTCTCAATCTCCTAACCTCAGGTGATCCACCTGCCTGGGCCTCCCAAAGTTCTGGGATTACAAACATGAGCCACCACCCCTGGCCTGTGTATGGTTATTTTAAGGGATTGGCTCACATTATTATGGAGGCTGCCAAATTAAAAAACTTCAGGGTGGACCAGCAGGCTAGAGACCCAGACAAGAGCCAATGCCATGGTTCAAATCTAAAAGGCTGTCTGTTGCAGAGTTCTTTTCTGCTCAGTGGAGGTCAGTCTTCTATTCCATTCAACTGATTGGATGAGGCATACCCACATTATTGCATCATGGAGGGCAATCTGCATTACTCAAAGTCCATGTATTTAAATGTTAATCTGCAAGATCACCTTCACAGAGACATTCAGAATAATGTTTGACCTCATATCTGGGCACCATGGCCCAGCCAAATTCACACATAAATTTACCATCATACCGCCTCATTAAAAAAAAAAAAGGGGGCCAGGCATGGTGGCTCACACCTGTAATCCCAGCACTTTGGGAGGCCAAGGCAGGCAGATCATCTGAGGTCAGGAGTTCGAGACCAGGCTGGCCAAGAAGGGAAACCCTGTCTCTACTAAAAATTACAAAAATTAGCTGGGCACTGTGGTGAGTGTTTGTAATCCCAGCTACTTGAGAGCCTGAGGCAGGAGAATCCCTTCAACCCCGTAGGCAGAGGTTGCAATCAGTCAAGATTGCTCCATTGCACTCCAGCCTGGGCAACAAGACTGAAACTCCTTCTCAAAAAAAAAAAAAAAAAAAAAATGCCCAGGCATAATAGCTCACACCTATAATCCCAGCACTTTAGCAGCCTGAGGCAGGAGGATTACTTGAGGCCAGGAGTTCAAGACCAGCCTGGGCAACATAACGAGACCCTGTTTCTATAAAGATAATAAATTAAAAACAATTTTAATTAAGAAAATGAATCAAGTCTGGTGACTTTCTTGATTGAGCTAAGAAAAGGAAAAAAAAAGAATTAAGTCAGAGGTGGAAGGAAAGAACAAAATTATCACTCATAAAGTTCTGAAGCTTTTAAGCACTAGAAATCTTCCAGATAGAAATTAAAGTTAGAATTTTAAAAAAATATTTATATTATTCTGAAATGATCCAAGATGGCCGATCGCTAACATCTCGGGATTGCAGCTCGCAGTTAAAGCTCATAGAACTAGAGGACGCCACACTTTCAGACAAATTCTGGTCGCTCAGGAGCAGAAGATTCCCAGTGGAGGAGACACGCGGGGCAGAAGTTTCGCCGGCACCGTGGCGTAGCGGTCTCGCCGGCACCTCCGCATGGCAGC
>CM052662.1:81170145-81199463 GCA_028533165.1 Leontopithecus rosalia
AAATCTACTTGTAAACCTCTAGATCCAGGTCGGCAATATCTCTCTCATTGCTTGATTTCCTTCCTTCCCTTCCCTCCCTCCCTCCCTCCCTTCCTCCCTTCCTCCCTTCCTTCCTCCCTCCCTTCCTCCTTCCCTCCCTAAAAAAAAGAAAAAAAAATATTTATATTATTCTATAAAAAAATAAAGAACTTGCTCACTTAATTTTCTTTCTTTTTTCCTTCCTTCCTTCCTTCCTTCCTGACCTCAGGTGATCCATCCACCTCAGCATCCCAAAGTGCTGGGATTATGGGAGTGAGCCACCACACCCAGCCAAAAATAAAATAAGTTACCCAGGTATGGTGGCGAGCACCTGTAGTCTCAGCTACTTGGTAGGCTGAGGCAGAAGGATCTCTTGAACCCGGGAGGTGGAGGTTACATTGAACCAAGATTGTGCCTGGGCTACGGAGCAAGACTCTGTCTCAAAAAACAAACAAACGAACAAAACCAAAATTCTGTCTGTCCTTCTTACTAGGTTGCTGGAAATTAAGAAACTAAATATAAATAAAATTTAGATTTTATATATATTAAACATTTTTTATAAATAAATTTTTTTTATATAAATAATTTTTTTATGTAAAAAAATTAAGAAACTAAATATAAATAAAAATATAAGACATCCAGTTAAATTTGAATTTCGGATAAACAACACTTTTTAAAGTAAAGCTGTGTCCTAAATATTGCATATAAGTATTGCATAAGATGTATATTGCAACATGAATATTTGGGACATACTTATACTAAAACATTATTCATTGTTTAACTGAAATTCGTATTTAACTGGGTGCCCTTTATATTGTTTCCAACAACTGTAACATAATCTCTTGGCATCTACTTGTAGGGATTTTGTGAAAACTAGAGCTAATGTATGTAAACTAGTTATCACAAAGCCTACCACCACATGGTAGGATATAATTAATAATTATAATAACTAATAATGAGGAAAATTAATCTCATTTGGGACATCTGGATAACCTGTGAATATTGGCAATCTCTCTTTCCATGCCATAGGTCATGCATAAGGAAGCAGGACCTGAGGGGTCTACACGTGAATATTAATCAAGGAAGGAAATATTTATAATTTTATGCATTTAAACCTTTGCATGAATATTTTTTATTGTTAAACCAGGCATGGTGGCCCACACCTATAATCCCAGCACTTTGGAAGGCCAAGTCAGGAGGATTGCAATATGATGAGACCTCTGCCTACAAAATAAAAGCCAGGCGAGGTGGCTCACGCCTGTAATCCCAGCACTGCCGCAGCAGGTGGATCACCTGAGGCCAGCAGTTCAAAACTAGCCTGACCAACATGAAGAAACCCCATCTCTTTTTAAAAATAAAAATAAAAAATAAAAACAAATAAAAAATTAAGATTAGCCAGGTGTTGTGGTGTGCACCTGAAGTCCCAGCTACTCAGAAGGCTGAATTGGGAGAATTGTTTGAGCTGAAGAGGTGGAGGCTGGCAGTGAGCCAGGAGGATTGCACCACTGCACTCCTGTCTGGGCAACAAAGCAAGACTCTGTGTTGAGGAAAAAAACATTTTTTTTTATTGTTAAAAAAATTTGCGGGCAGATCGCGAGGTCAAGAGATCGAGACCATCCTGGCCGACGTGGTGAAACCCCATCTCTACTAAAAAATACAAAAAAATTAGCTGGTTTTGGTGGTTCATGCCTGTAGTCCCATCTACTCAGGAGGCTGAGGCAGGAGAATTGCTTGAACCTGGGAGGTGGAGGTTGCAGTAAGCCAAGATCATGCCACTGTACTCCAGCCTGGCGCCTGGTGATAGAGTGAGACTCTCAAAAATTTTCTCAAAAATGAAAAAAAAAATTGCATGTTTTCCAAATCTTTACAGTGTTAAAATTCTTTATATTAGTAACTTTTTCACTTTAAAACTTGAGCGAAAACTTCAAAGTTATATTCTTTCAAATATGATCATTTCAATCCTAATTAGAAAACCACCTTCAGGCCGGGCGCGGTGGCTCAAGCCTGTAATCCCAGCACTTTGGGAGGCCGAGGCGGGTGGATCATGACGTCAAGAGATCGAGACCATCCTGGTCAACATGGTGAAACCCCATCTCTACTCAAAATACAAAAAAATTAGCTGGGCATGGTGGCGCACGCCTGTAATCCCAGCTACTAGGGAGGCTGAGGCAGGAGAATTGCCTGAACCCAGGAAGCGGAGGTTGCGGTGAGCCGAGATTGTGCCATTGCACTCCAGCCTGGGTAACAAGAGCGAAACTCCGTCTCAAAAAAGAAAGAAAACCACCTTCATTTCCTCAAGGTAAATGTTCCAGTTTCTTGCCTACCTAGTCTCTTAACTCTGTGTTATCTAAAAATTTGTTTGTAATATTCTCCTGAAACCTCTGTTGAAGGTTATCAGCCTCTATTACTACCATCTCCTTCCTGCCACTATTCTTCCTTTCAATTCATCGTTGTTATGAGCAGTTTAACCTTTCTAAAACACAGGTATCATTAAGTCAATCCCTCCCTCAAAAACAGCAAATGAAAACTAGTGGGATGAATGGTGGGAGGTAGAGTGAGGCCAGATTATAGTGGCCCTTGCAAGTTGAACTTCAAGTGAGAAGTTTTTGAGAGGGGAATAACATGCTAAAAGGCACGTTTTACTTAGATCATGCCAGTAACTGTGGGCAGATGAATTGAAGATGGCAAAGATCAGGGTACTCAGCTGTTGTAGGGATCAAGTTTACTGTGCTGAAAGGGAAGTCTTTCTCACAGGGCCTGGGCCTGCCAGAGAAACATTACTTTACTGAGAGGTTCATAGTTTTGTTTTTGTTTGAGACGGAGTTTCGCTCTTATTACCCAGGCTGGAGTGCAATGGCGCGATCTCGGCTCACCGCAACCTCCGCCTTCTGGGTTCAGGCAATTCTCCTGCCTCAGCCTCCCGAGTAGCTGGGATTACAGGCACGCGCCACCATGCCCAGCTAATTTTTTCTTTTAGTAGAGACGGGGTTTCACCATGTTGACCAGGATGGTCTCGATCTCTTGACGTCATGATCCACCCACCTCGGCCTCCCAAAGTGCTGGGATAACAGGCTTGAGCCACGTGCCTGGCCAGGTTCATAGTTTTAATAGTTTAGGAGAATCCTAATTTGGTTGGGGCCTATAGGGTTTAACATTATATACAAAATAAGGCAGTTTAAAATGTAGCAATTTGATTTTAGGTGTAAAGGCTGTTATTTGAAGCACAAAAGTTTCTCTGCTGTAATTTTAAAGGGTTGCTGAGTCACTTGGGCATGTGAGACCTTGCCCAGGAACATTTGGCTACTCTCTTTAAGAGCTGTGACTTGGCCGGGCGCGGTGGCTCAAGCCTGTAATCCCAGCACTTTGGGAGGCCGAGGCAGGTGGATCACGAGGTCAAGAGATCGAGACCACCCTGGTCAACATGGTGAAACCCCATGTCTACTAAAGACACAAAAAATTAGCTGGGCACGGTGGCGCGTGCCTGTAATCCCAGCTACTCAGGAGGCTGAGGCAGGAGAATTGCCTGAACCCAGGAGGCGGAGGTTGCGGTGAGCCGAGATCGCGCCATTGCACTCCAGCCTGGGTAACAAGAGTGAAACTCCGTCTCAAAAAAAAAAAAAAAAAAAGAGCTGTGACTATACTTAGCCCCATAAAAAAAAGTCTTTGGTCTTTTCCTGTGGATTCTAGGGCAGATGAACCAGGCAAAATAATGTTTTAGCTATTGCTGTAAACTTGCAGGAACCTGTGCTTCTTAAGTACCTTTTAAGCTTCCAGGACCTTCCTACCAAGTAATTACCTTGTGTTAGGGACGGGGCTGTGCTGCCTCAGAAAACCCCCTCCGCGCAGGCTGATCCCACCCGCTCAGGCTGACCCCACCCCCTTCTGATTGCTCTGCAGCTGCATTCCTGAACCCCTACCTAGGCGCCACATCAAGGTTGCCAGACAATTAAGCAAAGCCTAATTACAGCAATCGGGGCAGCACGGGCAGCTCGAGGGAGGACAGGGAAAACATGTTGGTTATCCATACTTGTAAATTCCTGTTGGACACATATCTGTAAAAAATCCTGGTTTCTGTCTTTTTTTAAAGACTGCTGCCACAAAAGTCACAGGATAATGTATCGTAGGTCTGTTATAAGTTAACTATCTCAGTTTGTGCCTGTTACCAGTAAATAGATTATGCCCCTCTCACCCTATATAAACCCCGGTGCTGTAAACTCAGGGTTGCCTCCTCTGTTATGGAGCAGCCCCGCAGGTTAATAAAATTTTCTTGCCTGACTTTGAGTCTATTCTCCTTTCGCTCAGCTACCCTTACACCTTACTAAATTGGAAAGAACTGTAAACCCTTTCTCCCAGATCCGTACAGCCTATTCCAAGGAATAAGGGTTAACATAGGCAGTATTCAGGCTTGCTTTGTTCTTTTTTGTTTTGAGAAGGAGTTTTGCTCTCGTTGCCCAGGCTGGAGTGCAGTGGCAGGATCTCAGTGCACTGCAACCTCTGCCTCCTAGGTTCAAGTGAGTCTCCTGCCTCAGCCTCCCAAGTAGCTGGGATTACAGGGTGCCACCATTTTGTATTTTTAGTAGCGATGAGGTTTCGCCACGTTGGCCCGGCTGGTTTTGAACCCCTAATCTCAGGTGATCCACCCGCCTCGGCCTCCCAAAGTGCTGGAATTACAGGGTGAGCCACCTCACCTGACCTTGCTTTGTTCTTACACATAAAGAAAGATTGTGTTCTCTAGGTAAGGAGTTTCTTGGTTAGAAGGAAAAATAATCTTACTCTTAATTTCCTCTTCAGAACTAGGAAGTTTGTCTTTAGACCAAAACAGCAGGAAACAAGATTCGAAAGGAGTGAAAAAAAGTGTAGAGAGATAGGAGAACCCAGGAAAGAGGGAATGCTCAGAGAATCCAGTGCTTGGAAATCTAGAAGCATGAGTTACCAGATTTTCCCAAGCAAAAATAATCAGACTTTGGTGTTTGCTGTTTCATAAAGAGAGGAGTTCAAAATAAAGGTTGCAAGAGGAAATGGGAGAGTCGGTAGTAGAAAGCAGAAGCTCTTTTCGTTTACTGTTTAGTTTCTTCTTTTTTTTTTTTTTGAGACGGAGTCTCGGTTTGTCGCCAGGCTGGAGTGCAGTGGCGTGATCTCTACTAACTGCAACCTCCGCCTCCCAGCTTCAAGCGATTCTCCTGCCTCAGCCTTCCGAGTAGCTGGGACTAGTGCGCGCTAGTTTCTCACTTCCTGTAAGCACTACTTTGTTATCACCTGCAGCCTGTGTTAATGTCTTCACCTTTAGCTTTTCAACTGTTCAGAGTCCACCCATCAAAAGATGGGTACACTTCACTTCCTCTATTAAGTCTTCACTGAAGATTTCAGATTCTATTTCTTTCTCCATTCCCTGAAATCTTACTGAGTTCAATCACAATCACCCATTTAGCATATAATAGATGTATCAAAAGAGGGGCGGCTCATGTTTGTAATCTCAGCATTTTGAGGGGCTGAGGCGGAAGGATCACTTGAGCTCAAGATTTCGAGGCCAGCTTGGGTTAAAAAAAAAAATAGTCTCTTTAAAAAAAAGTGTGAGCCTGCTTCCTTTCAACTAGGCAAACTAATTCTTGAAGTTGGAAACTATATATATATTTTTTGAGACGGAGTTTTGCTCTTGTTGCCCAGGCTGGAGTGCAATGGCCCGATCTAGGCTCATTGCAACCTCCACCCCCCGGGTACAAGTGATTCCCCTGCCTCAGCCTCCAGAGTAGCTGAAATTACAGGCATGCGCCACCATGCCCGTCTAATTTTGTATTTTTAGTAGAGACGGGGTTTCTCCATGTTGGTCAGGTTGGTCTCGAACCTCAGGTGATCCGCTTGCGTCGGCCTCCCTAAGTGCTGGGATTACAGGCATGAGGCACCGAGCCCGGCCTGGAGACTATATTTTAAACTTATTTTGAATACCCCCTGGAAAAGCTCTTGGTTCGTACTTATAGCCGTAAGTCAAAACATTTGTCAAATATTCAAGAACAATCACTTAAAAATACTGTATAAAAGTTTCTATTTCAGCATACTTTACTTTTACTTCAATAAATTCTCAAATAAAATGCATTCAATTTTATGATCTCAACAAGATCGCTCATTCCTATAGCGGAGTTGAAGTTTCTGCTTATTCACAATCATCAGAAGAACGGCGTAGTTCCCACAGACTTCCAGCAGTGAGCTGTCAAATTCAGTCTGCATTAAGTAGTCTCCTTACAATCGTCCCGACGGTAAAAGTATGAAATCCCGCAAAGACCTGGACAAGGAAGTGAAATGACCATCAAATAAAGCAGTTAACTCATGTCAAGCGAGTGGACCAGAGTCCCTGAGCTCACTACTCTCAAATTCTAACTCCGGCTTCACATCATTAGGCGTAAGCAGCCAATTGGGCCGTCTGGGAGCCGTGCATCCTGGGAGTTATAGTTTCCGGCTCCTTCCTTCAGACTACAAGCTCCACAGAGCCGCGGGAGGACGGTTGCCTGGTATTATTAGCAAGCAGCAAGTATGGCGGTGGCGCGCGTGGACGCGGGTTTGCCTCCCGGAGAAGGTAAGGTGATGCCTACCCCTGAGACCTAAAGTTTACTCCATGGAGCTGAATTAAATAGTGGAGAAGAGAAAGCCTAGGTTTAGAGGTGACTTCTGGACCAGTTCTTTTGATGCGGGGCTGTGGTCGTCGCGGAGGCGCTCTACCCTCTGGGAGTTGTAGTTCGCCTGCGATGCCCAGCTCTCCGACATCGCGGTGAGGGCCGAGGCGGGGACTACAGCCCCCAGAAGCCTTCGCGCGGCCTGGCGCCCTGGCTCCCGCGCTCCCGATGCTGAGTAGGCGGTGGGTTTCGGGCTGAGATGACCTTTCTTGGCCATTTACTTTGAGTCCTGGGTGCCTAAGCGAAATGTTTGGGATCTCCGTCTTTTGGTTCACACATCCCCCTTTCTCCTTGGTTTCCGGAATGTTCAAGGAAACCTACCTTCAGAGACCGCTGCCTAGACTGGCTTTGAACCCTTCCTCGGAGGTGGCCAGTGGCTTGATAAAATCTGGGGGGTGATCCCACAGTTCTGTACTCCTTGTTCTGCACAGGGGTCCTAGATCGAGTTTGGTCGCTGCCCAGTAGAGCACAGGAGTGTGTGGGTGCTTCCGTGGCCTGAAGATACCTCTTTGGAGAGCTGGACGCGAGCTCCTTTTGTTTTGGTTACGGCTCCGAGGCTTGGCAGCAGTCAGTCCTCTAAACCGGAGACAGGGCCCAGGGGTCGAGGCCCGTCTTCATGGTTTAGACCAGGCGTGCATTTTCTGGGATCCGTAAATTCTTGCGGAAAGAGTTGGTGGAACCCTCAGAGCTGTTTTCGACCTCTTGGAATTGTGTACAAAGGCTGTGCACTTTTCTGAGACAGCGCACAGCTTTCACCAAATTTTTAGAGGGGCTAACGATTCCTCACATGCTAAGAGCCATTAGACAATGGGAAAACATTGAAATCCTCCAGGAGAGCAGTCTGGCATAATTATTTCCTGCAGTAGTCCTAATCTGGCTATAAATTCGAAATTGGCAGTTCCTCTGGCCCCGCCCTCTTTTGGAGATCGGCTTTTCTTAAGCCCCACCTCTCTAGCTCACCAGGGCTACTTAACTGTTAATAGCAGTTAACATTGACAGAGCACTTTTTATGACCCAGACTGTGTTCTCAGTGCTTTATTTATTTATTTATTTATTTTTTTTTAACATTAGCTCATTTTCTCTGTAGAACTATATTTATAAGGCAGGTATTACCCCATTTTACAGAGTAGAAAAGTGAGCCCCAAAGAAATCAATAATTTGCCTGCTATACCACAGTAGTTAACTGGTAGAGGCAGGGTTTGAACGGCTATGTTATACTAAAGTGCTTTATTGAGTGCCCTGTGCCAGGAAAGGGGCTAAATGCTGTTCATGATTTCTTTTTAATTCCCATGTTGAGCTAGTGAAATAGGTATGTTATCCTATTTTATGGGCGAATTAGTTGAACTATACTTTGATTTTCAAAATCACAGTTTGGGCACTTTAGGATATATTGGTAGTTGGGCTGTAAGCTGGTGGATTGCAGTCAAAGGTTTAGTAACATTTAAACAATAGTATCATTACTTAGGCACAGCAAATGGAAGTAATCGTTCATATTTAGATGTGAAGATTTCCAAAGTATATCATACAAACTCGAGGAGAATATCACAAATCTAGTTTTAACTTGATATTTCTGAAGAAAAATGAGTAATCCAGTCTGGTCATTTAGAACTCAAGATTGCTTTAATTTTACAGTGTTGATATTTGTTTGCTCTACTGTTTTTTAACTTGAAATGTAGAGAGATTTTATAGTTCTACCCCTATGGTCAGCTGTTGTAGAAGTTTTATCTGTTTTCTAACACTTCTGTTTCTTTTCAAGGGTCAGTGGTCAATTGGTCAGGGCAGGGACTACAGAAATTAGGTCCAAATTTACGCTGTGAAGCTGATATTCACACTTTGATTCTGGATAAAAATCAGATTATTAAGCTGGAAAATCTGGAGAAGTGCAAACGATTAATACAGGTAGGTATTGCAGTTTGGGAAGTGGTTACATAGGACCAATTTATTATTAAACAAAACAATAAAATAACCTGACTAAAAGTAACTGTGCAGGCCTAAAAAGCAGTAATTGTTGCCTTAAATTTTTACATGACAGTTTCTTCTGAAGATGAACATACATGTACCACATTGAGAATAGATTAGGAAAAGAAGCATTGTTAAGAAAAGGAAGCATTTTATGTTGGCAAAATACTGGCTTACTAAAGTAACCTTTTTTCATGATGGAGGCAAGTAGTTCATTCATTCCTTCATTCAAGAAATGGTTACTGAATCCCACTTATATGTCTGGCACTGTATTAAGTTTTGTCGGAGAGAGTGTAAGAACCGTATTTCGTAGAACTTACATTCTCAAATTGTTGCTGTGTTAAAAATGTCTCTGTAGTGGGAGGAGGTCTGATCACTGAGCTTTCTTTGCATTTTCTGTTGCTCAGGGACAATAACAAAAAACTGATAGTCATATTAGAATATTTAGACAATGTATGTAAAATATACAAAAGGAGTTTGTCTGTTTGAGAGGGTTTGGCTGTCTGAATAAAACTTTTAAGTCACTTGAAGGTGAAGTATTTTCTATATATTATTCCTAAAACTAACAATGTTTCCTTTTCACAGTTATCAGTGGCTAATAATCGGCTGGTTCGGATGATGGGTGTGGCCAAGCTGACGTTGCTTCGTGTATTAAATTTACCTCATAATAGCATTGGCTATGTGGAAGGGCTAAAGGAACTAGTACATCTGGAATGGCTGAATTTGGCAGGAAATAATCTTAAGGTGAATGGTTTCTGTTTTGTTTACAAAACTATTCTGCATAAAAAAATTCAAGCAATGTAGAAAATAAGCCAAATTGAAAAGTGGAAGTACCCACTCCCACTCTCCAGGGATAATCTCTGTTAAACCAAAAATAAATTTTATTTTGAAACATATAATAAGGTATAATTTTTTTTAAATGTTAACAAAGAATCTATATTGTACTAAAGAAAAGTAGATCAAACCATAGAGTGTTTAGGAAGGAGACTATATCATGATGAATTAAGCTTTAAGTAGATGTTTAATGCTATAATGGAGAATGTACAGTTTAAAAAGTCAGGAGGTCTGAATTCTGGTCCTGTTTCCACCACTTAGTAACTATGTAATTTTGGGTAAATTAATACATATTTCTGTGTCTTATTTTTTGACATGCTAGCTGAGAGGACTAGATTAAATGATACTAATAGCTGCCTTTTATTAATCCATTAATGTATATGAGCTATTGTTCTAAGCATTTGTCTGTATTAACTTATTTGCTCTCATGGCAGTATATGAAGTAGATATAGATATTATGCTTGTTATAAAGGTGAGGAAAGTGAAGCACAGAGAAGTTAAGTAACTTGCTTGAGGTTACTCAGCTAGGAAGTTGCAGGGCCAGAATGTAAATCCAGGCTGTTTGGTCTCAATCTAAAGTTGTAAACTCTGTTCTATACCAAATGTCATACATTATTACTATAATTTCTATTTCTTTTTCTTTTTTTTTTTTTTTGAGACAATTTCGCTCTTGTTGCCAGGCTAGAGTGCAGTGGCATGCTCTCAGCTCACTGCAACCTCTGCCTCCTGGGTTCAAATGATTCTTCTGCCTCAGCCTCCTGAATAGCTGGGATTACAGGCGCCGCCACCACGCCTGACTAATCTTTTGTATTTTTTTTAGTAGAGATGGGTTTCACCATGTTGGCCAGGCTGGTCTTGAACTCCTGACCTCAGATGATCTGCCCACTTCAGCCTCCCAAAGTGCTGGGATTACAGGCATGAGCCACAGTGCCTGGCGATTACTAAGGTTTCTTCAATCTGTAAATATCTTGGATGGTATGAACCATTTGGTAGCCCTCTACTCACAGAGCGATAATGAAAGTATAAGTTTACAACATGACAGTCTACTAAATTCTGTGAGTACTGCCCCCTTTTCTCTTGCTAAGTTCTTCTACTCTGCTTCTAATAATAAGAGGAGGCCAGACATTCTTTCAGCTACAAAGAACTAGGGAATAATTCTATGTTTTGATTTTGTTTTCATTAAATAATATGATGCTTTTCTTGTGATAGGCCATGGAACAGATCAATAGCTGCACAGCTCTACAGCATCTCGATTTATCAGATAATAACATATCTCAGATAGGTGATCTATCTAAATTGGTATCCCTGAAAGTAAGTATGTTTTCTATGTCATTTGTTAAGTTTTATACCAAAATACCAAAAGGAAGTAATCTTATTGACCTAAAATTAGCCTACTGTGTATGAACAGATTATTTTCTTTATGATAAGAATTATAGGCTGGGCATGGTGGGTCATGCCTGTAATCCCAGAACTTTGGGAGGCTGTGGCTTGTGGATGGCTTGAGCTCAGGAGTTTGAGACCTGCCTGGGCAACATGGCAAAGCCCCATCTCTACTAAAAATACAAAAAATTAGTGGGGAATAGTGATGTGGGACTGTAGTCCCAGCTACTCAGCTGAGGCGGGATTGCTTGAGCCCAGGAGGTGGAGGTTACAGTGACCTGAGATTGGGCCATGACACTCTAGCCTGGGCAACAGAGTGAGACTCTGTCTCAGAAAAAAAAATGGTGGGGGAATAAGGAATTATGTTAGAATGCCAGAAATCAAGTACGGAACTTTTTGTTGTTAGTTCTGTAACTGATTTATTTGATGTGAAACTGGTCATTGTAGTTAAGGTTAATTTTACTGACAGTTTTCTGAACATGATGGAATTCCCTCTATGCCCAACCAACCAATGCTAGTAGCTTTATTTATTATATAGTACATAATCTTTGGTGAGGTTGAGATTCATCATTCCTGAATTTGAGTCTGTCTTCATTTTTGAGACAGAGTCTTGCTCTGTCACCCAGGCTGGAGTGTAATGGTTCGATCTCACTTGACCTCCCAGGCTCAAGCAATCCTCTCACCTCTGCCTCCCAAGTAGCTAGGACCACAGGCATGTATACATCACCACACCTAGCTAATTTTTTGGGTTTTTGTAGAGATAAGATCTTTTTTTTGGTTGTTGTTCTTTTTTAAGATGGAGTTCTGCTCTGTCACTCAGGCTGGAGTGTAGTTGTGCAGTCTCGGCTTACTTCAACCTCTGCTTCCTGGGTTCAAGTGATTCTTCTTCAGCCTCCTGACTAGCTGAGATTATAAGCACCCGCCACCACACCTGGCTAATTTTTATATTATTAGTAGAGACAGAGTTTCACCATGTTGGCCAGGCTGATCTTGAACTCCTGACCTCACATGATCCTCCTGCCTTGGCCTCCCAAAGTGTTGGGATTACAAGTGTGAGCCACTGCACCTGGCCAGAGATGGGATCTTACTCTGTTGTCCGGACTGGTCTCAAACTCCTGGACTCATGCAGTCCTCCTGTCTCAACCTCTCAAAGTGCTAGGATTACATGTGTGAGCCACCAACCTGGCTGAGTCTTTTTTTTTTTTTTTTGATTCAGGATTACTATTTTTAAAGTAACAGGCATTAGTTAATTATCAAAATTAGTTTCACTTAAAAAAATAAACATGTAAGGCTGAGCTCGGTGTCTCACACATATACTCCCAGAACTTTGGGAGGCCGAGGGGTGGATCAGAAGGTCAGGAGATTGAGACAATCCTGGCCAACATAGTGAAATCCCATCTCTACTAAAATACAAAAAACTAGCCAGGCATGGTGGCACGAGCCTGTAGTCCCAGCTACTCGGGAGGCTGAGTCAGGAGAATCAACTGAAGCCGGGAGTTGGAGGTTGCAGTCAGCCGAGATCGCGCCACTGCACTCTAGCCTGGTAACAGAGCAACACTCCATCTCAGAAAATGACAACAAAAAACATGTAGCGTATAGCACTTTTTATGGAGGGGAATGTATCATGCAGTCAAATAAGTAACAGTTGAAATCATAGTCTTAAAAAACATATGTAGGACATTTTAAATATTGTTGCCTCATTGGATATTATTAGCATCAGATGTATTCATTAAGCCCTAGAAGCAGTATCTTCGTTCAGTTTTTCCCAGATCTTTAGGAGAAATTATTTTTAGCAATAATTATTCTAAACAATTATATATAGCCAGATGCTGTCCTGATAGATGCTGAGAGAATTCAAATGAGCTAAAGATGATTGAATGGTTTTTTTTTCCTGGAATAGAAGCACGTTTATCTGATCAGAATCCTGGGTGTTCAGTTTTGAGTTTATTCTTGTTTGTTGCTGACTTAATGTGAGTCAGCTTTATCTGAAAGTAACACATTCTACCTTCCTCTAGTTTTTAGTTACCTAGAGAATATAGTTGCAAATATGGGTTGTAGGTTATCGCTCTCTTTTTTAGAAAATTTACTTTATATGTGGTTGTTTTAATGCCTTTTTTTTTTTAACTTGAGACACCAGAGTCTTGCTGTCACCCAGGCTTGAGTGCAGTGGTGCAATCATGGCTTACTGCAGCCTCAACCTCCTGGTCTCAAGCGATCCTCCTACCTCAGCACTCCCTAGTAGCTGGGACTACAGGTGCACCCCATCATGCCTGGCTAATTTTTTGATTTTTAGTAGGGAAAAGGTCTCACTATGTTGCCCAGGCTGGTCTCAAACTCTTGGGCTCAAGCAATTTTCCCTCCTTGGCCTCCCGAAGTGCTGGAATTATAGGCAAGAGCCACCACATGTGGCCTCTATTTTGATGTTTTAAAAGAAACTGAACATGTATGTTAGAAATTACTCAGTGTCTCATAACGTACATCTCATAGCATGCCTAGTTGCCATGTCAACAATGTGTTTTAAGGCAAATCTTTAAAGTATCTGGAGCTTAGGATGTTGGTATGGAAACAGAGAGTTGGACCAGAATAACATCAAGGACCCTTCTAGCATTAACGGTCTCTGATTTGTGTGCGATGAGAAATATAATAAAGTAGATTCTTTTATTCTTACATTTGCCATTTTGGTGTTATCAGAATAGGCCAATTTATTTGTAATCTTTTTATTTGTAATTCATACTGTTTTTACTTTCAAGACCCTGCTTTTACATGGAAACATCATCACCTCTCTTAGAATGGCACCTGCTTACCTACCCAGAAGTCTTGCTATACTTTCTTTGGCAGAAAATGAAATCCGAGACTTAAATGAGGTAAAATTTGAGGGTATTTTGTGAGAGTCAGGAAGCTGGAAAGTCCAGGAAAGACACTGGAGAGGGTTGTGAGCTTGCTTTTAGATTGTGAGCATCTTGGAAGAAACGTGCCTTCAGATGAAGCGTTTGCCTCTAGATGATCGTTAGTTTTCTTTCCACTTTTCCTTAGTGTCAGTGGGTTATTAAGATCTAATTTCCTTTGTAAAGTTGTAATTATCATTCCATTGGGAAGTGATTGGTGGTAGAGGGACATCTGCCTCATAAGGGTTTATAAGACTCCCTGTTCAACTTTCCTGGCTGCTGTGATATTTTCAAAATAGGGTTCTTTCTGCTAGGAAACTGCGCTGATACTTGCTAAGGGATTTTGTGCAGCAGGGACGGATGGCTATATTGTTGGAATTTTGGAAGTTAGTGGGTACTTGTCACTTTTCAGAACAAGAGGGAAATTATCACATTCTCAAATGCTGCCAAAGATGTGTAATCAGTGGAAACCTTGCGCTTGACACTGAATAGTCCTTTTGTTCAACAATGATGTCTTTTGTTCCAGATCTCTTTTTTGGCATCCTTAACTGAATTGGAACAGTTGTCGATTATGAACAACCCTTGTGTGATGGCAGCACCTTCCATCCCAGGATTTGACTATCGGCCGTACATCGTCAGCTGGTGCTTAAACCTCAGAGTCCTAGATGGATATGTGATTTCTCAGAAGGAAAGGTGAACATGCCCTCTTTAACATGACAAATGTTACTGAAAAGACCATTTCTAGTTTACTACAGATTAATGGAGTAGTATTTCTTCAAATGTGCATTTAGAAATTAAGAGTATTAGGCCGGGCGCAGTGCTGTAATCCCAGCACTTTGGGAGGCCAAGTCGGGTGGATCACGAGGTCAAGAGATCGAGACCATCCTGGCCAACATGGTGAAACCCCGTCTCTACTAAAAATACAAAAAATTAGCTGGGCATGGTGGCATGTGCCTGTAATCCCAGCTACTCAGGAGGCTGAGGCAGGAGAATTGCCTGAACCCAGGAAGCAGAGGTTGCTGTGAGCCGAGATCGCGCCATTGCACTCCAGCTTGGGTAACAGGAGCGAAACTCCATCTCAAATAAATAAATAAATAAATAGAAATTAAGAGTATTACTGTAGTAATATAGCAGACTATGTGCTGGTCACTTAGGTTTTTCTGTCATTTCTAAAAAAGGATAAGAAATAAATATTGGCCTGGTGCAGTGGCTCATGCTTGTAATCCTCACGCTTTAGAAGGCCAAGGCAGGAGGATCTGCATCTCTTAAAAAAAATAATAATTAACTGGGCATGGTGGTACACATCTGCAGTCCTAGCTACTTAGGAAGCTTAGGTGGGAGGATTGCTTGAGCCCAGGAATTTAAAGTTGCAGTCAGTTATGGTTGTGCCATTGCACTCTACCTTGGGTGACAGACAGAGACTCTGACAAAAAAAAAAAAAGAAATCTTAGCCCCGGAAGTTGGAGCTAGTAGTTTTAGTGCCCTACATATAACAATTTGATTTCTAAAAGTTCTTTTGTTAATCAGTTGTTTGGAGCTTGTAACACTTTTGCATAGAAACCATCATGTTATCGAACCTGTGTAGGGCCTCAGATCATTGTCACAAAAGCTGTGATCTATTAATCTACCAGGGCTGTATTTTTATTCATTTTATTTTCTATTTATCATCTAATGCCAAGTCAAATAGGGCAGTGTTAGTCATATCTTCGAATTCTCCAAATACTCATTATAATGGTAATTCTGGGAAAATGCAGAGTTTTAATTTCAAACTCGTAGCATACATGGTGATTGGTCCTCTCCCCTGCTTTTTTTTTTTTTTGAGTTGGAGTTTCGCTCTTGTTGCCCAGGCTGTTGTGTCATTGGAGTACAATGGCACAGTCTTGGCTCCCCACAATCTCCACCTCCTGGGTTCAAGTGATTCTCCTGCCTCAGCCCCCGGAGTAGCTGGGATTACAGGTATGCGCCACCAGGCCTGGCTAATGTTGTATTTTTAGTAGAGATGGGTTTCTTCATGTTGGTCAGGCTGGTCTCCGAACTCCTGCCCTCAGGTGGACTGCCCGCCTCGGCATCCCAAAGTGTTGGGATTACAGGCATGAGCCACCGTGCCTGGTCCGGTCCTCCCCTTCTTATACCTGTGAAGTGGCAGAAGTGAGAATTCCCACATCTGGAGATCATTGATAGTTTCTGTGGCTTGGAGCTGGGAATCCTGCAGAATGGAGTCTTCTGGATCCTGACACATGATCAGTGGAATCAGAGCTTTAGGGGAGGTAAGGAACTAGGATATGGGAAAGACGGAGTGGAATTGGGATAGTGAGAGTTGAGATTACTTTATTCTCTCTATGTTTCATTTCACTTTTTCCTCTTGTACATTCACACATCCATTCATGGACTCAACACATACATACTCCCTCACCATTTTTGTTCTTCTCTACTGTGGACTGTAGTTATTTGAAGGGTTTCCTGATGGGAGGATGGGTTGTAGATTACAGACAGCATCTCTATTCTCTGTCTCTCTGCTGTTTTGTTTAGTTTCTGAGTAAAGCAGGGCCCTTGAGGAATAGCAGCCAGGTGCTAGATTGTGGTGGTGCTGGTGTAGGGTGAGGGACATGTCAGGGCTAGTTTGCCTGCAAGAAAGGGTGGCTTTTTCTTTTTCCTGCTGTGAATGTTGCTCTGGGAGTAAACCTTACTTTGTTTCAAACTGTGACTAGTTCTAGATCTGGAATATAGGTCTACTTGGATTATCCTCTCCACAGTTGTTGACTTTTTCTATGGGAGTAGGACTGGCAACATTTTCATGTCTGAGAGGCAGTATGGTGATGTGGGCAGAGATAAAGGTTTGGTGTAAAGAGAGACCCACAAAGAGAGGTGAGACCTGGTTAGGAGAGACAAGGGAAGGCTTCACTTCTTTCTCTGCTGCCTGTTAGCTTTGTGGCCTTGTCAGGTTCCTTAGTGCTTTTCTGAGCCAATGTTTCCTCATCTGTAAAATGTGAATAGCAGTACTACCTAGCTTTCATGGATGTTAGGATTAAGGATGATGTATAGAACATAGAACTGGTCATATAGTAGGTGATTAATAAATGATAATTATATAAGGATAGAGACTAAAGGTTGAAGAGTTTGTTGAAACTAAAGAGACTGTTAAGGCAGAAAATATTTGTTGATTGGGTAAATAATAATACAAAAATCTATGTTGCTATACTGTGGAAATGGTTTTAATCCAAGTGACTTTAAGGTGAACTTGAATATTTTTTTAACTTTCTCCGTAATGCTATGCAAACATTTAATTTCAGAGACTTCAGGAGATTGGGAAGAATGGACTCCCACCCGGGGTAGTCTACCTTTCTGGGGTTGTCTTGCACTAAAGAAGTGTTGCGGGGTGGCTGGCAAGATAGCCAAATAGGAACAACTCCATCTGTAGCTCCCAGCAAGATCAATGCAGAAGGCGGGTGATTTCTGCATTTCCAACTGAGATACCCAGCTTATCTCACTGGGACTGGTTAGACAGTGGGAGCAGCCCACGAAGGGTGAGCCAAAGCAGGGTGGGGCGTTGCCTCATCTGGGAAGCTCAAGGAATCGAGGAACTCCCTCCTCTACCCAAGGGAAGCCATGAGGGACTGAGCCAGGAGGGACAGTGCACTCCAGCTCACATGCTATGCTTTTCCCACAGTCTTTGCAGCCTGCAGACTAGGAGATTCCCTCCGGTGTCTACATCATGAGGGCCCTGGGTTCCAAGTACAAAACTGGGTGGCTATTTGGGCAGACATTGAGCTGCAGCAGTTTTTTCTCATACCTAGTGGTGCCTGGAATGCCAGCAAGACAGAACTGTTCACTCCCCTGGAAAGGGGGCTGAAGCCAGGGAGCCAAGTGGTCTAGCTCAGTGCATCCCACCCCAACGGACCCCAGCAAGCTAAGAGCCACTGGCTTGAAATTCTCGCTGCTGGCACAGCAGTCTGAAGTCGACTTGGGAAGCTCAAGCTTGGTGGGGGGTGGGGCATCTGCCATTACTGAGGATTGAGCAGGTGGTTTTCCCTTCACAGTGTAAACATTGTGGAAGACAGTGCAGTGATTCCTTAAGCATCTAGAACTAGAAATACCATTTGACCTAGCAATCCTATTACTGGGTATATATATACCCAAAGGATTATAACTCATTCTACTATAAGTACACATGTACACATATGTTTATTGCAGCACTGTTCACAATAGCAAAGACTTTGGGTTGAGAACCAATCCAAATGCCCATCAGTGACAGACTGGATAAAGAAAATGTGGCACATATACACCATGATAATTCAGCCATATAAAAGGATGAGCCCATGTTCTTTGCAGGGACGTGAATGAGGCTGGAAACCATCATTCTTAGCAAACCAGCAGAATAGAAAACCAAACACCGCATGTTCTCACTCTTAAATGGGAGTTGAACAATGAGAACATATGGACACAGGAAGGGGGAACATCATACATTGGGGAGTGGGGAGCTAAGGGAGGGATAGCATTAGGAGAAATACCTAATGTAGATGACAGGTTGATGGGTGCAGCAAACCACCCTGGCAAGCCTATACCCATGTAACAAACCTGCACGTTTTGTGCATGTATCCCAGAACTGACAGTATAATTTTTTTAAAAAGTGTGGGAAGAAGGAGGAGGTGGGAAGGTAGCTCAATGGCAACCTTTTTTTTGACACATTTTAAAAAATTGTAGAACTATCACATAATTTAAGATCTAGTTTAAAAATGATTTTTAAATATATCCTTACAATCAGTACAGAGAATAAGACTAGAACATGACTGCATGTGGTGGCTCACACTTGTATTCCCATACTTTGGGAGGCCAAGGTGGTGACTTGCTTGAGCCCAGGAGTTTGAGTCCAGCCTGGGCAACATAGTGGAACCTTGTTGCTACAAGAAAAAAATACAAAAAATTTGCTGGGTGTGGCAGTGTGTGCCTGTAGTCCCAGCTACTCAGGAGGCTGAGATGGGAGGATTACTTGAACCAGGGAGGTGGACATTGCAGTGAAATGAAATTGCCCCACTGTATTCCAGCCTGGGCAACAAAGTGAAAAAAGAAAATACAATTCATACCCAGAGGTCCCCTTTGTCTCCCTCTGGTCATAACTCCCCTCCTCGTTAAAAGTAACTATTACCGTAACTTTTTAATAATTCAGAAAGATTATTATTCTTTTCCTGGCTATTATGGCATCTTCAACCAGCTTCCACTATAATAATTTTTTTTTTTTAATCCAGGAACACTTGTACTTCATTGAATGCCATTCTAGAAAAGTGTGAGGATAAAGGGCTGATACAGGAGTTCGCTCTGGGGACAGGGCGAGGAATGGAAAATGGAGTTCGTTGGAAACAGGTCATGGGCAGAGCTGCTGGCCTGGATGCTGCCTCCTGATCTATTGGTAGACTTGCAAGATCAGTACTGGGATGATAAGCAGAATGGTCATGATGATGCCCCAAATCAGGGCCTGGACGTTCAGGCTCTTGGCAGTGGAAGCATAGGCCTGGGCCCCAGTCAGATCACCAACTATCTTCCTGTCCCTAGACTTCACAGAGTAGGCGAATGCTATGAAGCCCAGGCAGCAGGAGTTCATGAAGAGGGTGTTGAACAGGGACCAGATGACATGGTTGGGCATGGACGTCTCACTGTGGATGTGGATGTTGGGGAGTAGGGTTGTGGGACACCCCCAGCACAGCCACCTCATGCGCCTCCCTCAGTGTCTCATAGCAGGTAGCTGCTGTTGGCAGGAGTGAAGAAGGTTTGCACAATATGGTTCATGGTGTCCAGGGAAGACTAGCTGTGGATGGGTTGCTGGGATGGTTCTCAATGGGTCCTCCCTTTCTCCAGTAGTTTTGATTTCTCCCTGTTTCTCGTTTTTGTTGTTGTGGTTTTTAAGATAGAGTGTCACTGTTTCCCAGGCTAGAGTGCAGTGGCATGATCCTAGCTCATTGCAGTCTCACCTCCTATGCTGAAGGGACCTTCCTGCTTCAGCCTTCCAAGTAGCTGGAACTCAGACACATGCCACTGTGCCCAGCTCATTTTTAAATTTTTAGTACAAACCAAGTCTTGCTATTTTGCCTGGGCTGGTCTTGAACTACTGGACTTGAGCAGTCTTGCTACCTCAGCCTCCCAAAGTGCTGGGATTACCCTCCTCACTGAGTAGTTTCTCAGAGTTAAGCACACCTGTGGAGAGGTGAGCATCTTTGTGAGCCACTGCATCCAGCTAGACTAACCAGAATTAAAAGACTGGTAATACTAAGTGTTGCTAAAGATGTGGGGCAATTGGAACACTCATAAACTGGGGGTGTATAAATGGTACAACTACTTTGAAAAACTAAACATACATACATACCCCGTTATCCAGCAATTTTTTTTTTTTTGAGACGGAGTTTCGCTCTTGTTACCCAGACTGGAATGCAATGGCACGATCTCGGCTCATCGAAACCTCCGCCTTCTGGGTTCAAGCAATTCTCCTGCCTCAGCCTCCTGAGTAGCTGGGATTACAAGTGCGCACCACCATGCCCAGCTAATTTTTGTATTTTTAGTAGAGACGGGGTTTCACCTTGTTGACCAGGATAGTCTTGATCTCTTGACCTCGTGATCCACCCGCCTCGGCCTCCCAAAGTTCTGAGAGTATAGGCGTGAGCCACTGCGCCCGGCCTATCCAGCAATTTTAATTCAGGTGTATGCTGTATAGAAATAGCTACTTAGATCTACCAAAAGACATGTGCATACATGTTCATAGCAGCCCTATTCATAATGTCTTGTTAAGCAGTACAAGAATGGATGGAGTTCTCAAAAAAAAAAAAAAAAAAAAGGCCGGGCACATTTTTTTTAGTGGCTCATGCCTGTAACCTAGCACTTTGGGAGGCTGAGGCAGGTGGATCACTTGAGGTCCAGAGTTTGAGACCAGCCTGACCAACATGGATACACCCCATCTCTATTAAAAATACAGAATTAGCCAGGTGTGGTAGCGCATGCCTGTAATTCCAGCTACTTGGAAGGCTGAGGCAGGAGATTCACTTGAACCCAGGAGGCGGAGGTTGTAGTGAGCCAAAATTGCACCATCGCACTTCAGCCTAGCCAACAAGAGCAAAATTCTGTCGCAAAAAAAAAAGAAAAGAATGGATAGAGTTACACTCAAACTAAGGAACCTAGATGGTTGATGCTGTACTAGAGATGAAATGCCGTTAAAATTGTAGTCTGCTCCCGTGCTTTAAAACAACTCTGGAAGTATTCTGTTCGGGAAGGAGACATTATTCTAAGGGAGAGCTATTGCCTTAAAAATCGGTGTTTGGCCTGAGCATGTTCAAAATATTTTCCTGGTCAACATTGAGAATTGCCCTGAAGGACAGGAGGGAATTTTCAGGTTTTAAAGTCTGCCCATCCTGGATGTTATTTGCTAAGAACATCCAAGTTAAAATTCTTCATTGTGAAATGGATCCTACATTCTTTGATAATGTCAGGTAGCTGGATCTTGATTTGAGTGTATGTCACCCAAGAGTACCCTGAGCAGTAACCCAACCTTATGGTTGCTTTGGCTGAGTAGTTTCTCAGAGTTAAGCACACCTGTGGGGAGTTGAGCATCTTTGTGTAGCACCTCAGTGTTTGGAGTTCTTTCTGAATGTGTTCAGAGCTCTGTTTTACAGTTGACAGGACCTTGCCCAAAGCTATAACTCTGTTGCTTAGAGATCTTATGGGAGCAGAACTTTGGAGAAAGTTAATATTCCTATTTAAAATTATTTATTTAAGGAGAAATTCCTAGTGCTAGAAATTATTTTTAGTTTTTAGAGATGAGGTATCACACTAATGTCTAGTCTGGAGTGCAATGACATGGTCACAGCTTACTGCAGCCTCAACCTCCCAGACTCAAGCCATTCTTCTGTCTCAGCCTCCCAAGTAGCTGGGACTACAGGTGCATGCTAGCCTGATTAATTTTTAAAACTGTTTTAGTAGAGATGGGGTCTTGCTATGTTTCCCAGTCAGGTCTGGAACTCCTGGGCTCATTGGATCCTCTCTCCTCAGCTTCCCAAAATGCTAAGATTACAGATATGAGCCACTGCACCTAGCTAATATCCTCCCGCCCCCCTTTTTTTTTTGAGATGGAGTCTTGCTCTGTTGCCCAGGCTGGAGTTCAGTGGCTCGATCTTGGCTCACTGCAACCTCCACCTCCTGGGTTCCAGCGATTCTCCTGCCTCAGCCTCTCGAGCAGTTGGGACCACAGGCACCTGCCACCATGTCTGGCTAATTTTTTGGTATTTTTAGTAGAGACAGGGTTTCACTGTGTTAGCCAGGATGGTCTTGATCTCCTGACCTTGTGATTTGGGAGGCCTTGGCCTCCCAAAGTACAGGTGTGAGCCACCATGAGTAGCTGACATTACAGGCACATGCCACCATGCCTGGCTTTTTTTTTTAACTGTCATTATGAACTAGTGGATTTAAATGCAGTTGATCTATTTAGGCATTTCAGTTTGACAGAGTGAATGATGAGAATACTCATCATCGCTTTCTTGAAAATGATTTAAAAATATTTGGCACCATTAGTGGAAGCTCTATGGAAGTGCCCCTAAGGAAGAAAAAGGGTTTAAAATGTAGAATGAGGAATATGAGTCAGAATGATTGATTAAAAAAAAAACTTGAGTGAATTTTATTTATGAAAAGCATCCAGTGGTGCTATAAAGGTAAGTTAAGAAGGAAGATCATTATTGCCTGACAATATGTGTTGACTTGACTTGTGCCATCTCCTCTTCTTTATGTTCCTCAATTCCAGCTTGAAAGCTGAATGGCTCTATAGTCAAGGCAAGGGGAGAGCATATCGGCCTGGCCAACACATCCAGCTTGTCCAGTATCTGGCCACAGTCTGCCCCCTCACTTCTACACTAGGTCTTCAAACTGCAGAGGATGCCAAACTAGAGAAGATTTTGAGCAAACAGAGGTAAGCCCATTTATTTCTAACAGCTGATGAATTCACAAGTTAAAATACCCCTGAGTCTCTGCTATGGTGATAGTAGGCCTGAGACAAGTGCTGTAGGCCGTATTTCTGGATAATCAGTCCCGTTGTCACTGTAGCAGTTCCTGCAGGGAAGCTGAACGGTGCACTGCACACAGCCAAACAATATGGCACGGGGGAATGGAGAGTTTTTTTGTTTGTTTTTTGTTTTAAAGACAGGGTCTTGGTCTCTTGGTCTGTGAGTACAGCTGTACAGTCATAACTCACTGCAGCTGCAATGAGTAATGCATGGTGGTATATGCCACCATGCTTGGCTAGTTTTCTGTAGAGATGGGGTCTCACTTTGTTCCTCAGGCTGATCTTAAGTTCTTGGCTTCAAGCAATTCTCCTGCCTTGGCCTCCTAAAGTGTTAGGATTGAAGGTATGAGCTACTATATCTGGCCAGGAAATGGGATGGGATTCTTAAAAAATGTATTTGTTCTTTTTTTTGTTTTAAATTGAGACAGAGTGTCACTCAGTCGCCTGACTGGAGTGCTGTGTGGTATGATTTTGGCTCACTGCAACCTTCACCTCCTGGTTAAAGTGATTCTCATGCCTCCTGAGTAGTTGGGATTACACATGTGTGCCACCACGCCCAGCTAATTTTTGTATTTTTAGTAGGGACGGGATTTCACCATGTTAGCCAGGCTGGTCTTGAACTCCTAACCTCAGGTGATCTACCTGCCTTGGCCTCCCAAAGTGCTAGGATTACAGGCATGAGCCACTGCGTTTGGGCTCACTTTGTCATTCAGGCTGGAGCACAGTATGTGATCTCAGCTTACTGCATCCTTAGTCTCCTGGGCTTAAAAGATCCTTCTACTTCAAACCCTCAAGTAGCTGGAACTATAGGCACGCACCACCACGCTCTGGCTAATGTTTTATAATATTTTAGAGATGGGGTTTCATCATGTTGCCCAGGCTGTTCTCAAATTCCAGAGCTTCAGCGATCCACTTGCCTTGGCCTCCCAAAGTGCTGGGATTACAGGTGTGCACCACCATGCCCAACTTATTTGTTCTTTAATGTAGGTGTTTCTTTCTTTTTCTTTTTCTTTTTTTTTTTGAGACAGAGTTTGGCTCTTGTTACCCAGGCTGGAGTGCAATGGCGCAATCTCAGCTCACCGCAACCTCTGCCTCCTGGGTTCAGGCAATTCTCCCGCCTCAGTCTCCTGAGTAGCTGGGATTACAGGCACGAGCCACCATGCCCAGCTAATTTTTGGTATTTTTAGTAGAGATGGGGTTTCACCATGTTGACCAGGATGGTCTTGATCTCTTGACCTCGTGATCCACCCGCCTCGGCCTCCCAGAGTGCTGGGATTATAGGTGTGAGCCACCGTGCCCGGCCTAATGTAGGTGTTTCATGTGGATTTCTGAATACTTACATTATGAGGCATATCTGCCTTTAAAAGGTACAGTGAAAAAAAGAGAAAAAGTATTGCCAGAAGCATTTAATATTTACTTTATCAGAGATCCTGCCTTTAAATGTTTTTGTATGTGTGTATGTGTGCATAGGAGGATGTCTGTCTTTGCAATTAAAAAAATAAGTTTCTGGCTGGGCGCGGTGGCTCAAGCCTATAATCCCAGCACTTTGGGAGGCCGAGGCAGGTGGATCACGAGGTCAAGAGATCGAGACTGGTCAACATGGTGAAACCCCGTCTCTACTAAAAATACAAAAATTAGCTGGGCATGGTGGCGCGTGCCTGTAATCCCAGCTACTCAGGAGGCTGAGGCAGGAGAATTGCTGAACCCAGGAGGCGGAGGTTGCAGTGAGCTGAGATTGCGCCATTGCACTCCAGCCCAGGTAACAAGAGCAAAACTCCGTCTCAAAAATAATAATAATAATAATAAGTTTCTTAACCTTCTTTATCCAGTTCTTTCAAATGAGGCTTTATAATTTGACAATGATTTAAAGTGCCTACTTTGAGAAATTGTAAACTTCTACCTTTTTGACATTATTACCTAGGAAGCAGAAAATGTTTCTTTTCTTGGTTTGTGTTAAATCAGACCAGATGTTATTGATTTTTAGGTTTCACCAGAGGCAATTGATGAACCAAAGCCAAATTGAAGAGTTGTCTCCTCTTGTTCCTATTGAAACCAGGGCATCCCTTATTCCTGAGCATTCAAGCCCTGTTCAAGATTGCCAGATATCCCAGGAAAGTGGTAAGAAACTAATTTATCTCTGATCCCTTTTCTCCAAGTCGTTTAATTTGTTGGGTATCATGAAGCAGAAAAAGGTGCATATTTTCATAATTTTTTGTTAGTTTGCTAACTAACAAAAAATTTCAGTAATCATTTAGATCTTACATATATGTATGTATATTATAATTACTATATTTCTAATTTTAAGAAACATTTCAAGGACTGCTACCATTTGTATAGACCTGATGCTTTGATTGTTCTTTTTTTTGAGACGGAGTTTCGCTCTTGTTACCCAGGCTGGAGTACAATGGCACGATCTTGGCTCACCTCAACCTCCACCTCCTGGGTTCAGGCAATTCTCCTGCCTCAGACTCCTGAGTAGCTGGGATTATAGGCACGTGCCACCATGCCCAGCTAATTTTTTGTGTTTTTAGTAGATACAGGGTTTCACCGCATTGACCAGGATGGTCTTGATTCGTTGACCTTGTGATCCACCCGCCTTGGCCTCCCAAAGTGCTGGGATTACAGGCTTGAGCCACTATGTCCAGCCTGATTATTCTTATGATTATCACAAGATTTCATTTTCTTAAAAAGGTTTGGTTTGATGTTTTAGGCATATTGGAAGAAATCACTGAGGGCATTTTATTTCATTCTACTCTATTTCAAGGATTAGATTTCATTAAAAGGACATAACTAAAATGTAAATATTTACTGGTTTAAATGGCACTCTGTTGATTCTTCTAGAACCCGTCATTCAAGTCAATTCTTGGGTTGGGATAAGCAGTAATGATGATCAGTTATTTGCGGTTAAGAATAATTTTCCAGCCTCTGTACACGCTACAAGATATTCTCGAAATGAGCTGCACCTGGAAGACATACAGACAGATGAGGACAAGTTAAATTGTAGTCTTCTCTCTTCAGAGTCTACTTTTATGCCAGTTGCATCAGGACTGTCTCCAGTATCACCTACAGTTGAGCTGAGGCTGCAAGGCATTAATTTGGGCCTAGAAGATGATGGTGTTGCAGATGAATCTGTGAAAGGGCTAGAAAGCCAGGTATTGGAAAAGGAAGAAGAAAAGCCTTTATGGGCTGCAGATGAGAATTTGGTTCAAATGATGAAAAGTGAGATCAGTACAGAGGTAAATGAGACAGCTGGGCTTTCTCCTTGTCCTGAGCCAACAACAATCAACTCTGTCTTGAAGGATGATAACCACAGTCTTACATTTTTTCCTGAGTCAGCTGGACACAGTGTCTCCCATATACAACCAGAAAATAAAGAAACCATATCTCAAGCAACTTCAGAGAAACTTCCCTGCATAATTTTAACCCAGAGATCTGCTGCTTTGGCACAAGATAAAGTTGCTCTTCAGAAATTAAATGATGCAGCCACCAAGCTTCAGGCCTGTTGGCGGGGCTTTTATGCCAGGAACTACAACCCTCAAGCCAAAGATGTGCGTTATGAAATCCGGCTGCGCAGAATGCAGGAGCACATTGTCTGCTTAACTGATGAAATAAAGAGGTGGGTCAGAAGTGCTGTTGATGCACTGTTTTGTTGGTTTGGGGCTGTCGGATTCTTACAGTTGATTGAGAACACTGTGCTTCTGTAATTATAACACTTTTCACTCCATGAAGCCACTGTTGGTTTGCTTGTCTCCTACAGTGTACTGAAAGCATCTGGAGAGCAGAGACTGTTTGCTTTATCTGCTGCATCTCCATCCCCAGCAAAGCACTTGATACATAGATGCAGTGTAGCGATAAATGTTCAATGAACTTTTAGGGATCTATAATTATGAACATAGAACTTTATAGGGATCTATAATTCTAAACATAGAAAGATACAGAAAATGTAGAAAAACTAAGTATAAAAATGAGAAGATGATGAAGTCTACATGGAATTTGGTACATGACGTAAGAATTAAAGAAAATAGCAGGGATTCGGAAGGGACTAAAATTCTATAGGACTACAACAGGATTATTCCTTAATCCCATGGCGCATATGTTTTACTGACTGCTAACCCAGGTTAATTAGGATTTCGTTAATATTGCAACTAGTAATATTTACTGATATTAAGTAGAAGAGAAAGAGCCAGCAAAGGATACTGAGAAGGGACAGCCACAGTGGTAGGAAAACTAGGAGAGTTCCACCTTCAACAGGAGAAAGTGTTTCAGGAGAGATGAGTGGTACCATAGGAAGGAAACAGGCATTAGACTTGGAAGTTGGAGGTTACTGGTGACTGTGTTGGTGATTTTCCAGACTGTCCTCAGGTTGGATGATTTGCTAAAAGGACTCACAGAACTTGGGAAAATATTATTCGTTTGTCATTATGGTTCATTACAGCAAAAGGATACAGATTAAAATCAGTAAAGAAAAAAGGTGCCTAGGGCAGAGTCCAGGAGAGATGAGGTGCAAGCTTCCAGTTGTTCTCTCCCAGTGGAGTTGTACAGACAGGGCTTACTTCTCTCAGCAATGATGTATGATAACACGTAAGAAGTATTGCCAACTGGTGGAAATCACCTCAGCTTTGGTGTCCAGGGTTTTTATTGTGGGTCAGTCACATAGGTTTTGAGTACCCATGTGACTGATCTTAACTACTCAGACCTCAGGCCCCATAGAGGTCACACTGATACTCCATGGCCCAAGGCCCCAGGTGGACAAAACAGATGTTGACTAGAAATCATTGATTGCCTAAACTATCTGATGTGGACCAAGAAGACCCCAGGTGTACAAAGATATTCTTTTTCAGGTAGGATATTCCAAGGGCTTGGAGATTATCTCCCAGGAGTCAGTCAAGGGCCAGTCCTATCTTTGCAATGTATAGTGTTGAACATCCCAGCCCTGCGACCAGGCACGGTGGCTCATGCCTGTATTCCCAGCACTTTGGGAGGCCAGTGGGTGGATCACCTGAGGGCAGGAGTTCAAGACCAGCCTGACCTACATGGTGAAACCCCATCTCTACTAAAAATACAAAAAAAATTAGCCAGACATGGCCGTGAGTGCCCGTAATCCCAGCTACTGAGGGGCTGAGTCAGGAGGATCACTTGAAGCTGGGAGGTGGAGGTTGCAGTGAGCCGAGATCATGTCACTGCTTTCCATCCTGGGCAACAGAGTGAGATGCTGTCTCAAAAAAAAAAAAAGAACATCCCAATCCTGCTGAGTTAATCCTTTATTGCACAAGGACCTTCCCAAGAGCAGCTTCAGTGGTGTAGGGGGATGAAGGCCATTTTGGGATGGGTTGAATAGTGAAAGAGAGGTAAAGAGTTTGAAGGATGAGTGTAGCCACTTCTTGGAAAGAGTTGTTTTGTGGAGAAGAGAGTCAGTGGTTCCTGAAGGAGAATCTAGAGTGAAGAAATATTCTTTTTTAGAGACGAGATATAGAATGTGTTCACATGTATTGATCGAATGAATAAATAAGGAGGGAAACACTGATGGTGCAGCCAAAAGAAAAGAAAGCAGAGGAAGAGCAGGATTGCAGTTCTTGAGAAGGTAAGAGAAGAAGAAATGCAGCATCGAAGCAGAGGAAGTGGCCTGAGATAGGAGCAGGATCAGGTAAGGTAGTAGGTTTGATGGTGGAGATGGGAAAAAAGTCCTGTCTGATGCTGCTTCTTTTTCAATAATGTGTAAGATGTGGTCAACACCTGCAAATAAGTAGAAGAGGTGGTCATCTTAAAGATGACCTTATGAGGAAAATGGAGGAAGGTTGCTGGATAATGTGAGAAAACACTTAAAAGTGCAAAGCAATAGATCAGGTTGTATGATTTTCATCAGCAATTCTTAGCTATCCTCTTCTGATTCAGGCATGGTTCCTTTGGTTAAGCCAGAAATTATTTTTTTTTTCCTAGGTGATATTGTAGAGAGAGTGAGGGAAGGGCAAGAGAGCTAAGGATATTTCAGAGGGAGTACTAATGATAGATCTTAGATTTTGTATTTTTTGAGACAGGGTCTTGCTCTGTTACTGAGGCTGGAGTGTAGTGTCATATCATAGCTCACCGTAACCCTGAATTTTTGGGTTCAAGTGATTCTCTCACTTCAGGCTCCCAAGTAGCTGGGACTATATGCATGTACCACCATGCCTAGCTAATTAAAAAAATTTTTTTTTGGAGATGAAGTCTGTGTTGCCCAGGCTAGTCTTGAACTCCTGGGCAAAAGCAATCCTCCTGCCTCAGCCTCTGAAAATTCTGGGATTACAGGTGTGAGTCACCTTGCTGACTGAAATGTTACTTATTTTTATTTTTTAAAAATATTTTTGCCAGGCGCGGTGGCTCAAGCCTGTAATCCCAGCACTTTGGGAGGCCGAGGCGGGTGGATCACGAGGTCATGAGATCGAGACCAACCTGGTCAAAATCGTGAAACCCCGTCTCTACTAAAGATACAAAAAATTAGCTGGGCATGGTGGCGCGTGCCTGTAATCCCAGCTACTTGGGAGGCTGAGGCAGGAGAATTGCCTGAAC
>CM052662.1:81199963-81230385 GCA_028533165.1 Leontopithecus rosalia
GTGGCTCCTCCACTGGGAATCTTCTGCTCCTGAGGGACCAGAATTTGTCTGAAAGTGTGGCGTCCTCTAGTTCTATGAGCTTTAACTGCAAGCTACAATCCCGAGATGTTAGCGATCGGCCATCTTGGATCGTTTGAGTCCTTTTTTTTTCTAACGTTGTTTTCTTTGAGTACAGATGCTGTGTAGTTCTGTGTCTAAATTTTACCTACAATACACCATTTCCATTTTTAGTTTCTTTTAAAGTAGAGTGAGAATTTAAAAACATGTATAAAGCCATTGGAATGCAGAATGCAGGTTTTTATAATTTCTCCATCTGATTTTTGACAGATTTCTTGTCCATACCTAACTCAATTGTAGTTTTTTTAACCTTTTTAAGCAATTCACTTTTGAGTCTTTCCAAAACACTCAACTTTGTTTTCCTTGAATATTTTATCTTTTTACACTAGATTTCAAAGGTTCACATAATAAGTACTTAGATTATATGATTATAATCACATTATAACTGGAATAAACTGGTTTAGAACCAAATATAACTCAAATTGGTGGGAGTGGAAGTCCACATTCCGGAGAGGGAGTAAAAAGTAAGTCAGCAGGATAGCAAAGCTTTTCTTGTATTCTTTCATCTATCTTTGAAGGAAAAGAAAACCCTTTTGCCCCCTCAAACAATTGAAGCTGATTCCCAGTTTGGTGGTGAGGTGGATGTTGGTGATTCATCAGATAGTATTGAATTAGCAAAAGTATTGGTTCCCAAACTTTCTGGTAATCATAATCTGGGGAGTACATACTGTATGATTCTATTTATATGAAATTCTGGAGAAAGCAACGCTATGGGGAGAGAAAATAGATTAGTGATTGCCAGAGACTGAGGAAGAGATTGACTATTCCCAAATGCAATGGGCTTGCATTTGGGAATTTTTAGGGTGATGAAACTATTCTGTATGGTACCGTGATGGTGGATATGTATGTCTATATACTTGTCAAAATTCGTATAACAATACATCACAAAATCTGAACTTTTTTCAAGCTTTACCAAAAAATAAATCTCTACTGAGGATGTCAAAGGGATCTCAGAATGGAGTGCGGACTGTGACAAATGACACCAACTGTATTACAAATCTATGACATAACTCACTGAGCTAGAAACAAAAAACTGCATAGGAACACTGTACTCTGCTTGGTAAACGTTTCTTTCTTTCGTTCTTTCTTTTTTTGAGACGGAGTTTTGGAGTGCAGTGGCGCGATCTTGGCTCACCGCAACCTCTGCCATCTGGGTTCAAGCAATTCTCCTGCCTCAGCCTCCCGAGTAGCTGGGATTACAGGCGCACACCACCATGCCCAGCTAATTTTTGTATTTTTAGTAGAGACGAGGTTTCACCTTGTTGACCAGGAGGGTCTCTATCTCTTGACTTCGTGATCCACTCGCCTCGGCCTCCCAAAGTGCTGGGATTATAGACGTGAGCCACCGCGCCCGGCCCTGGTAAACATTTCTTAACAGAGGGTACAGTTTCTGCAACTGTATCCACACTAGGCTCGAACAAATAAGTAAATATAGATAATGATGGCCAGGTACCTCACTGTCAGAAAAAGAAATTGCAGATATGCAAAGGAGAAATGCAGGAATGAACTCTGTGGTGCTGGGTTGGAGTTGGAGATATCAGTATGAATTCATGTCTATACAGGTAGTTATGGAAATAAACATAGACATATATATGTCTGTATAAATATAAATGTTGCTGGGAAAAAGGCTGACGCATGACCTGCTTATCTGGCACAGGATGGGAGTTAATGGAAGACCGTGCTTCATGCTCAAAGCGAGGAAGACCTCTTTGAACCACCCGAATGTGGTCAGACTTGCTGGCTCTAGCCGCAGCCTTTTCCCATCTGTTTACTGATTGGCTCCAAAGTAGAGCATGCTCTGTACCTCCAAAGGAAATGCCAAACTGCCACAGCTATAGATCATCTGCTTGATGCTTCGCTTCCTTTTCACCCGCCACGTCCCTGAGCACTCATAGTGTGGGTCTCCAGGGCTCCAGGCCTTTGCATCCTCCTACTCGAGTCAGCCCCCTGGGACTCCACCTTTATGCATTCTTACTTTTGTCTCTTAATTTCTTTGTCTCTGCAGACCCTCATTATTTCCTAGGTTGTGTCTGGGCTGGACCCTGACAAATGTGATATATTTATTTATATAAGTATAAAGATATAGTGTATATGTTTATTCATTAGTTAGTATACACACATACATTTCTAGCTCTGTACAGGCCTAGAAAGAATGATCCTTCAGTGGCAACAAGTACACCTAGTACCCATGTCTTGGTCTCTACCATTCTTCAATAAAAGGGAACAAGGCTCTTTGGTTGATTCCAGGGATGAGGCAAAGAAAAAAAATGATCCCAGAGCATCTAATAGTGCCAGAAAGTAAGGAAGTGATAAGCAAACAAATGATCAAGCGTGTCAAAAAGACACATGAACCAACTCGAAAGAGATCCCAAAGGCAAAAGCTGAAACAATTTGAGCAGCAAAATAACAACAGATTATAAATCAAAGAATAAAGTAAATATCCATGTGTGCACCCTGATGTAAATAAACTATTGAATAAATAGGTGCAGAAGACGGGACAACTCTTTTTCCTAATGTTTTAGTCTGCTCAGGGTACAGAAGGACAACTCTTACAGAAGACTTCCAAATGCTAAATGCAGAAGGAATGAAGGAAATAGAAAAATCACCATTAGAAAACCACTATAATAACTGCTACAGCAGAAATCCACTGATGAATGCCAAAATTAATGGGCAAAACTATAGGAAGAGATAGAATATTTGTGTAGCTTCAAAGTCTCTTCCCTTAAATATATATTGATTATTATAACGGCTTAAACATGTACCCAAAAGTTCTTTGATACTCCTTTCTTTATAAGGCAAAGCTTAATTTCCCTCTCTTGAGTGTGAGCTGGACTTAGTGACTTGCTACTAACAGATGGAGTATGGACAAAGAAAATTAGCAACTCTGTTGTGGAGAAACATAGCATATAACATCTCAATCAAGTGATCAAGGTTAACATCACCAGTGATAATCATGTTGTATGGTCCTTAGTCTGATGCAGTGAAGACATTTCACTCTGGTATTCTTTCCCCAAGTCTAACCACGAGTAAACAAACACCAGGCAAACCCAAATTGAGGGGTAGTCTACAAAATGTCTGATCAATATTCTTTTTTGGGGGGGGATGGAATCTCACTGTACTCCCAGGCTGGAGTGCAGTGGCACAATCTCGGCGCATTGCAACCTGTACCTCTTGGGTTCAAGTGAGACTCCTGCTTCAGCCTCCTGAAAAGCTGGGACTACAGGCGTGTGCCACTACGCCTGGCTAATTTTTGTATTTTTAGTAGAGATGGGGTTTCACCGTATTGGCCAGGCTCCTCTCGAACTCCTGACCTCGTGATCCGCCCACCTCGGCCTCCCAAAGTGCTGAGATTATAGGCCTGAGCCACTGCGCCCTGCCTGATCATTACTCTTCCAATGTTTCTGAGGGACTGTGTTAAGGAAAACCAAGTCCACAAGGGGCGTTGTTTCAAAGGCAGGAATTTCCAGCTCCACGCCTCTATCCACGTCCCCATCCAGGAATGTAAAGTTATTTGTCTAACTCTTCCGAGGTCAGGCTAGGTAGAAATTGCAGGTGAGCCTCTTTGTTCCAAATAGCCCACCGAAAGTTCTGGGAGAATGGGGCTCTAGTTGTGGGCTGGGAAGCCAATCCGATATCAAAGTTGAAGATCAATTACTCCAGAGGAGGTTTGAAAGAACTCCTCTCATTGGATGAGAACATGAATGGGGTGGGAATAACTCCAAGGTTAAAAATCCACGGCTCCCTACCTACAGGGATCCCTCCCTTGGATCCCCTCCCATGGATCCCCTCCCATGGCAGCGTGGGAGCTCTCTCTCCTTCTCTCTCTCTGCCTAATAAATCGCTCTCTGCTAAACTCTTTGGGTCCGTGATATTTATTCCAACCATAAGCTCACTGCACCTCGGGGCCCCTTCCCCATTCCTGGGGTAAGAGAGGTCAAGGACCTGGGCACATCCCTGAAAACATCGGATTGGAGAACCGGAAGCGTCTTTGGGATGCTCCCCTGGCTTTGCTCCCGTCCAGGTTACATCTTTGGCAAGCACTGGGAGGGAGCTGAGCCCCGTGCGCCCCGCCCTAGTTACATCTTAAGGTCACAAAAAAACAAGGAAATACAAACACTACAGTGTTTATAACAGACTACAGTCTGTTACAACAGATCGGAAAAGACTAAGGAGATAAGATAACTAAATGCAACATGGTATTATGGGTTGGATTCTGGACCAGAAAAAGAACATTAATGGAAAAAATGGTGAAATCCAAATGAAGTCTATGTAAGGTTGGCTGAGAGAAAGGAGAATAGACCCAAAGTCAGGCAAGCAAGTTTTATTAACCTGCCGGTTGCTCGGTTACAATCAGAGGAGGCAGCCCCGAGCTTACAAAACGAGGAGTTTAAATGGAAGGAGAGGGGCATGAGGGAGTTTCAGGACTGAGGTCATCTATCCGCTGGTAACAGGCACAGAGATAGTTTGTCAACTTGTAACAGACCTGCAATACATCATCCTGTGTCTTTTGTGGCCGCATTTTTTTTTTTTTTTAAAAAAAGAGAAACCAGGATTCTTTTACAGATACGTGTCAAACGTATGGGTAACAAACACTTGTTTTCCCTATCCTCCCTTGAGCTGCCTGCATGACTGTAATCAGGCTTTGCTTAACTGTAGCACGTCTGGCAACCTTGCTGTGGTGCCTAGGCAGGGTTCAGGAATCCAGCTGCAGAGCAATCAGAGTGGGGGGACGAGGTCAGCTTACATGGAGCCGGTTTTGGGAAGCAGCTTGTCTCTAACAGTCTTTATTGTATTGTATAAATGTTAGTTTCTTAGTTTTGGTAATTATACCATTGTTACATAACATGTTAACATTAAGGGAAGTTGGATGAAGGGTACACAAGAACTTTAAAAAGATTTATTTAAATTAAATTGTACAGACAGGGTTTCATCATGTTGCCCAGGCTGGTCTTGAACTCCTGAGCTCAAGTGATCCACCCACCTCTGCCTACCAAAGCGCTGGAATTACAGGTGTGAGCCACTGCATCTAGCCAGGAACTCTCCATATAAAGAGGAACTCGTTGTAACTCTTTTTGTGCATTTAAAATTAATGGTTTTTTTTTTTAAGTTTTAAATATCTGGACAGCTTTACAAAATGTGGATATTTGGTACTCCTGCCCTTGGAACTCTGACTCAGCAGGTTGGGGGTGGCTCAGAATCTATCTATCTATTTTTTTTTTTTTTGAGGCAGCATCTCACTCCGTTGCCAAGGCTGCAGTGCAGTGGCGCAATCACAGCTCACTGCAGTCTCCATTTCCTAGGTTAAGGGATCCTTCCACCTCAGCCTCCTTGGTAGCTGGGACTATAGGCTCGCACCATCACACCTGGCTAATTTTTTACATTTTGTAGAGACAGGGTCTTACCATGTTGCCCAGGCTAATTTCAAACTCCTGGGCTCAAGCAATCCCCTTGCCTTGGCCTCCCAATGTGCTGGGTGTAGGAGATCAGTCAGAGTGGTGGGAAAAATTATAGGAAAAGAACACAAATCTTGAAAGGTCAGAGGGTTTTGCAAAGCTCCAGGGGAGAATAAGCTGAAGGTAGCTGTTCTCTTACCCTGAGGCAGAGGCCAAGGAGTAGGAGCAAGGTAGTGTAGGGGAATTTATCTAAATAGGTTTGTTTATTTATGTTGTCCGGAAACCAACCTTTGATCATTCCCACTGGAGATTGCTCCCGTAGGGGGAACAATAATGTTAATTACCCACCGTTTGTATTGGCTCCAGGCTTTCTGTCTGTACTGAATAAAAGCAAGCAGCTCCAGCTGTTCTGGGCGGCAGCCCCAGGCCCCCAACCAGGGTTTGTGGGATGAACCAGGCATCTGGGATTATATGCCTGAGCCACCACGCCCAGCCTATTTTTTAAAAAAACTACTGATTGGCTGGGCGTGGTGGCTCATGCCTGTAATCCCAACACTTTTGGAGGCCAAGGTGGGTGGATCAGTTGAGGCTAGGAGTTCGAGACCAACCTGGCTAACATGGTAAAAACCCATCTCAACTAAAAACTTAAAAAATTAGCTGGGCCGGGCGCGGTGGCTCAAGCCTGTAATCCCAGCACTCTGGGAGGCCGAGGCAGGTGGATCACGAGGTCAAGAGATCAAGACCATCCTGGTCAACATGGTGAAACCCCGTCTCTACTAAAAATACAAAAATTAGCTGGGCATGGTGGCCCGTACCTGTAATCCCAGCTACTCGGGAGGCTGAGGCAGGAGAATTGCCTGAACCCAGGAGGCGGAGGTTGCGGTGAGCCGAGATCGCGCCATTGCACTCCAGCCTGGGTAACAAGAGTGAAACTCCGTCTCAAAAAAAAAAAAAAAAAAAATTAGCTGGACGTGGTGGCGTGCACCTGTAATCCTAGCTATTCTTGAAGCTGAGACAGGATCGCTTGAACCCGGGGGGGTGGAAGTTGCAGTTTGCTGAGATTGTGCCACTGCACTCCAGCCTGAGCGACAGAGGGAGACCCTCTCTCGCTCTCTCTCTCTCACACACACAAAGCTACTAATGTTATTTTTATTATCAGTGCAATTTGATTTGAGGAGCAGTGAACTGGAGAAATCAAGAGTGGAGGAAAAAAATCAATCTCATTTTTCCCTAAACTATGTATGTGAGATTAGTCATCATTAATTATGACTTTTTTTTTTTGAGACAGAGTTTCACTCTCGTTGCCCAGCCGGGAGTACAATGGCATGATCTCAGCTCACTGCAACCTGTCTCCCAGGTTCAAGCGATTCTCCTGCTTTAACCTCCTGAGTAGCTGGGATTACAGTCACCTGCCACCATGCCCGGCTAATATTTTGTATCTTTAGTATAAGAGATGGTTTCACCGTGTTGGACAAGCTGGTCTCAAACTCCTGACTTCAGGTGATCCACCTGCCTCAGCCTCCCAAAGTGCTGGGATTACAGGCGTGAACCACTGCAGCTGGCCAATTATGACTTTTAAAAGGAAAATATGGCCATTAATTTCAGGTCATGAACCAACACATTAGCGACATCAACTACCTCTCTCCCTTTAAGTCTCTTACCCTTGGCAACCTCCTCCAATTGTTCATGGTGTTTTGGAACAGAGTGGTTGGTACCTAATGTGACAGTGGTCACTTAATTTTCATTAGGTAGATGGCCTTGGGGCCCAAATTTCCATGGCTTGTTCAAAGGGAGGAAGCAAAGGAACTGAACAAGGAACTGACTTGGGCTCAGGACTATGCATGTAGGCCTCCATAAAAACATCTGAATGAACACAGAGTCCACTGTGGTCAAGAAAGACAAAAATACTTGATGTGCTTGTATCCCAAGCTTCTGCCATCAGAGACAGGTTGACTTTGCTTTTATTTGTCTACTCGTAAGATCCATGCTTTATTTTGCTTAGAGAATAAAGTATAGCATTAATAAACACTAGTGTCTAAATCACTTTTGCAGATGGGAGAGAAATTACTAGTTCCATAGGTTTCATATCATCATATAAACTTTTTTTTTTTTTTGAGATAGGGCCTTGCTCTGTCATCCGGGCTGGAGTGCAGTGGCATGATCACAGTTTACTACAGCCTCAACCTCCCAGGCCCCAGGTATCCTCCCACCTTGTAGTTCCAGTAGCTGGAACTACAAGTGTGCACCATCACGCTTGGTAAATTTTTTTTTTTTTTGACATGGAGTCTCACCCAGGCTGGAGTGCAGTGGCATGATCCCAGCTCACTGCAGGCTCCACCTCCTGGGTTCCAGCAATTTTCCTGCCTTAGCCTCTTGAATGGCTGGGATTACAGGCGTGTGCCACCACACCCAGCTAATTTTTGATTTTTAGCAGAGATGGGGTTTCATAATTTTGGCCAGGCTGGTCTTGAACTCCTGACCTCAGGTGATCTTCCCACCTTGGCCTCCCAAAGTGCTAGGATTACAGGTGTGAGCCATCGTGCCTGCCCTGGTTAATTTTTGTATTTTTTGCAGAGATGGGGTCTCACCATGTTGCCCAGGCTGGTCTCAATCTCCTAAGCTCAAGCGATCCACCTGCCTTGGCCTCTGAAAGTGCTGTGATTACAGGTTTTGAGCCATTGTGCCAGGCTGTGAGATGATCATAAATGAACATTCAGTGGTGTTGCTATTTTACAGTAGAGGAAATGAGTGCAGAGAAGTTAAATAATTTGCCTAGGATGGCACTACTAGTAAGAAGCAAAGCTGGGGTCCAGATCCAGGCAGGCTAGGATCCAAAGTGCATATTCTTTGAATGACAGTATTCTTCACTGAACGTGCTGAGTTGCGAGTGTGGGGACTTTGCAGTGAGGAATCTTTTAAGAAACTGGTAATGATGGATGGGCTTCTCTGATTGGAACTGCTCTTATTTCTGGTTATGACTGTAAAATATGGGTAAATATGGGTAAGATCACTCAAATGCCTCAGGGTTAAAAGTGCCTGGTGGAGAATGGGGTCAACGAGGTCCAAAACCATGACCTGGAAGTCATCTTGTCCTAAGTATTTTACTACTTGTAAGACAGCCAACTGTACATGAGGTGGGAGATCCTTCTGGGAGATAAAGCATAGTCAGAGAAGAGATCTACTATATGGGTCTCTTCTTTGATAGTGGAAGGAAGCTACCTTTATGTCCTCAAAAGGCCCCAGTGTGCAGTATTTCCTCGAGGAAGAAGGAGCATCAGATTGTTACTAGAGAAGAGATCTTTCACCCTGTGGCAGAACTTCCCTTTATCCCATTCGCGGATCAGGTTGCCCAAGATGCAGGCTTGCCATGAAACACATCTGAATGAGCACGTAGAGTCCATTATGGTCAAGAAACAGAAAAATACTTAGTTATCATGTATGTTAATTATTTCTTAAACCTTGGATTTAAGAAATACGGGGGCAGGCCTGCTTTTGGGGCCTGTGTTAACCCCACTGTACTCCGCGCCCTGAGACAGTGCAGCCCACAATCCCTTCTGGTTTCTTGAGCAAGTGTTGCCTTCTAAGGACTCCTCTCAGTTCCTGAATTTCACATAACTGCTACCGAGGTTCTACCAGTTAGAAAAATGTCCAAAATAGAATAACCCAGAACTGGGGACAGTGGGGTGAGGAAAGTATTCTTTGTCAAGAGGCCCACATCACGCACAGTGAGAGGACAAGAACAGGCTGTTTCGGTGGCGAATAGAAGTTGTGGACTAATTTCAAAGCAAGGGAAGATTCAAGGATCCGCTATATAAGCGCTCATACTTGGCAAATCGCATTTCTCCGGTTCAGGGCACGGCGAATTCCTGCACTGCACAGGAAAGACTGCCCTACTAGAGTCAGCTGCGGTGTGGGCACTTTCGCTGACGAGCTTCAACCCTGGAGGTAGGTGGATGCTCCCAGGAGAACCCTAATGTCCGAAGACCAGGACGAGTTGGGTCGCGAGAGGGGCGAGACCTCGGGCCACGGGGCGACAGCTGCAGTGTCGCGTCGCGCGCAGGAGCTGGGCGGCGAGGAGCGCCAGGGCGCCAACTTCGCTTCCAGGCCTGTGGGTTCCGCCGGGCGCGCGCTGCTGTCAGTCAACGCCCTCGGCCCGCCCCCGCCGGAGCGCCACCAATCGTAGCCGGGGGTCGGAGGTGAGAAGACGTCGCCGGGTGAGGAAGCGGCGGGGGGCTAGCGGCCTGGTGCAGCGGCGACGGAGCCGTACGTCAGGCTCCTTGGCCGCGGGAGAGCGAAGGGGTGGGGCGGGTCCCGGAGGTGAGTGCGGGACGCAGTCTGCGTGCGGGCGCCGGGAGGGGCCGCTGCGGGCGGAGCGACCCACTGCCCGCCCTCTGTAGCGCGCTCCTTGGCTGCGAAGCCCTCCTCCGCGCGCATCAGCTCCCGCGTCCCCTGCCCCGTGCGGAGGGTGCAGCTCCCGGGTCGTGGCCGGGGGCGCAGAGGCCAGGGAGGGGAGGCCCCGGTCGAAGGCGTAGGCAGTGCTGGAGCCCTGGGTTGCCACAGCGTCGCAGCTGGGAAGCGGGAGGCGAGGCGGGTACCGGCGGGGCGGGGCGGGGCCGGGAACGAGCATCTCCATCCTCAGTTTCCTCGGCTTGCCGCAACGCCTCTGCTTGGAATCGGGACCTCCACGCCGCCGGGAAAGGCTCCTGTCCGCTGGGCACCGCCGCTAACCCGGTGCAGAGCACTTGGCGACGCCTCGCTGCCCGTCTCACGTCTCTCGGCTCATCGCTGCTCTGGGCACCAGCTGCCTCTTGGCAGGCGCTGCTGTCACACGGTGGACTGTTCTGGCCTTACTGAGCTGCCGTTTGGGGACATCAGATTCAGGTCGTATGGGGAGACAGGAGTGTAACTTTGCAAAGTGTGATATGGAGACCCTGGCCTGTTGCCCATTTCTGCCTGATGTAAGGCCAACTAGGGTGGTGCTAAGAAGGGTTCCGAGGCAGGATTTGTGCAACATTTATGTAAAATTGTAAATTTTCTTTGCTTTCCATTATCTACGGTAAAGGGGGATTGTGGCCACATATCCTAAAGATAAAGAGTCACACTGCTCTGGTGGGGCGCCCCCCTCCTCACTGCGGTTAATTATCATTTGGAACATTAGGATGTGTTTGAAACTGGCAGGACTCCCAGACCCCGATAATTGTCTGAGTGGAGGCAGCAGCATGCAGTTTCTCCATAGTGTTTAGGTTCTGCTTTTCTTTTCTTTTCTTTCTTTTTGGCTTCTGACCAGAGATTCGGTTCACAGCAAAGGTTCTGCTTTTCTTTGACTTTCTTAGTATTTTTTTTTTCTATGTCTGTTACCCTCACAATCTCTCTGGGGCTGATAGAGTGCTGTTATTTGTTACTGAGAAAGGAAACGAAGGGGTAAATCACAGAAGTGGGGTCTGTTGTCCCTATTGCCCTGGAATTGGATAATTCAAACATCATTTTGAAAAGGTCATCCTTTGACCAACTGAAACAAATACCCCCTGGTCATTCTATACTAGTGGTTCTCCTGCTTGGCGGTATGCTGTAATCATCTAGGGACCTTAAAAAAAAGCTGCTTCTTGGGCCTATTCCCACAGATTCTGATTTAATTGGTTGAGTGGGGCCCAGTTATTCATATTTTTAAAAAGCTCCCACGATGGTTATTAATGTTCATGCAGGGTTGAAGACCACAACCTCTCAATGTGTTCAATATTTAAAAAATAGCACTTAGTACGGTGTGACTTACATAACTGATTTTATTACTTCTCCACCTGCCATGTAACCTCCATGAATAGAATACATGGGGCCCTGCTTTGGAAGAAGGGCAAGGGAAGGTCCAGGTGAGTCAGCACTTTGGGCATGTGGGGTTGGAGGACATGAAGGAGAAGTGGCATCTGTGGAAACAAGTCTTGTAGACTACTGTCCCTGCTTCATCTTTTTTCAAGGATTGACCCCATTTGGTTAACCCATCATTGTTGTGGTCCTGGATGGGTCTCCAAGTTCTTCATTCTGTAGATCCTGCCCTGTTTCACGGTCTTACTCTGCATCCTTTGAAATGCAGCTACTCTGCAAAGTTTGAAATATAAGCATTTAAGTGTAGATACTTTCCATGTAAATCTGTGCTTTTGTCTCTTACTATTCTTCTATGTATTCTGAACTAAAGTTGCTCTGACTAGTACAATTACATTTATGTGGCTGACAGGTGAGACTATTTAGAATAGAGACTGCCTCAGAAACTGGACAGTTCCCATGCAGTTGTCCTCTAATATGTTGTCTTTGCGGAATGGTTGCCTGAGAACATTAGCTCCCCGGGGGATATAGGTTTGCTGTCTAATTTTCATTGTTTAGTATTGAATTCAGGAATTTCGTTTGTGTTACTGACAATTGTAAATCTAAATGATGTAAACCACCACTTTGTAATTCTCTTTTGAGATGGGGTAGAACCCTAATGGCAATCTAGGATTTTTGTCACAGGCCATAATGAAGTTAGATTGGCCACTATGAGTCTTGGAAATGGAAGTAGGCTTAATAAAAATTTGGCAGAACACTTCCAACAAATGTTGGGTTCCACCTGTAAGGCAGAGCATGCATTTAACTTTTTGCTTGTCCTTTGCACATATTAATAAAAATAAAGCATGAATAAGTGGTGGTCTGACATTTGAAAACACGATCACTCAAGTTTAGATTCCTTGAATTATAACGTTTAGATCTGTACAGGTACTTATTTTTTTTCTGTAGAGGAAAACAAGATCATTGAATCATTGAGCTACATAATTATTATAGTTTTTAAGTAAAAAACATTTGGAGCTTTTATCTTTGGTTTCTATTTTTTTCACTTATATTGCTATTTATAAAGTGTTGAACTTCAGCCAAGGTCTGAGAGTGATTTGCCAGTTTGAAGTTAATGTATTTAAATAGACAATTACTATTTCTTATTAGTAAGGAAAAGGAAACATTCCTATCCCCACTCCTACTGTATCATATATAATTCTGCCTGTAAAATTGTAGTCTTAATTCCTACTATGTTTTTTTTACTTCATTTTCAGTATCTTTAACCTTTGTATCATGTACATATTTCCATTGCAGCAAGAAGAATGATATAAAAATGAAAAAAACATTTATGTGTGTTTCAAATGTGGCATGAAGAAAATAAGGACTGCTGGTCAAAATTGCCTGAGTTCAGAATTTCATGCTGGAAGGAAAGTTAGACATAACTTCTAATTTCTAGTTCTAGTAAGCGTCTCTTCTTGGAAAATTTCCAAAAAAGGTAAATTACATTGAATTATATATTTTTACTTTATTGGTTAATCTGAGAAACTTTGGAATCATTCCCTGCCAACACTGTTGTTTTTACTTGATTTTAAGGCTTCTTACAAATAGCTTTCTTGTTATAATGCGTAGGTTTTATATTTATAGGACAATACCAGAAACCTGTTATACATTTTTTTTAAACTACAATTACCTCATGCTGTAAAATAGGTTTCTTCTTTCACTTAAAAAATCTTTCAGTTTAAGTTGAATTGATTTCAATATGATTTAATGCTTTGTTTCCCCTGTGTCTCATCTTTAATTTTTACTTTTAGAAATTGGTTTTATTCTATATTTTATTTGAGACAGAGTCTCGCTCTGTTACCCAGGCTGGAGTACATTGGTGTGATCATGGTTCACTGTAGCCTCCACCTCCTAGGCTCAAACAATTCTCCTACCTCAGCCTCCTGAGTAGCTGGGACTAAGGTAAGTACCACCATGCCCAGCTAATTAATTTTTTGTTGTAGAGTTGGGGGGTCTCACTATCTTGCCTAGGCTAGTCTCGAACTCCTGGTCTCAAGCAATCCTCCTGCCATGGCCTCCCAAAGTGGTGGGATTACTGGCGTTTGCCACCATGCCTGGCCCAGCTTTATTCTTTGTGTTTTTGATTTTTATTTCATGGTGAAAAATTGGGACATACAGATAAAGGAGAAAACAAGAACTGCCCAGAGGTGACAACTCTTAAAATTTTAGTGTACATCTTTTGAAAGAGACGTCTGTCTGGTGTGCCTCACATAACATCTACTTAGGTGTACAAATGGGTCTCTCAAATGTCAGTGTTCTACCTGCTTACATCACAAAGTCAGGTCTTTTCCTGGCACGATCCTCCTAAATTATTGTCAGTAGAGGTCTCCAGCTGGGAGGGGCTTCTTGCATTGCTGCCGATAGCCCTGTATTTCTTTCACTTTAGAATATCCTGCCCTTGGCTTCCTTCTGCATCACTGACAGTGTTGTGTTGCTGCTGCCCGGCTGAGCCACGCTAATATCCTTTAAATGGCTAGTGTCCCTACAACCCATGTCCACACCTGCCTATGGTGCAACTGAATTCCTGTGGAGTACTATCTTTGGTCTTTTCCCTCTCTGGTCATCAGGGAAACCTGTTTTTTTTTTTTTTTTTAATAGACAAGTTTTTGAGAAGGATTTCGATAGCAGAACCACTGGGGCCCTGATGACAGAGTTATCCTCTCTTTTACAGCCAGTTTTTTCCCAGAATTTATGGGCAGTTTGAGGTGATGAGTGCCTGGATATTGGAGAGGGGAGGTGTTAGGGGGCCAGGGAGTGGAGAAGCACAGTCTTTTGCAGTTCCCGGCATCCCTGTGGAGGTGGCCAGGACTGGTGGATTTATTTTTCCTTAAGAAGGGACTGACATCTTGTCTAATATGAGTGTAAGCTTTTCAAGGGGAATTCCTGGCACTTAGTACAGTGTGTGGTACAGAGTAGGCCTCCATAATTATTTGTTGCATATGTAAAGAACTAAGTACCTTGAACAAATCAGAAAAGTTTGATACAGTTCACTAAGTTGCTTTTTCTCTGATATATGGTTTTAAAGAATATATAGTCATAATTGGTATAGTCTAGTTTGAGAGATAAGAAATATAAATGGAGGGTGAGGGTGAAAAAAATACAAATAGAGATCAGCTGAGAAGTGAAAATAATAAGTGCTGTGGGAACTCTGAGGATGGAAAGCTTGTTGGAATGGCTCACCCTTATCTCCTTTGTAAAGCTGATTGGTATTGTCATTGAGGTTGGGAATGGTTCAGACAGGTGAGGCAGAGGAGTGAGGGAATGGGGGCTTGCCAGGTCCAACACGAAGCGGAGGGAAGCATTGACACAGCTGAGCTATTCTGAGATACTCTGTACCATGATTTTGTACCCTTTCTGCCTTTATTTCTGTGTCCTTCCCTCCATGGAAAGCCTCTCTGGGGACAGAATACTAGGACATTTTCTGTTTACTTATCTCAAAATAGCAAGTGGAAAGAGCATTTGAAGTTGTTGCATGAGAGAACACTTAGGCGTGGCTGACTCTGAAGTCCTCTGCCTCTAGCAGATACGATGAAGGGTTTTGGGATCCTGTTACCCATTTTTCAAGGTTGATTTTTCTACCCTCAGTCTTCCAGGCAGATGTGAATCCTCCTGTGCCTTATTACTTAGCTGAGGGAGCATCAGGACCACATATGTGGTGGGAGACAGCTGGAAACCCAAAGAGTATGTCCTATCTCTATATGTCCTACCATACTTAGGAGTGGCACTCCTTGTTTTCCAGAGAATGTCAGGATGCTTTGCACTGTATCCCAGAGCTCTTCATGAAAACACAGTTTTCTCTTCATGTTCTTTGAGTGTAATTAATATAGCAGTGTTATATAACTTAAACTAAAGGGGAAGGGAAGTGATTTTATTTACTAAGATCTCTGTAGAAATTTAAGTTACTTTTATTTCACAGTTTCTGAGTTTGAAGACATACTTCCTTGATTCTCAACAGTCAAAACCTAAATAGGCAGTAGGGAAACTTTTATTGTATTCACCCAGAAGCCTGCACTGGGAAAGGAGACGTTGTGGAGATTGTCTGGAAATGAAAAGACATTGCTGTGCTCTGGCCCTTTGCTTTCTCCTTGTGACTTTGGGCCTTAGATAAGGTTAAGGAAGAGGAAATGTGATGTTTTTCCTCTCACCCCACTCTAGGCCATTGCAGTTGGTCATGTTCTCTCATCTCCCCTCTTTGAAGGAGTTCTTCGAAGAAAAATGTGCTGCTTGAATCAACTGCAGTCTCTCCGCTACATAAGAGCTCTTAAGGGTACTAGCAGAATAGAAGCAAATGAAACTGAAAGCTCATCTGCAGCTCAGAAAAACAAAGACATGGAATTTTAAAGAGTGAAGGTAGCCTGGTGTCGGCCATGGGTGATCAAGACACAGCCAGACAATGTGGACCAATTTCTTCAAACTACGGCTTTTCTGCTGTCTGCTTGTAGTGTTGATGGTGGTGGTGCTGGTCATCAATGTTACTCAGGTAGAGGTGAGTACCCAGTATAATCCCTCATAACTAAGGAAGCCCTGTCTGGGGATTTGGGCCTAACCAGCCTGGGAAAATGTTGGTTATCGGAAGCTTATCCTAGTTACAGTTCTTGTTTTCATTTATTCAGTAAGTATTTAAGTGCCTACAATGGTTATATACTGGGCTAGTCACTGAGGGTACAGTGAAGCCATTTCTTCACTTACGGGTCTTCGATTCTAGAACTCACATTGTCAGTGTGCATGGAAGAAAATAATAAGTAATAATCACATAATAATCATAGTGATGGCCAGGCATGGTGGCCTGTAATCCCAGCACTTTGGGAGGCTGAGGTGGGTGGATCATGAGGTCAAGATATCAAGACCACCGTGGCCAACGTAGTGAAAAACCGTCTCTACTAAAAATACAAAAATTAGTTGGGCATGGTGATGTATGCTTGTAGTCCCAGCTATTCAGGAGGCTTAAGCAAGAGAATTGCTTAAACCCAGGAAGCAGAGGTTGCGTTGAGCCTAGATTGCGCCATTGCACTCCAGCTTGGGTGATGGAGTGAGGCTCTGTCTTTAAAAAAAAAAGTAATGATAATTGGAGATTGTGAAAAGTACAATAAGGAAAGGGAGCTATTCTAGGACAGCTTTAGAGTGATGAAGGAAAAGCCTCTTCAACGAGGTCACCTTTTAGTCGACACATGGAAAAAAGCTGAAGGAGTATTTCAAGGGAGGGAGAAGATGGATCTGTTTTGAAGATTGCTAGATGGCACTCAGGGGTGGGGACCATGTCTTAGTGAATCCCTCACAAGGGCCTGGCACTGAGAAGGGTCTTAGTAGTGCTCCTTCCTTGCCCCCAGCCACAACATGAACTCATATAACCAAAACTTATGGAGGAGTTCTGGGTAAAAGGATGCTTTCCTTTCGTTTTGTTGGCTTGTGGTACTTCTCAGATTACATATCCAACTTAATTATGGCATTTCTTTTCTTATTAGGAGTAGCATAAGATTCTCTAAAAGCTAAGCCATAGACTTTAAAAATTATTTCTCCTGCTGGAACCAACTTTGTGGTTTTTAGCAGAACACCTAGTCTCACTATGAAATGGACACACTAAGGTCCTACAGATCTTTTTATATGTGCAATGAGTAATTCTGTTAAAGATTTCCTATTGGAAATAGCTTAAGGCATAAAAGATAGGTATTTCTTCTTGTTTTTCTTTGCTTAAACTGTTCTTGCATGTTTTACTATATAAGGTAGTATATAGTAATTCTATATGTACCAATTCTACACCAGGAGTTCCTTTTACCTGGTAGCTGTTGATGATGTGTCTAGTTATTTTTAGAAACTCCTTTAAAAAAATTTTTTTTGTGGTTAATATACATAACATAGAATTTGTAATTTTAACCACTTTTAAGTGTACAATTGAGTAGCATTAAGTACATTCATATTATTGTGCAACCACCACCACCATCTATGTCTAGAACTTTTTCATCTTCCCAAACTGCAACTCTTTATCCATTAAACAATGATTACCTAGGCCAGGCACAGTGGCTCATGCCTGTAATACCAGCACTTTGGGAGGCTGAGGCAGGAGGATCACTTTAGGTCAGGAATTCAAGACCAGCCTGGTCAACGTGGTGAAAGCCTGTCTCTACTAAAAATACAAAAATTAGCTGAGCATGGTGGTGCACGCCTGTAATCCCAGCTGTTCGGGAATCTGAAGCATGAGAATTGCTTGGACCTGGGAGGCAGAGGTTGCTGTGAGCCGAGATTGAACCACTGCACTCCAGCTTGGGTGACAGTGAGAGACTGTCTCAAAACAAAAACAAAAACAAAAACCCAATGACAACAAAAAACAATGATTACCCATTCCTCCCTACCTGCTGCTCCTTGGCATACACTCTTCTTTCTGTCTCTATGAACTTGACGACTCTAAGTACCTCATATAAGTGGAATCATACGGTATTTGTCTTTTTTTTTTTTTCTGAGACATAGTCTGGCTCTGTTTACCAGGCTGGAGTACAGTGGCATGATCTTGGCTCACTGCAACCTCTGCCTCCTGGATTCAAGTGATTCTCATGCCTCAGCCTTCCAAGTAGGTGGGATTATAGGCATATGCCACCATGCCCAGCTAATTTTTGTATTTTTAGTAGAGATGGGGTTATGCCATCTCAGGCTGGTCTTGAATTCCTGGCCTCAAGCAATTCAGCTATCTTGGCCTTCCAAAGTGCTGGGATCAGAGTGTGAGCCACCAAGCCTGGCCTGGTATTTGTCTTTTTGTGATTGGCTTATTTCTGTTAGCATAATGTTCCCAAGGTTTATTTATGTAGCGTGTATCAGAATTTCTTTTATTTTTAAGGCTGAGTAATACTTCTCTGTCTGTCTACACATAGATGGAGGAATATCATTCAACCTTAAAAAGGAAGGCGATACATGCTACAACGTGTACATACATACCACATTTTGTTTATCTGTTCATCTGTTGTTAGACGTTTGGGTTGTTTCTACCTATTGGCTATTGTGAATAACAACTATTTCTTCAAGACTCTGCTTTTAATTCTTTGGGATATGTACCCACAAATGGAATTGCTGGATCATATGGTAATTTTAATTTTTTGAGGAACCACCATGCTGTTTTCCATAATAGAGGCATTATTTTTTATCCTCTCAGCAGTACACAAGGGTTCCAGTTTCTTTGCGTCCTCGCCAGTACTTGTTATTTCTTTGATAGTAGCCTTCTTCATGGGTGTAAGGTACTGTAGTTTTAATTTGTATTGCCATAATGATTAATGAATGATATTCAGGCATCTCTCTATGTGCTTTTGGAGAAATATCTATTCAATTCCTGTACCCATTGTTTAATGGAGTTCTTTGTTTTTTATTGTTGTTGAGTTGTAGGAGTTCTTTATATATTCTGGATATTCACTCCTTATCTCCTGATCAGTCTGACCAGAGGTTTGTGTTTTATTGATCTTTTTGAAGAATCAGCTTTTGGTTTCATTGTTTTTCTGTTTCCTTTTGGGTCAATTTCCATTCTGATCTTTATTGTTTCCCTTCTTCTGTTTCCTTTGGATTTAAATGTCTCTTTCTAGTTTCTTAAAGTGGTAGCTAAAGTCATTATTTTGAGATCTTTCTTCTCTAATTAAATGTTTAATGCTATAAATTTTCTTCTACGAGACTGGGTGTGGTAGCTTATGCCTGTAATCCTGGCACTTTGGGAGAATGAGATGGGAGGATCACTTGCGGCCAGAAATTTGAGATCACCCTGGGCAACATAGTGAGACCCCATCTCTACAAAAAATTTAAAAAAATTAACTAGGTATAATGGTGTGTGCCTGTAATCCTAGCTGCTTGGGAAGCTGAGACAGGATAATCCCATGTGCCCTGGAGTTTGAGATTATGGTTAGCTATGATCATATCACTGCACTTCAGCTTGGGCCACAGAGTGAGACCCTGTCTTTAAAAAAATAAAAAAAATTATTTCTATATACTGCTCTAGTGTATACCACACATTTAGATATGGTTTCTTCTCATTTTCATTTTCGTTCAGCTGAACTACATTCTAATTTTCCTTTTTCTTTTCTTTAACTCATTTGTTATTTACGTTTTTTTTTTTTTTTTTGAGACAAGTTTTCACTCTGTTACCCAGGCTGGAGTGCAGTGGCATGCTTATGGCTCACTGCAGCTACAGTCTTTGGGCTCAAGTGATCTTCCCACCTCACCCTCCCAAGTAACTGGGACTACAGGTGTCTGCCACCATACCCAGCTAATTTTTTATGTTTTTGCAGAGATGGGGTCTTAATCTGTTGTCCAGGCTTGTCTCAAACTTCTAGACTCAAGCAATCCTCCTGCCTAAGCCTCCCAAAGTGCTGCAATTACAGGTGTGAGCCACTACATCCAGCCCCATATATTATTCAGAAGTGTTATTTAACTTTCAAATATTTGGATATTTAGCAAATACCTTTCTGTTATTGATTCCTGATTTAGTTCCCCTGAGAACATACTTGGTATGACTTGAATTCTTTTGAAACATTATCGAGATTTGTTTATAGCACAGAATATGGTCTACTTTGGTGTATAGTCTATGTGTACTGGAAAGGAATGCATTCTACTGTTACTGCATGGAGTATTCTATAAATATCGGTTAGATCCACATGGTTCATGGTGTTGGTCGTCTTCTGTGTATCCTTACTATTTTCTGCTCTGTCAGTTATTGAAAGGAGAATGTTGAAATCTCTGACTATAATTGTGAATTTGTCTATTTCACCTTGCATTTCTATCAGTTTTCACTTCATGTGTGGTGAAGTTCTGTTCTTAGGTACTTAATATTTAGGATTGTTGTGTCCTCTTGATGAATTCAGTTGCTTAGTTGCTTTATCATCACAAATTGGCGTTCTTCATTCTTGGTAAAATTCTTTGCTCTGAAATGTACTGTATATGATATTATGTAACTACTCTAGCTTTCCTTTGTTTGCTGTTAGCAAGTATATCTTTTTTTTTTTTTTTTGAGATGGAGTTTCGCTCTTGTAACCCAGGCTGGAGTGCAATGGCGCCCTCTCGGCTCACCGCAACCTCCGCCTCCTGGGTTCAGGCAATTCTCCTGCCTCAGCCTCTTGAGTAGCTGGGATTACAGGCCCGTGCCACCATGCCCAGCTAATTTTTTGTATTTTGAGTAGAGACGGGTTTTCACCATGTTGACCAGGATGGTCTTGATCTGCTGACCTCAGGATCCACCTGCCTCGCCCTCCCAAAGTGCTGGGATTACAGGCTTGAGCCACTGCGCCCGGCAGCAAGTATATCTTTTCCCATCATTTTGGTATTAATTTTTATTGTTTTTGAGACAGTAATGCTATGTTGCCCAGGCTGGAATGCAGTGGCACAATCATGACTCACCACAACCTTTGCTCAAGCAGTCCTTCCCACGCAGCCCTTCTCACTCAGCCTCCTGAGTAGCTGGGACTACAGGTGTGTGCCACTGTGCCTGGCTAATTTTTTGTATTTTCTTTTTAGATACAGGTTTTGCCATGTTGCCCAGGCTGGTCTTGAACTCCTGGGCTCAAGTAATCCTGCTGCCTTAGCCTTCCAAAGTGCTTGGATTACAGGTTGAGTCACCACATCCAGCCGGTTTACTATTTTTTAAACCTATTTGTGTTTTTATATTTATTTATTGTATTTTTGAAAAATTTTATTTTAGGTTTGAGGGTACATGTGACGGTTTGTTACATAGGAAGCATATGTCACGGGGGTTTGTGTACATATTATTTCATAACCCAGGTATTAAGCCTGGTACCCTCTCTGCTCCTCCCCCTCCCCCCACTCTTCCCCCTCAAGTAAACCCCTGTTGTTTATTTCTTTGTGTTCATAAGTTCTTACCATTTAGTTCCCAGTTATAAGTGAGAATATGCAGTATTTGGTTTTCTGTTCTTGTGTTAGTTTGCTAAGGGTAATAGCCTTCAACTCCATTCATGTTCCCACAAAAAAACATGATCTTGTTCTTTCTTATGGCTGTGTAGTATTCCATGCTATATATATAATATAAGATTTTCTTATATTTCATATGGAATATAAGATTTTCATTATCCAATCTGTTATTGATAGGCATTTAGGTTGATTCCATGTCTTTGCCATTGTGAATAGTGCTGCAGTGAACATTCACATACATATGTCTTTCTGGTGGAATGATTTATATTCTACTGGGTGTATACCCAGTAATAAGATTGCTGGGTGGAATGGTAGTTCTGTTTTTAGGTCTTTGAGGAAATGCCATACTGCTTTCCACAATGGTTGAACTAATTTACACTCCCACCAACTGTGTATATGTGTTCCCTTTCCTCTTCAACCTTGCCAGCATCTGTTACTTTTTAACTTTTTAATAATAGCTATTCTGACTGGTGTGAGATCTCACTGTGGTTTTGATTTGTATTTCTCTAATGATCAGTGATGTTGACCTTTTTAAAATATGTTCTTTGGCTGTATGTATGTCTTCTTTTGAGAAGTTTCTGTTCATGTCCTTTGCACACTTTTTAATGGGGTTGTTTTTCTCTTGTATATTTGTTTAAGCTCCTTATAGATGCTATGTATAAGCTCTTAAATTTAATTAGATCCTACTTGTCAATTTCTGCTTTTGTTACAATTGCTTTTGGTGTCTGTCATGAAATCTTTGCCCATTTGTCCAAGATGGTATTGCCTAGGTTGTCTTCTAGTGTTTTTACAGTTTTGGATTTTACATTTAAATTTTTAATCTATCTTGAGTTGATTTTTGTATATAGTGTAAGGAAGGAGTCAGTTTCAATGTTTTGCATATGACTAGTCAATTATTCCAGTACCAGTATAATTTTCCTCATTGCCTGTCTTTATCAGCTTTCTTGAAGATCAGAAGATGGTTGTAGATGTGTGGCCTTATTTCTGGATTCTCTCTTCTGTTTTGTTGGTCTCTGTGCCTGTTTTTATACCAGTACCATGCTGTTTTGGTTACTGTAGCCCTGTAGTATAATTTGAAGTCGGGTAACATGATGACTTTAGCTTTGTTCTTTTTTGCTTAGGATTGCCTTGGCTATTCAAACTCTTTATGGTTCCATTCTAAAAATAGCTTTTTCTGGTTTTGTGAAGAATGTTGTCGGTAGTTTGATAGGAATAGCATTGAATCTGTAAATTGCCTTGGGTAGTGTAGCCATTTTAACGATATTGATTCTTTTTATCCATGAGCATGGAATGTTTTTCCATTTGTTTGTGTCTTCTCTGATTTCGTTGAGTAGTGTTTTGTAATTCTCATTTTAGAGCTCTTTTGCCTCCCTTGTTAGCTGTATTCATGACTATTTTATTCTTTTTGTGGCAGCTGTGAATGGGATTGCCTTTCCGATTTGGCTCTTGGTTTGGCTATTGTTGATGTATAGGAATGCTAGTGGTTTTTGTACATTGTTTTTGTATTCTGAAACTTTGCTGAAGTTGTTTATTAACTGGAGGAGCTTTTGGGCTGAGACTATGGGGTTTTCTTTTTTTTTTTCTTTTTTTTTTTTTAGAGATGGAGTTTCACTCTTGTTACCCAGGCTGGAGGACTGCAATGGTGTGATCTTGCGCAACTTCCGCCTCCTGGATTCAAGCAATTCTCCTGCCTCAGCCTCCCAAGTAGCTGGGATTACAGGCACGCACCACCATGCCCAGCTAATTTTTTGTATCTTTAGTAGAGATGGGGTTTCACCATTTTGACCAGGATGGTCTCGATCTCATGACCTCGTGATCCACCCACCTCGGCCTCCCAAAGTGCTGGGATTACAGGCTTGAGCCACCGCGCCCGGCCCTGACTATCGGGTTTTCTAGATATAGAATCATGTCATCTGCAAACAGAGATAGTTTGACTTCCTCTCTTCCTATTTGGATGCCCTTTATTTCTTTCTCTTGCCTGATTGCTCTGGCTAGAACTTCCAATACTATGTTGAATATAAGTGGTGAGAGGTGACATCCTTTTCTCATGCTGGTTTTCAAGGGAAATGCTTCCAGCTTTTGGCCATTCATATGATGCTGTCCGTGGTGTTTTTATATTTAAAGCAGGTTTCATCTAGCTAGTGTGTAATTGGATCTTGTTTTTATCCAATCTGACAGTCTTTGCCTTTTAGTTGAGGTGCTTAGCCTGTTTACATTTAATATATTTTTTGAAAGCATTATGGTTATATCTACCATTTTGCTGTTTGTTTTGTATTTATCCCACATCTTCTTTATTCCTTTTTTCCTTTTTTTTTGTGCTCCCTTTTTTTCCATATTAATTGACAAGGAAGGTTTTTTTTCTGGGCTTTTCCAGTCTGGCTGGTAAGAAGTACTATTTCTGTATAAACCTAGGTTATTGTTCACTTTTTTTTCCCTCTCAGGTAGTTCTTTACCCAGCCTCCAATAGTTTCCTTGTACACATATGCTCATCATCACTCTGTTGAATACTTGAGTGGGACTCTCTGTAATGTCCTGAGTTATTTTCTGCACAGTTGTTCTGCTTTCCTGTGAATTATAATCACCATGGTTTTTAAGACTTTCAGCCTCATCTCCTTGCCTTGGGTAGTTTGCCATGCTCCACCAGGGTTCCTCTCCCTGTGCTGCAGCCTGGAAGCTCTCTCAAGATCTAAGCAAAGGACAGTCATAGGGCTCACCTCATATGTTTACTGTCTCTCGGGCATCACTGTGTTTTATTGCCTGATGCCTAGTGTCTGGAAAACCATTGTTTTATGTATTTTGGCTTTCTTTTTCCTTGAGTTGTTTCATATGGGAGGCTAAATCGCATTACTGTTTCTCTATCTTGGCTGAAAGTGGAAGTTTGAGGGACTTGAATTTGAGGAGAAAGAGAATATAGAGAAGCTGAAGAGGAGGAGAGGATGAGATCTACAGCACAGATGGAGCATATAACCTGTTATAGGACAAGGAACATGAGTATATTGTGAGTATTCTTGTTATTTTATTAAGAATATAGGAGGAGCCATGTTCCTTCCTCTGACCTAAGAGGGAAAGAAAGCTGTTATGATGGTTGGTAATGCAGATACATTTGCTGCCAGAGAGTAGGACATTCGGGGAGTTTCTGGCTGTGAAGGAGATGGAAGGTAGGAGGAGGGTGGAGCCCTGGAGGTTTGTGTATAGGGGTTTGAAATAATGGTTTTCTAGATGGACTTTGAAATAATGGATTTCCAGATGGAGTAGGATGGCAGTGGGACAATACATTTCAAGACCTTAAGTGTGCATGGCACTCACCTGCATTGGTTTTGTGAGTGTGAATGCTAATTTTGTCTTATTCAACAGACTAAGTATTATAATAGAGAAAAAAATAGTTGTGTTTGTCCTGAGAGAGGAGGAGGAAGGTAAAGGGAGAGACAGAGGGTAGCCTACAGTCCTGCAACAGTAATGTGATAACAGTCAGGGGCTGGCTGTGGTAGCTCACGCCTGTAATCCCAACACTTTGGGAGGCCAAGGCGGGCAGATCATGAGGTCAGGAGATCAAGACTATCCTGACCAACATGGTGAAATCCCGTCTCCACTAATATATATATATATATTAAAAAATATATATATATATATATAAAATTAACCAGGCATGGTAACATGCTCCTGTAGTTCCAGCTATTCGGGAGGCTGAGGCAGAAGAATCACTTGAACCTTTGAGGCAGAGGTTGTAGTGAGTCGAGATTGCACCATTGCATTCCAGTCTGGTGCCAGAGGAAGACTCCGTCTCAAAAAATACCCAGAAAACAAAAAACAGTTAGGAAGGAATGTTAGAAAATTCCCCTTTTGTTCTGCTTTAGTTCTTGGAAACTTCTGTACTTAATGCCAGTTAAACACTCTAATTATCTGAAAAAACTAACTCTTCTCCACTGAATGTAGAAGGGAGGTATCAATATTGAATAAACAGCTCTGATATTGAAAATCAGATACTTCTTTTAGTGGAGTGAGCTGTAAGCATTTTCACCTGTCTAAAGAGGTCATCTTGTCCAGCATGATACTATTGTCATGAATTTTAAGCCATTTATTACTATGATGATTATGGATAAAGAAGCTTAGAGTAAATGGGGAAAAGACTGAAATTTGGCAGTCTCTCACTCCCTAATTCCTTTCTATACTATGCTGCTGATCCTCACTATACTCTTTTTGTGATTGGAGTATATGATCATTTTCTAAAAAGCAGACTCAATTTTTTTTTTTTTTGAGACAGAGTTTCGCTCTTGTTACCCAGGCTGGAGTGCAATGGCGCGATCTCGGCTCACCGCAACCTCCGCCTCCTGGGTTCAGGCAATTCTCCTGCCTCAGCCTCCTGAGTAGCTGGGATTACAGGCACATGCCACCATGCCCAGCTAATTTTTTTTTGTATTTTTAGTGGAGACGGGGTTTCACCATGTTGACCAGGATGGTCTCGATCTCTTGACGTCATGATCCACCTGCCTCGGCCTCCCAAAGTGCTGGGATTACAGCAGACTCAATTTTAATTAAAAATATTACATTAGTTGGACACAATGACTCATGCCTGGATTCCCAGCACATTGGAAGGCCCAAGTGGGCAGATTACCTGAGGTCAGTAGTTTGAGACCAGCCTGGCCAACATGGTGAAACCCCGCCTCCATTAAAAGTACAAAAATTAGCCGGGCATAGTAGTGGATGCCTGTAATCCCAGTGAGAATAACTTGAACCCAGGTGGTGGAAGTTGCACTGAGCTGAGATTGTACCATTGCATTTTAGCCTGGGCGACAAAGTGAGCCTCCATCTTAAAAAAAAACAAACCCATAATATGAGAAAGAGGTATTTGTATCAATATCTAGCAAAAGATTGGAGGGAGAATTGCAGTCTTTTACTTCTCTGATGAGCTCTCATTGAGCAAGGCCTGTATTTTTTTCTTTTGCCTTATTCATTGATATTTTAGATATGTACCTGTGTATTAGGGCTTTGGGCTTCAAGTAAAAGACACGTGATTCAAGTGAATGATAATATGTAATACTCATTTGAATAGAAGTCAGTATATAGATTGGGCATAATTCTTTTGGGAACCAGCCTTTGTTTGTCTGTAAGCCTCTTAAGTGTGCCTTCTTTTGTGTTATCTTTTATCTATGGCATCCTCCTTCATGGTTGATTGTAGGATGGCTGCCAGAGCAATAGGGTGGTTGTTTTCTTGTACATGTCCACCTGAAGAAACAGTTGTTCTCTTGAAACCATCTCAAGATACTGCTTGTGTCAGGCCAGGTGCTGTGGCTCATGCCTGTAATCCCAGCACTTTGAAAGGCCGAGGCGGGCAGATCACCTGAGGTCAGGAGTTCGAGACCAGCCTGGCCAATGTGGCGAAACCTCATCTGCAAAAAATTAGCTGGATGTGGTGACATGCACCTGTAATTCCAGCTACTCGGGAGCCTGAGGCAGGAGAATCACTTGAACCTGAGAGGAGAAGGTTGCAGTCAGCTGAGATTGTGTCACTGCACTCCAGCCTGGGTGACAGAGCAAGACTCCCATCTCAAAAAAAAAAAAAAAAAGATATTAATTGTGTTTTTTCATTTGCAAGTGAAATTCAAATAGCTGTTACCAGGGGGATTAGTGGTCCCTGGATTTGGCTGCATGCAAGCATAAGCCTCCAGCAACCTCCTCTGATTCTCATAGTCCAGAATTGGGTCACATGCCCATTCTGAACCAGCCTTTTACCTGAGACTACCCCTCCATCAGTTAGGCCCACCCTTAAGCTGACAGGTCAGCAAACAGCATTGCTGTGGTTCAGTAGGCCAGGAGTGAAATGGTTGTAGGACAGGCAGTCACCATGTTCACTTCAGCCCATAGGTTATGACGGCTTGAGGAGTGAGCCACTTGTTTGCTGTTTCCTCTTAGCCCTAAACCTAAAAAGATGGCAGGCATGAAGTTGCCCCTATCTTTAGGAAAATTAAGCAAATTGACATTTTCACATTTTTTTTTTCTTTTTTTTTTTTGAGACGGAGTTTCGCTCTTGTAACCCAGGCTGGAGTGCAATGGCGCTATCTCAGCTCACCGCAACCTCTGCCTCCTGGGTTCAGGCAATTCTCCTGCCTCAGCCTCCCGAGTACTCTTTTCATTTTCAAGTAAAATGCAGGGGAATTACCACCCAATGTTTGGTGATTTCTGGATTGGGTTGCATGTGTCAGTCAGTCGGCCTTGGAGAATTGTTGTGGCTACCCAGGGAACAAGAGTGAGAGTGAGCAAGGAATTAGGAAGAGGAGGTATGCTGTGAGCACATGGTACATGATTTGGTCCTCAATGGTGTGTCGCAGACTTACAGCAACTAAACAGGACAGGGTGGCTGGAACATTTCCTGAAAGGTAATCAGTAAGGTAATAAAGAGAATTTTTCAGTCAGTTTTGTTTTCCCCATGCCACTTTTTAAATGAACACATCCTACCATGTACCCCTTTAAAATGAAGGCTCCTAAATGAGAGCCTTTAAAATGAAAATATGTATATGTTAGTATAAAATGGGAGGGGAAAATACAGAATCTAAGAAGAGCATTAAACATTATTGTATTTTGAGATTATTTTTACCTTATGTAGGATTTTGAAGAGGTTTGTCATAGGTGGGGAGCCTGAGGCCTTGTTAAGTGTTTTGCTAGAAACAAGGAAGTGCTATCTCTATTGAGAGAGAGATTTGGTTTTGCTTTGCTGTTGTTTGTTCCCTGTAGTTTAATTGCATAATGTAAGATATAGTTTTCTACATTTTAGGTACATTAGTTATATGCCTCAGGTTAGGTCTATAACTTTTTTCCTGCTCGTTTGTTCCTCTATCCTGTTTACTAATAAAATAACTCATGGATGCTTATTTCTGTGAGCAATTGAGTCTGATTTGGTTTGTTACGCAGCATTATTGCAGCAATACCTAATATATGAACAATGTGTTTTTATTGAATAACATCGAAACACTTAGCCAAAGCTATAAAAAAATAAACAGATTGAATAAAAAATAAAATAAAATAAAATAAAATAACTCATGGAATGTATAGACATTTCAAAGAATAGAGAATGGTGTTAAGCACACAATTGGATCCCTCCCCATTCTTTAATCTGAGTGAATGTAATTGCTTATTTTTAATTATTTGGGTAGTTAGCACTAATTATACATTACGTACTTGTATCTTGATTTGTAAACTTTACGAGGTATGTCCCAACTTGTTCATATGAGGTAGTGTAGCCTGGGCGGTTAAGAAAACAGGCCTCACTTCAGACAGCTTGGCTTCTGATCCTTTGCTGCTTCTAACCTGCATGGCCTTGAGCAAATTGTTAAGCTATTTGTTGTCTCAGTTTCCTTGTCTATAAAATGGACATAATAATAGGACTTATCACATGTGATAATTTGAACATTGAATTTAAAGATTCATGGTTACTCTTTATAAAAAGAGTATCCATAACATAAGGGCTTACAGTAAATATTGGCTGTTTCTGCTTACTGAATTTTTTTTTCTTTTTTTAAGGCACAGGGTCTTACTCTGTTGCCTAGGCTGTTGTCATTGCTCACTGTAACCTTGAACTCTTGGGTTCAAGCAGTCCTCATATATATATTAAAATAAATAAATAAATAAATAAAATATATAAAATAATTATTATTTTCCTTTTTTAAAGTTTTTGAGACAGAGTCTTGTTTTTTTGCCCAGGCTGGAGTTTAGTGGCATGATCTCAGTGCACTGCAACCACTGCCTCAACCACTGCCTCCTGGGTTGAAGCAATTCTTGTGCCTCAGTCTTCTGAGTAGCTGAGATTACAGGCATGCACCACCATGCCCAGCTAATTTTTTGTACTTTTAGTAGAGACAGGGTTTCACCATGTTGCCCAGGCTGGTCTCAAACTCTTGAGCTCAAGCACTCCTGATCCACCCACCTCTGCCTCCCAAAGTGCTAGCATGCACCACGGTACCTAGCCTAGATTTAATTTATATTTATTTATTTGTTAGACACAAGGTCTTGCTCTGTTGCCCAGGCTGGAGTTCAGTGGTGGGATCATAGCTCACTATAATCTGGAGTTCCTAGGTTCAGTAGTACTCCCAGCTCAGCCTTTGATGTAGCCAGGACTACAAGCATGTGCCACCATGCTTGGCTAACTTTTTAAAAATTTCTTGTAGAGATGAGTTCTTGTTATATTGCCCAGGCTGGTCTTGAACTCCTGGCCTCAAGCAGTCCTTCTGCCTCAGCCTTCCAAAGTGTTAGAATTACAAGCATGAGCCACTACACCTGACCTACTACTGTTAACATAATGAAAGATAAGATCTCTGCTTACTTCATTCTTTTTCCACAATTTGTAAAATTAATTTTATTTATATATATAACATAAAATAATGTATTTAGACCTTTTATTTCCCCAACAGCAGGAGATAACATATCTTAACTTCCTACTGTAAGTGATGAAGAAAGCACGACTATGTTCTTTTATATTTGTTTTCCACTAGTTATAATATTACTTTTGCATCATTAGGTGCATTCTTTATGGATTGTGGCCTTCAAGGAATTAGTCCATTTCATCTGGATAATCAAATATGTGGACATAGAGTTATTCATAATATTCCTTTATCCCTTTAATGTCCATGGGATCTGTAGTGATGGCCGCTCTTTCATTTCTGATATTAGTAATTTGTATTTTTTCTCTCTCTTTTTTTTAAGCCTGGTAGAGGCTTATCAATTTTATTGATCTTTTAAAAAAATAGCTTTGGGTAATCAAAACAGCATGGTACTGGTACCAAAACAGAGATATAGACCAATGGAACAGAAAAGGGGCATCGGAGGCAACACAACATATCTACAACCATACAATCTTTGATAAACCTGACAAAAACAAGCAATGGGGAAAGGATTCCCTGTTTAATAAATGGTGTTGGGAAAACTGGCTAGCCATGTGCAGAAAGCAGAAACTGGACCCCTTCCTGACACTTTACACTAAAATTAACTCCAGATGGATTAAAGACTTAAACATAAGACCCGGCACCATAAAAACCCTAGAAGAAAATCTAGGCAAAACCATTCAGGACATAGGAGTAGGCAAGGACTTCATGACCAAAACACCAAAAACATTGGCAACAAAAGCCAAAATAGACAAATGGGACCTAATCAAACTCCACAGCTTCAGCACGGCAAAAG
>CM052662.1:81230485-81240623 GCA_028533165.1 Leontopithecus rosalia
TGAAAAAATGCTCATCATCACTGGTCATTAGAGAGATGCAAATCAAAACCACATTGAGATACCACCTCACGCCAGTTAGAATGGCGATCATTAAAAAATCTGGAGACAACACATGCTGGAGAGGATGTGGAGAAATAGGAACACTTCTACACTGCTGGTGGGAGTGTAAAATAGTTCAACCATTATGGAAGACAGTGTGGCGATTCCTCAGGGACCTAGAAATAGAAATGCCATTTGACCCAGCAATCCCATTACTGGGTATATATCCAAAGGACTATAAATCGTTCTACTATAAGGACACATGCACACAAATGTTCATTGCAGCACTGTTTACAATAGCAAAGACCTGGAACCAACCCAAATGCCCATCCATGATAGACTGGACAGGGAAAATGTGGCACATATACACCATGGAATATTATGCAGCAATCAAAAATGATGAGTTTGTGTCCTTTGTAGGGACATGGATGAATCTGGAGAACATCATTCTCAGCAAACTGACACAAGAACAGAAAATGAAATACCACATATTCTCACTCATAGGCGGGTGATGAACAATGAGAACACATGGACACAGGGAAGGGAGCACTACACACCGGGATCTATTGGGGGGAATGGGGCGGGACAGCGGCGGTGGGGAGCTGGGGAGGGATAGCATGGGGAGAAATGCCAAATATGGGAGAAGGGGAGGAAGGCAGCAAAACACACTGCCACGTGTGTACCCATGCAACTATCTTGCATGTTCTACACATGTACCCCAAAACCTAAAATGCAATAAAAAAAAAACAGCTTTGGGATTAATTGATTTTTCTTTATTGATTTTCTGTTTTCAACTGCATTGATTTCTGCTATCATATTTTTAATTTTTCTTCTGTTTATTTTTGGATATTGTTTGCTCTTCTTTTTCTAATTTCCTAAGATGTAAGCTTAAATTATTAATTTTAGGTCATTTTTCTTTCCTAAAATATGTGTAGTACTATGAATTTCCCTCTGAACACTTCTCTTGCTTTATCCTATAGTGTTTAATAAATTATATTTTCACCTTCACCTAATTAAAAATATTTTTAAATTTCTCATGAGATTTTGTATGTTGTCCATTTGTATACTATTTTGGGATTTTTCCAGCTACCTTTCTATTATTGATTTCTAGTTTAATTTCATTATGGCTTAAGAGAAGGTACTGTATGATTTTTATTATTAAAAATTTGTTAAGGTGCATTTTATGGTCCAGAATATGGACTGTTTTGGTTAATGTTCCATGTGAACTTGATAAGAGGTAGTTCTCAGATGTCAGCTGTATCCAGTTTATTGATGGTGCTGTTGAATTCAACTATGTCCTTACCAATTTTCTGCCTCCTGGATCTGTCTATTTGTGGTAGAGGAGTTTGAAGTCTCAGACTATAATGTAGATTCATCTATTTCTCTGTTAGTTTGTGCCTCACATATTTTGATACTCATTGGTTAGGTACGTATATGTTAAGGGTTGTTATTTCTTTTGGATAATTGACTCCTTTATTATTATGTGATAACCCTCTTTATCTTTGATAACTTTCCTTGCTTTGAAATCTGCTCTGTCTGAAATTAATATAGCTACTACTGCTTTCTTTGGATACTAGTGTTAGCATGGTATATCTTTCTCCAACTCTTTACTTTTTTATTGGTGTTTCCCCCTCTTAGGTTGGACTGGTGGCTAGAAAGGGCTGGAGTTAGGTTCTTCCCTTCTCTCAGTTTGGTTAGGCTCTGATAAAGCTCCAGTAGGCTAGGTTCTGATAAAGTAGTTTCTCTTCAGCAGCCGCTTTATTAAGAACAACACAGTGCTTTGCATACTTCAAAACGGGTCCTATTCCCTTTCCCTTGCCGGAAGCCCAAGTGGATTTTTTGTTGATATTTACTGTGAGAATCTGATTGAGCTCCTGGAGCTAAAACTCACAGAAATATGGAGAGCCCTCTGTGAATTTGTGCCGAAAATACAGAGACTTATATAGTGGTAATTTCTGTTGTTTGTGTCTTCTTTTTCAGTACTTGGACCATGAGACTGTTTCAGCCACATTCATCGACAGCAGTGGGCAGTTTGTTTCCTCCCAGGTGACAAGAATTAACCGGAATCCGTACTGTGGCTATGATCAGCAGACCCTGTCCAGCCAGGAGCGCATGGAGGAGGACTCCTTGCTGGCTGCCTTGCACGGGCAGGTTCCAGATGTGGGCCCAGTCCCGTTTGTGAAGAGCACTGACCCTTCTTCCAGCTATTTTGTTATTTTGAACTCTGCTGCCTTCTTTAAGATGGGAAGCCAGCTGGAGGTACTGGTTCATGTACAGGATTTTCAAAGAAAGCCCAAGAAGTATGGTGGAGACTACCTGCAGGCCAGAATTCACTCCCCCAAGCTGCAGGCTGGGGCTGTGGGCAGGGTGGTGGACTACCAGAATGGGTTTTACAAGGTTTTCTTTACTTTGCTATGGCCAGGCAAAGTTAAAGTGTCTGTATCTCTGGTCCACCCCAGTGAAGGGATCAGAGTTCTTCAGCACTTACAGGAAGATAAACCAGACAGGGTCTATTTCAAGAGTCTCTTCCGTTCAGGAAGAATTTCTGAAACTACTGAGTGCAATGTGTGTCTTCCTGGGAATCTGCCCCTGTGTAACTTTACAGACCTCTACACTGGGGAGCCCTGGTTCTGCTTCAAACCAAAGAAGCTCCCTTGCAGTAGCAGAATTACCCATTTCAAAGGTGGATACCTGAAGGGTCTCCTAACTGCTGCAGAGAGTGCATTCTTCCAGAGGTATGTGCTGCTTTTTCTTAGGGATAATTTGAAGAGTTCTTTTCCACTGTCCTTGTCCCATTTAGGAGACTTTGTGGTATTGGGTATGTGTTTCTTATTTCTCTTTCAACTTGACCCGATTCAGAAGACATATTGAATTAAAAAAAGAAAACCATATATTTGTATTTTTCCTTAGTGTTTTAAAAGTGAAGCTTAGTGCTTATCCAAGTCCAAATTAAAGACCTTTTACCCTTGAATTTTTCTTCTTTACCCTCATATCTGTGTTTTACTTTCAAACTACATAGCATGTTTACACAGTAGCTGTGTAAGCAAAATTCCTTATTCACAGAACAGATAAAAAATGATCCAAGGGCCAGGTGTGGTGACTCATGCTTATAATCCCAGCACTTTAGGAGGCTGAGATGGGAGGATCGCTTGAGCCCAGGAGTTTGAGACCAGCCTGGGCAACATAGCAAGGCCCCATCTATTTTATGCAAAGAAAAAAATAATCCAAGAACAGGGCTGGTAGGGCTAGTAGTCAGGCTGGTATTTTATATTTGTATCTAATGAACTGAAACTTTTAAAAGTGATATAATATCAGTGTTTAAAATCATTTGAACATATTGATTAAAAAACTATGAATATGGCAACATTGCTGGGTAGAATTATTTGTAATAAGCATGGGAAGCTGGGAATGCCACAAAATTATATTTTTTAAGCTAAATAGTTGTTAAAATTATTGCAGTAATGTGTTCAAATTTCTGTTTCAAGTATAAATGTATTTTGAGCTTGATGATAAATATATGAAATAATGTTCAAGAAGGAATATGAAACCAGTATGAATTGAAATTTGTGTTTTCTTCAATATTCCATAACATCACTAAGAAATAAAAAATTGTAAAAGCCACTTGGTTACAAAGTACCGTTTTGGCCAGGTGTGGTGGCTCATGACTCTCAGCACTTTGGGAGGCTGAGGTGGGAGGAAGGCTGGAGCCCAGGAGTTTGAGGTTGCAGTGAGTATGATCACAATTGCACTACAGCCTGGGCAACAGAGTGAGACACTGTCTCAACCAAAAACGTACCATTGTTTGAAATAATGTATACATGTTTTTTACTTTGTAGTGAAATATATTGTTTTTAAACATTCCTTGGTAGAGAGGATTTTTTTGTTGCACAAAAGGGAGGTATTTTTGTTAAGTACATCTGGGCAACCTAAAAATTTTCATAGTTTATGTCCACTCATTACTGGATGGGAGAAGAGTTGCTATTATAAAGTATGTGGTTTGTAGGTGCTCCTAAAATAAAACCTTTCAGTTTTCCACCCCGTAGTCAGCTTTTGGTCATACCAGGTTACATACATGTATAGTAGATTCATGCCATACTTTTAGAAGGCCAGCAGAGGGAGTACTTCTCAATGTACTGGGTTTACTGCTGAGAATAGTGTTTTCTACGAAATTAAATTTCAAAACGAAAACAGAATTTTTCATTTTATTCCTGGATTCATGTTTCAGACATGCTGTTTATCAGTGACTGAGCACATTGTTTTATTTCTCTGTACTTTTTTGCCTATGTATGAAGACTACTCATGTGCCCTATTGTAGAGGATTTGTTTGTTTTGCAACAGGCTCTTGCTTTGTCATCCAGGCTGGAGTGCAGTAGCATGATTATGGCTCACTGCAGCCTTGACATCCTGGGTTCAAGCGATTCTCCCACGTCAGCCTCCTGAATAGCTTGGACTACAGGCTTGCACCACCACACCCACCTAATTTTTGTATGTTTTGTAGAAATGTGGTTTCATTATGTTTTCTGGGATGGCCTAAATCCCTGGGCTCAAGTAGTCCCCCTGCCTTGGCCTCCCAAAGGGCTGGGATTACAGATGTGAGCCACCATGTCCCGTTAGAGTTGTGTTTTTAGATTTTTAAATTATGGATACATACCACTTGCATATATATATATATATATATATATTTTTTTTTTTTTCTTTTTTTCATTTTGCCCCAGAACCCTAAGTACAATACTTGCATGTATTTTTGAAGTAGATGTGATATTTTGATACAAGCATATAATATGTAATGATCAAATCGAGGTAATTGGAGTATCCATTACCTCAAGAATTTATCATTTCTTTGTGTTAGGAACATTCTAGTTCCACATTCATAATTGTTTTGAAATATATAGTAAATGATTGTTAGCTATAATTGCCCTATAGAGTTATGTTGTCAGTCTACATAGTGGCCTAGCAAAGAGGGAGAAGCACAGTAAATTACTCAAATTCCATGTGGAAAATAGAGAAAGGTTAGATAACTAAATTAGTGTGAAACTTAAAAGTATTTCTGACTGTAAATACTACTATTCAAAACAAAAAACACCTATGAACCCACAAGGATAAAGTAATGTGTTTGTCCCTGCCCTTACTTGCATGTCCTGGGTGAGGCCGGTTGATGGTACATTGTTGTAGAATAATTGCAGAATTCTACTTACCTGGAAGTTTGCCGAGAAAATAATGTTTGAGGTGGCATAAGTTTTTGGAAAGCAAACATTTGACAGAGTCCTGATACTTGATTTTCATTTTTCTGTCCTTCATTCTGTTAAAGTTCTGAAATACTATATAAGGCTGTCTGAAAAGAAAAAGAAAAATACTGATATTGATTTTTTTTTTTTTTGGTGAATTTTGGGTTTACTGTTGTGAACTTATGGCCCAAATATGTTGAGCTGATAACCTTTTTCACTTCTCTTCCTTGGTGACTTACAACCTTACTTAAATCAGAAAGAATTAAGAAGCTTAGCCTTGGTATTTGGTTCCGTAAATGACAGTTGAACAATTAAAGGATGTCATCTTTGTTCTTATAAGGGAATAAAAATGTTACTTTTGGAAAGGACAACAGGTCTTTCCTTAAAGATCCAATTAATATAAGGGAAGACCTTTTAAAAGAATGGGCTTACCATCCCCTAAAGCACTTCCCTTTATTTTAGCATGATTGCTACTTTTTTCTTTTTAACTTTGTATTAAAAAAGTGGAATCTTTAGAAACGTTGCAGGAATAATAGTGAACTCTTAGATTCACTGTTATTAATGTTTTGCCACATTTTGTTCTATGTCTCTCTGTGTTTATATGTATCCGTGTATAATTTTTCCCCCTGAACCATTTGAGAACATGTTGCAGATATCATGGCACCGCACTCCATAAATATGCCTCTCCTAAGAAAATGGACTTTCTCTAACATATAACCATAATGCTCACATTAGGGACATTGACCATCATTACAGTACTGTCATCTAATATGCAATTCATATTAGGGGTTCAAGTTTCTTCCCTTGTCCCAATAATGACTCTTATAGCTATCTTTTTAATTTTAACTAATCTAATCTGTGATTACACAGTGTTTGGTTATCTCTTTAATCCAAAAGAGTTTTTTTTCTTTAGCTTATTTTGTTTTGCATGGCATGGGCAATTTTGATGTTGCTGTTTTGTAGAATGTCCTTTACTTTTTTTTTTTTTTTTGAGACAAGAGTGTCCCTCTATCACCTGGAGTGCAATACAATGATCTTGGCTCACTGTAACCTTCCCTCTGGGGGTCAAGTGATTCTTGGGTCTCACCCTTCTGAGTAGCTGGGACTACTAGGCATGTACCACCACACCTGACTAATTTTTGTACTTTTAGTAGAGATAGAGTTTTGCCATGTTGGTCAGGCTGTTCTCAAACTCCTGGCCTCAAGGAGATCCACCCATCTTGGCCTTTCAAAGTGTTGGGATTACAGGTGTGAGCCACCATGCTCAGTCTACTTTGGATTTGCTTTATTGTTTCTACTTTCCATGTGATTAGACTGAGGCTAAATATTTTTGCAGGAAAATTATAGAAGAAATTTTCCTGCAAAAATGGAAATTATGTTTGTGCAAGATAATTATTATACAATAAATAATGATTATAACTATAGAGAAGTAAATTATATTTCTTTTTTTCTTTACCATAAAACTCTAAGCTCATGAAAGTAGTTTATATGTGCTCTCTTATAAAAATCACTTTATTTAATCTATGAAATTAGATTATTCTCTAATGTAGCCAGGCCTGTATATTTCCTTCATTCCTTGTTTTTTGTCTGTCTCCTCTATGTAAGCTTCATGAAGAAGGAAATACTGTGTATTTTCCTTAATGTAATAGCCCGGGAGTCTAGGACAGTACCTGGCTTAAGAAGCTTAAGAATTATTTTGCTTATTTATTGAATAAACAGTTTTTTTCTGAAATTGATGAAATAATAAAAAATAACTTCACATTCCTTTATCAAGAGTTTGGAAAGTTAACATTTTATTTTGTTTTTGTTTTTGGTCTGAGTACAAGAGGCCTAGTTTTACTGTGACTCAGTTTCTGGAATAGTTCCCTTGGATTTTCAGTGCTTTTATCCTTTCCTTCAGCCTCCCCCACGTTTTAATGCAGCCCTCCAAAAATATTGACTGAGTATGGACTCTAGACCAGGGCCTGTGCTAGGGTACAAAGATGAATGGGGCACCCTCCTTGTCTTTGATGAATGTGTGTTTTATTTTGTTTTATCCGCCCCCCGCCGCTGCCTCCCTCGAGTAGTGTATGTTTTAGTAGGGAGGACCGACACTAAAGGGTCCTGTAACGATGAACAGAGTACTGCATGAGTACATATCTGGGGGGCAAGTGTCCCCAGCAGGGCCCCTGTCAGATCTGGAAAAGGCCTAAGGAATCTGACTCGTGGCTTAATGCAGCCTGTAGTTGCAGCCTGAATACTAGATAATGACAAAACACATTCTTGTCAGTGTGAGCCACTCTCTGAGTCCAAGGGGAGTATGTAATTCAGATCAGAACTGGTCATTTTGGAGTTTGCACTTTTAGCATTATAGAGTGCAGTGAAATTTAAGAATCAATATAATTTCTTTTCAGTTTATATGTACATATAACCTGCTTATTATAAGAGACCCGGTTTATTATTTGTGTTGGTTAACATAAGTATATTTCATAATAAGGCTCCATGAAATTAGTCATTTTATCATTTGCAAATAAGACATGTATCTGAAAATAAATGTTCTAGAACCTAAGCTTGTACTTTTTTATTCCTCTTAAAGTGGTGTCAATATCAAAATGCCAATCAACTCCAGTGGACCTGATTGGGTAACTGTGATTCCCAGGAGAATAAAAGGTAAAAAAAAAAAAATGAACTTGATGATTTGTTGTTTTTCTTACTAAGCAGTTGAGGCTCTGTCGTTTTATTTATGTTGTAAAAACTTATATGCCATAGTTACTTCTGGGGACAATTGAAAATATTAAAAGTACTGTTTGATTAAAAAAAAGTCAAATCTTGGGTGCACAATTATGAGTTTTGCTATTTATTGTCATTTTATTTCATTTATTTTATTTTATTTGCTCTGTTACCTAGGCTGGAGTGCAGTGGCGCAATCTTGACTCACTGTAGCCTTGACCTCCTGGGCTCAAGCGATGCTTCCACCTTAGCCTCCCGAGTAGCTTGGACTATAGGCGCACACCACACCTGGCTAATTTTTGTATTTTTTTTTATTGCAGAGACAGATTTTTGCCATGTTGCCCAGGATGGTCGAACTCCTGAGCTCAAGTAGTCCTCCCACCTTGGCCTCCCAAAGTGCTGGGATAGCAGACATGTGTCCGGCCGAATTTTGCTATTTATGCTCATGTAAAAGTTTTCTTTTCTTGCTAGCCCTCTTCTGTTTGGTTCTTCAAGAGTCTTTTTAACAGTGTTATCCAATATGATAGCAACTAGTCACATGTAGTGATTCAAATTTAAATTAAGATTAAATAAAATTCAAAATCTAGTTATGTAATCACACATGCCCAGTAGCTATATGTAGACAGCATTTATACTAACAAAAAGTTGATTGGATATTGCTGCTCTAGAGATACTTGAGAAATATAGGTAAAATTATCATGGAAATGTTTAAAATAAAAAAAAATTGGGTTAGAGAATAGCAGCTGTTCTCAAAGTGTGATCTGTGGATCAGTGGCATCAGCATTACCAGGAGACCTGATAGAAATGCAGATTCTCAGGTCCCATTTCAGCTACTGAAACAGAAACCCTGGCAGGTGGGGCCCAGCAGTTTGTTTTAACAAACTTTTCAGGTGATGCTGATTTATTGGTGTACAATATTAATAGTAGAAGAACAAATTCAGAGGAATAAATGTTTTTGTTAGGTTTTTGCAGAATAGATTTAATTAGCTATCGTAATTTTTAGAAGGAAGGGATGAACATTACTAGTGAGGCTTAAGCAGATGGGAGGCGAGGTCCTTTTAGCTTTTAGAAGTGTGTTAACTCATAGTACTCAACTCTGCAGAGGTCGCAAACCCTTTTGCTGCAGGGGCTTGACATTTAATGCATGTGGATAGAGCAGAGTGGATATTAGCCACATGCCTTTTGTGGGTGCCAGGGAAGGAACTGAAGAGCAAAGACTGTCTCAAGGGGCAGTCTCTTTTCAGTTCCTGCTGCTTTGTTACCATGAAGAAACAAACCCCGTGTGGCCAGATCCATAGATTTGTTTTTTCCAAAAGAAACTAGAACTTCGAATTTTTAAATGTGATATCTCCAGATTTTAGAACATCGACATCCAATTCAAGACTTTAAAAATAAAATTTGCTTGGTTCATATGCAGCCAGGGCACTGCCAATTTATATCTCTTGTCTCTACTATCATATGCCACAAGAATTGCCCGTCTTTTCCTAACAAAGAGCTGTGTTTGATTTACTTGAACCAAATGAATTACTAATTTTAGAGGATATATATGTGAGGCATCAGTAGTGGAAATATTTATCATCTGTTTAGGCCTCAACACTGAGGTCAAGATGTCGGTAGACATGGTGTCCGCTCTAAACACTCTCCATGGCCCTGTCTCCCACTACTGGATCCATCCTTCTTTCTCACAGACTCTACTGGCTTGCCCTTATTGTGATGCCCTAGGTGAACCAGGGATGGTTAGTGGGAGGGACTTCGGAAAGCTTACCTTACCTGACAAGTCTTGAGGATCAGCCAGGAAGTGGCCATGGGCTTATGATTTACTCTTCTGGTTAGAGGGAAGATAGATTTCTTTTTGATATATTTTTAGAGGAAAGAAATAATTTTGAATTAGTAGGAACAGAAAATCCTGGTTTTGAATAGGAAAACCATCTTGCGACAGGTATATGATTGGAAAGAAAAGAGGAGGGCAATTGCTTTCTGGAATATAGAAAGCACCCAGCTTGGCACAACTTCACTGAATTTCATGCTAGTGACCAGCAGGGGGCACTCAAAGACACTAAATCAAGGACTCATATTTTTCTTTCCTTTTCAACTTCATTCTAGGCAAACATTCTATTTCTGCTTAAATTTTCACCAACCTTGTTACCAATTACTACAAAAAAAAA
>CM052662.1:81241123-81272184 GCA_028533165.1 Leontopithecus rosalia
TTTTTCAACTCCGTTAGTTCATTTATATTCCTCTCTATATTGTCTATTCTTTTTAGCATTTCGTCAAACCTTTTTTCAAAGTTCTTAGTTTCTTTACATTGGGTTAGAACAAGTTCTTTTAACTCCCAGAAGTTTCTTATCATCCACCTTCTGAAGCCTACTTCAGATAATGGGACACAGTCCTTTTCCATCAGGGCTTCTTCTGTTGCTGATAAGGAACTGCAATCCCCTGTAGAGGGAGAGGGGTTCTGATTTTGCGTATTCTCAGCCTTTTTAGGCTGGTTTCTTCCCTTTATTATGAATTTATCCGTCGTCTTTACAATTACCACCTTTCTAATTACGTTTCTGAGTGGACACCCAGTTTATTGATTCCCAGTGCTGGAATCTGAGCAACCCACTGCACCAGCCAAAACAGCAGCGATAAGGCTGATGGTGCTCCTCTGCCTGGGAATCTCTGGTCTGGCTTCCTTCTTGAGTCCGTAACAAGCGGCTCTGCCTTCCCGGAGCTCCAAGCATTAGTCAGTAGGGGAACCAAGCCCGTCTACTCTACACGAAGAGCTGCCGTGCCGAGACGCTGGCAAAACCGCTGCGCCGGCCACAAGAGTCGTGCTGGCGACCCGTGGGGCTCCTCCACTGGGAATCTTCTGGTCTGTGAGTGACGAAAATTCATCTGAAAGTGTGGTGTCCTCTCGTTCTCTGGGCTTTCACTGGGAGCTACAATCCCGAGCTGTCAGCGATCAGCCATCTTGGATCTAATCTCTAAGTAATGAATTATACGGAGTTGTTTTAAGGAATAACAGTGAGTCCCACTGATTCCTGGGACCTTCAGAATGTCTCCAGGCAACTAGACCTTGAAATACAATTTAGAAAAGGGAATTCTAACTCGTGATGCTATCTACATCGTTCTCATGATAGAGGTGGAAGTTTTTCTGTAAGACTTGACATGATTGTTCATCTGTAGGGTAAAATTGAAAGTCAAAAGAAACAGGGTTGCTTCTTTCTTTTGCTTATTGCAAAAAGAGGTGTTCGTTTTCATTTTTCAGAATTACATTTTAACTTGCTTTAATTTTATTTTTAAAACATTTCAGTTTTAATCAACAGGTAGGTATATTTATGGGGTACATTGTGGAATTATTGTATCAAGTAAATTAACATATCCATCACCTCACATAATTAAATTTTTATAGTGAGAACATTTAAAATCTCCTCTTTTAGCAATTTTGAAACATACAGTACATTATTATTTACTAGGGTTACCAGGTTATACAATGGATCGCTCTAAAACATTTTCCTTCTGAGACTTTGATTAACATTTTCCCATTGCACCTAACCCCTGGGAACCACTATTCTACACTCTACTTCAACTTTTTAAAGTTCCACCTATAAGTCAGTATAAGACAAATATTTCATGAGGTTCTGCATAACAGACATCTGTGTCTGGCTTATTTCACTTAGCATAATGTTCTCTAATTTCATTCATGTTATTACAAATGACAGAATTTCCCAAAAGAAGTATTTGGTTACTAATACGTGCTCATAAAACAGAAGTTAAAGCCCCTGGCTTGAAAGAAATAATATTTATCTGTAGGAGAATAAATTGTAAATGCCAAGTTGATTTTTATAAATTAAATGATTATAAACAGACACTTCTCAGAAGAAGACATACATACAGTCACCAAACATAATGAAGGAAAAGCTCAGTATCACTGATCATTAGAGAAACGCAATCAAAACCACAGTGAAATTGTGGTTCTCACACCAGTCAGAATGGCTACTACTAAAAAGCCAAAAAATTACAGATGCTGGCAAGGTTGTAGAGAAAAGAGAACACTTTTACACTGTTGGTGGGAGTATAAATTAGTTCAACCCTCGTGGAAGGCAGTATGGTGATTCCTCAAAGAGCTGAAAGCAGAACTACCATTCGACCCAGCAATCCCATTACTGGGTATATACCCAGAGAAATATAAGTCATTCTGCCATAAAGACACATGCACGCAAATGTTCATTGCAGTACTGTTCACAATAGCAAAGACATGGAATCAACCTAAATGTCCATCAATGACAGATTGGATAAAGAAAATGCTGTACATATACACCATGGAATACTATGCAGCCATAAAAAGGCCATATCTTTTTTTTTTTTTTGAGATGGGGTTTCGCTCTTATTGCCCAGGCTGTAGTGCAATGGCTTGATCTCAGCTCACCAAAACCTCGGCCTCTTGGGTCCAAGCAATTCTCTTGCCTCAGCCTCCCAAGTAGCTGGGATTACAGGCATGTGCTACCATGCCCAGCTAATTTTGTATTTTTAGTAGAGATGGGGTTTCTCCATGTTGGTCAGGCTGGTCTCGAACTCCTGACCTCAGGTGATCCCCCTCCACCCTGCTGAGATCATGCATGTCTTTTGTGGGAACATGGATGGAGCTGGAGGCCATTATCCTTAGCAAACTAACGCACAAAGCACCACATGTTCTCATTTATAAGTGGGAGGTAAATGATAAGAACTTAAGAACACACACACACAGAAGGAAGCAGCAGACACCGGGTCTACTTGAAGAGGGAGAGTGGGAGGAAGGAGAGGAGCAGAAAAGATAACTATTTCCTACTGGGCTGAAAACCTGGGTGATGAAATAATATGTGACACGTTGTCCTATGTAACAAACGTTCACACGCACCCCAAACCTAAAATAAAAGTTAAAAAAAACCCTTTAGATAAAACAATTGCAATGATCAATACAAAAATAGCAACATTTCTTGGCCTAATAATTAGAGAAAAAGGGGTTATTTTGTTTTTTATGCATAGACACGTGTAGAATCTATAACTGATGGTGTTGTTTATAATGAATGTTATGTTTGTGGAATAATTTAAGTAATAAATATGTTAGAATAAAGGCTCATTGATATACAGAAGGGGGCAGAATACGGTGAAATAGGTATTCCCTTTACATTTATATTGTACCTTTTTGTTGTACTTTTTTAAAAAAAGCTTATTATTTGAAGCCACTTAATAAGGTATAATCAAAATGTATGTGCTTGGTGTGAATGTGTTTATGAACTTGGGTTTTCCTTGTTTCAGATTTAGTGGAGTTTAACTTGGGTAGTCCCAAGAATGTGGGCCCCTTCCTGGCAGTGGACCAGAAGCACAACATCCTGCTCAAATACCGCTGCCATGGTCCACCCATCCGCTTCACCACCGTCTTCAGCAGTGAGCTCCGTTATGTGGCGAATGAGCTGAATGGCATTGTGGGAGGGAAGAACACAGTGGTTGCCATAGCCGTATGGTCCCACTTCAGCACCTTCCCCTTGGAAGTGTATATCCGGCGGCTCAGGAACATCCGTCGAGCAGTGGTTCGGCTCCTCGATCGAAGCCCAAAGACCGTGGTGGTCATCCGGACGGCCAATGCCCAAGAGCTGGGGCCTGAGGTGAGCCTTTTCAACAGCGACTGGTACAACTTTCAGCTGGACACCATTCTTCGGAGGATGTTCTCAGGGGTTGGAGTATATCTTGTGGATGCCTGGGAGATGACCCTGGCCCATTATCTACCACACAAGCTGCATCCTGATGAAGTTATTGTGAAGAACCAGCTGGACATGTTCTTGTCCTTCGTGTGCCCCTTGGAGACCTAGCCTGTCCTTGAAGGGACTGGAGGAATCATATTCAATGACCTTCTCAATTGACCTGAGCCCCAGGTCATTGAAAGTGGCCCCAGTGAGAGATGACTGCCATTAATAAGTATAACGTTTCAAAAAGAGCTGGACTTTATATGATAACTTACAAGGAGCTTAGAAAATGCAGGTTTCATTTATATCTACCTATAGGATTTTATCCAATCTTGACTTAGCCATGGTAGAACTCATTAACAGCATCTATACACTGTATTGCTCTTGTAACCAAAGATGCTAATGAGTGTATTTGAATTAGCTTCTCCTGGGAGGGGTGATTACTTTGCTAAAGACTGAAACATGTTCTGATGGAAGGGACAATGGTACTAGAGTGTTTGTAGCTTATCTGGTAAAGGGAATTGAGTGCATCTACATGAATAGCACGAGTAGTCCATCTTCTGGGGGTCAATCGGAGAAAGCGTATAGTCAGAGGCTCTTGTGAATGCACTGAAGACTGCTGTGTCTCAGGAGTTTCTCTTGATGATCTACCTTTTCTGAATTACTTGAAAAGGCCAGTGTGCTTGGTTCGAATTTTATAGTGAGAATATTTACAATTTCCTGCTTTTAATCTAGAAAAGCAGAAGGGAAATATGAAAGCAGTTCATATAAAATCTGTGTTTGGAATTAATATTTGCATTTGGTGATTGTTTTTTATTTGATCCAGCTAAATTTTATGTGTTGAATACTTACTCTAGAATAACTACTTTTAGAACTGGAAGGGGAAATCTGTAAACAAATTTATTTTTATGTTCTGAAATTTGAGGGTTTTAAGAGTTGACTTTTGTGTAATGAATGCTATTGTATTATAAAGCTGTGAAAGTTCTTCCCACCAATTTCAGGTGTTTTTCTTGTTGTTATTTTGAACTACTTACCAAAATTAGAAGTTAAAATCTAATTAGAAAGTTACAAAATATATTGGTATTTCTTGATTTTTTTTTTTTTGTTGTTATTTCTTGATTTGGGCGTAAGGTACAACCATTCTCTCATGCTTGGAAGAAACTGCTATTCCTACTGGCTATCTAAGAATAAGAGAATTATTAATTTTGTTTGACTTATTAATTTTAAATGAGTTTAGTTAATTTGGGATCATTTAGTAAGTACTTTTTTCTTTTTGAGCTGTGATAGATTGTAGTTTAGTTTAAGTCTCTCCTAAGTGGACATGTGAAGAAACTAGGGAGGCTTTAGAGAGGAAGACAGATGCTTGAAGTATGAAAAATATGTACCCTTAGAAGAATGGGTCAAATAATTTGGGTTTTAAATTAAAACAGAGGGCCCCCGATCTTACTTTCCTATCCTTGAGGAACACCTTCAAGTTTTTAAAGTATTTTATGAGGAGAGAAGATTTTTAATTGTTTCTGAGACTGATGAGGTAGTAAAATATATTAGAATAGCTTAATTTTAATGGCCCTTAAGCTTTACACCACCTAAGGATCACTTGTAATATCTGACAAAAATGCAGAATTAAGAGTCATGGCGGGGTGTGGTAGTTTAAGCCTGGAATCCCAGCACTTTGGGAGGCCAGGCAGGAGGATTTCTTGAGGCTGGGAGTTTGAGACCAACCTGGGTAACCTAGCAAGCCCTGGTCTCCACAAAAAATAATAATTTAGCCAGGCATGGGCTTACAGTCCCAGCAACGAGGGAGGCTAAGGCAGGATGATTGATTGAGCCCAGTAGTTTGACACTGCAGTGAGCTATGATTGAGCCACTACACTCCAACGTGGGCAACAGAACAAGACCTTGTCTCTAAAAAATTTTCTTAAAGAATAAAAGAATTAAGGCCAGCCATGGTGGCTCACATCTGTAATCCCAGCACTTTAGGAGACCAAGGTGGACTGATTGCTTGAGCCTGGAAGTTCAAGACCAGCCTAGGTGACATGGTGAAACCCCATCTCTACAAAAAATACAAAAACTAGCTGGGTGTGGTGGCACCCACCTGTAGTCCCAGCTACTTAGGAGGCTGAGGTGGGAGGACTGTGTGAGCCCAGAAGGCAGAAGGTTGCAGAGGTTGTAGTGAGCCTTGATTGTTCCACTGTTCTCCAGTCTGGGCAATAGGGCGAGACCCTGTCTCTAAACAAACAAAAAAGCGGGATCATGATGCCGCTGGGATTTATGGAACCAACCTTTGTGGCAAGTGCGGATGGTATTCCGCATTTAGGGAAACAGTAAGAGGTAAGACAGAATGAGGGAATAAACATGGCTTGTTTATTTTAGGGGTTTTACCAATAATTTAATTCTGTTCATGATCCTGTAGTGTAGGTGATATTAGCTACATTTTATACACGAGGAACTTGAGTTTGGATTTGAAATAAGGTGTGTGACAGTCCATATCCCTTTTCAGCTAAACATGTGAGACTTTGTAAAGAAGCGTATTTATTTATTTATTTTTGAAACGGGTTCTTGCTCTTTTGCCCAGGCTGGAGTGCAGTGGCATGATCATGGCTCAATGCAGCCTTGACTTCCTGGGCTCAAGCAATCCTTCCATCTCAGCCTTCTGACTAGTTGGGACTACAGGTGTGCACCACCATGCCCACCTAATTTTTGTATTTTTTGATAGAGACTAGGTTTTGCTGTGTTGTCCAGGCTGGTCTTAAACCCCTGGGCTCAAGCAGTTCACTCACCTTGACTTCCCAAAGTGCTGGGATTATAGGTGTGAGCCACTGTGCCCAGCTGAGAGGATTTCTTTTCATGAAATAACTTACAGACATTTCCTCAAGGATTTATAAAGGAGGCTGAGGAGTAATTTTCCCAGAAGCATTTTAAAAGGAAAGAGGGCGTTGCTTCTCCAGCAGTTTGGAATGGTGCTACTTGATTGTGCAAATGATTTCGTATGATGTTGTCTCATTTCTGTTATTTTTTGATTTGGTGACATAGCTTTTAAAGATTTGGTGGCACAGCTTCTTCAGGTATTCTTAGTAACTTTAATCTCTCTTAAAAACATTTTTTTTTAACAACTTTTAAGTTCAGGGGTATCTGTGCTGGCTTGTTTCATAGGTAAACATGTCATGGGGGTTTGTTGTACAGATGATTTCATCACCCAGGTATTAATTAGTAATTTTCTGATCCTCTTCCTCCTCCTACTCTCCACCCTCCGACAGGCCCCAGTGTGTGTTGTTCCCCTTTATGTGTCCATGTGTTCTCATTTACTTCTCACTTACCAGTGCGAACGACTTTCATTCCACATCTAATTTGTCTTTCTTCACTCTGGTGTGGAAATTTTGATAAAGATTTCAGTATCACTTAAACCTTTCCCAGAATAATAGATGGAATAATTTAGTTTCTTCTGAAAAGTTTGTTTTAGGCTAGTGCCACATGGTTGTGAATATTAACTATAAAATCTAGAAGAAAAATCTACAGCTAAAATCCATAATTCTGTCATCTGAACACAATGAACAGTAGTATTTGGGTACATTTTCTTGTAGGTTTTTAAACCATATAGTTATAGAGAATAGGTAATTTGGATCTGTGTTTTTTACATATAAATATTTTTCTATGTTAAATAGTCTTCATAAGTTATATATGTCTGCTTAATAGTTCTGCTACTGGAGTTTTCATTATTAGGTAAGTTGGTCGTTATGGTTGGACATTTAGGTTTACAATATTAAGACAGTGGTTTATACACAATTTCAGTGGTTGAAAAATACGAATTCCTATTTTGGAATGACAGTATTAATTTAACTCAGTGAATCTCATATTCCAGAACTGAGATGATTGATTTGATGCTATTTGTGACAGACAGAACTCATAATCAAACCTTTCTACACAAATTACATTTTATAGAATTGTCCTGCTAAAAGTAACCTTTAGGGAATGTAAAACAGTCCTTTGATTTCCCATATCATTCACTTTGCCATTCTGAACAACTATCATTTTAATTACCAGCACTTAACAGACACTTGCTGGATATAATTCTTAAGTTTCACATTGAAACTTAATCGATCTGGTTTAATAACTGAATCCAGTTTCACATTTTATCAGCCTGAAAACTTAGTTTGCAGATTGGTAAATCAGGGTACTTAACAAGAATAAATATGGTAAGCCTTTACATATTCATGTGTTATGTGCCAGAAATGAGTGTTTCTGGACCCTGTTCAAATAGTGATCACTGAGAAAGGTGCAGGGAAATAAACACCCAAGGGAAATAATGGAACTAAGCGTTCCCAACTTCGCAAAAAACTGCTCAGCATTATCTTTGTGAGTTCTGGGTAAGTTCAGCTTTTTAACATCAGCTAGTCGCTAATGCTAGAAATTCCACCTTAAGTGTATTTATTTTCTTGTGTTAAGCATTATTCAACCTGGTGTATGTCTACAATGTATTATCAGTGTACTTAGGATTCTTGATACCTCAATGTGCAATAAATAAAATTGTGAAGTTGTTAGTTTTTCACTTTGAAGGTGAGACCACAGACCCTGAGTTCTAAGGGGACCTGGGAATCCTAGGAGACTGGAGATGGTGGAAGATAAGAGGATGGTTGAGGGCAGGAGTTTAAAGGACACAGAAGCTAGGAGAGCACAACATGTACTCCACCAACTTCAGTCTAACTTGTCTCTTAAAAGTGCTTTTACATTTTAACTTTTAAAAAAAGAGTGGGCTGGGTGTGGGGGCTCATGCCTGTAATCCCAGCACTTTGGGAGGCCGAGGCGGGTGGATCACCTGAGGTCAGCAGTTTGAGACCAGCCTGACCAACATGGTGAAACCCCGTCTCTACTAAAAATACAAGATTAGCTGGGTGTGGTGGCGCATGCCTGTAATCCCAGCTACTCAGGAGGCTGAGGCAGGAGAATCACTTGAACCTGAGAGGTGGAGTTTGCAGTGAGCCGAGATTGCGCTATTGCACCCCAGCCCGGGCAAATGAGGGAAACTCTGTCTCAAAAATAAATAAATAAATAAATAAAATAAAATTAACATAAAGGGTGAACTTAAATATATTTATATGTGTGTACATATATTTTCCTTTTTAATATTCTGGTTAAATGAGAGGCCATCAGGCCTCTTTGAGTTTTAAGAGCCTAATGATATGTAACTCTAATGCCCATTTCAACTGGATTGTAACACTGCCTAGGGAACATAACTTTAAAAAAAAGAAAAGCAGTACCGAGATTAGCATCAAGTGTTCTGAATGGAAAAGAAGTGAAACTAAAAGTCATAGCAGAAATCCTTTCAGTGTTGTGCAATGGTTCATTTACTGTTATATCCACTCCATTCCCATTCCCCTTCCCCCTTGAAAATAAAGTGATCTTCATGTTACAGGACCATTGCTTTATTTATGTCACAGATGCCTTGTTCGTTAATTAGTCAATGAAGGCACATGATAGCTATATTACTTTTTGATTGTATTGTAAAAGGTAACTTCACCCGCCCACTGCACCCCCACATTTAGAGGCCACACAGAAAAAGCGAAATAAAATGAGGTGAATCTGGTGAGAAGGCAACTCTAATGCCCAGCAGGAGATTCACTAGGACATTTTAAAAGGACGTCTTTAAGGAAAAAGTTTTGTTTATAGATGTTGCCTCTGATTCCTCCCCGCGGTTCCAGTCCTGGTCTTGGAGCCGGCCATCCAGGGGAATGTCCGGGACTTGGGTTGGTACCTTTTTGGCCTGGGAATTTCCAGTGTGCACAAAAAAATCCACAAACCTAGTCCTCGCTGCCCCCTCCTTGCCTCCTCTGGCCCTCCTCAGTGCCCACGCAAGCCCGTTCGAAAGAGAGCATGACCCTTTTCTGTATTTTAGAAAACAGGCTCTTAGCTTCCCCCGCCCCCGTCCTCCCTTCAGTGGTGAACAGAAAGCAAAGGCTATAAAGGGCGCCAGTGAGAGGGGCTGGCCTCCTGTTGCCACGAGGTCAGACGGCGAGTTCTTAGAGAAAAAGGCTGCTTAGTTGCTGCTTATCATGTAACCTCAAAAGGAAACTGATCATCTTTCTCATGCTGTCACGTACTTGGGTTATTATCGCTGATTACAGCTGGAAACAATTGATTTGCTTTTACGTATTTGTGTGACTTGACTCTTCAAACACAAAGGTATATTTTATTATTTGATATTTGGTCTTAAAATATCTTAAATGCTAAGATTTTTTTTTCTTTTCCTTTCCTTTTCCCATAGTCGGATTCTTTACTTGGAGTCACTCTCTGATGTTTGGGTAGTCATACTTGCTTTTGGGCAAAATATCGGGGGACAGTTTTTTAGAGAAAGAAAACTGGGATGTTTTTGTAGTTTAGTAATAGCAAGAATCATGTCTGTTTGCTTTAAAGGCCCAGGAAGGACTAAGATGCTAATGGAGGAGATGGACAGAATGGTGATGAAATGTCATAAATCTAATGTAACACTTTATCTTCTGTCAGTGACCTGTGATATTCCCAAGGCAGAAGTCTCCCAGGAAACTTGATATGTGGGTTTAGAGGTATACTCTCCTACCAAGTGTAGGTGTGAAACTATATGGGAAAATATATCAGAGTAAATGGAAATACTTTATAGCATGCCCTAATTCATTCTTATATTACTTCTGTAAACTTAAAATGTATAAATGGCAATTTTATGAATGAAGAAAGCCTGAAATTTGATGACTTGGCTGGACCCCCAGATTCATGATCATCTGTATATGTTAAGCGGTTTTGTTTGAATAAAAGCATATTTCTAAATAGAGTGGATTAGAGAGTCTCTTCACTGGGATTAGTGAATTTGCTGTAGTGGCTGAAGGTACTGTCCCAAAGAGGATGCCAGTTATGTAAATTTTAAGCATATGGTAATATAAATTCCCTCTATTGAAATCTGACATCTAAAGAAATATCTGGCTGGGTGGAATATTTTTTTGCTTCTGTTAGTCTGACAGTAGGTGGTTCGGACAATGAAAGGAGAGATAAGTTTCTAAGTCTCATTCACCACCCTGCATAATCCCTGATGGAGCAGAGGTTCCACCACACAGATCATCTAAACATGCAGGTAACTGTGCAGTCTTTTGATTTGGCTTCAGAGTACAGTGTATGGTCCACCACCCATCTCCACTGTCTTTCTAACATCATTACTGAGGCTGAAGACACAGCTGGGCAGGGTGCAGGTGTGGAGCACTGCAGCGACAGAGGAGTCAGTCTGAGAGGAGTTAGCACATGATGTCAGTGCACAGCACAGATGATGGGAAACATTTGGCAGCATCCTCTCCACTGTGGAGGGGATGACCCAGGCCAGCAAAATCTAGCTGTTCAGATACAAACTTTTCTTCGCTGAGGAAAAGGAGGCAGACCCTTCTTTTTACTAGTCTTGAAACAGACCTTGCTCTCAAAGAGCAAAATAAACCCTTTCAGAAGCTACAGAGTCATGGAAAGAAAGGATTATAGAAGGGAAGGATTTTCTAATTGTTCTGAGACCAACAATGAATTGCTCCTGAAAACACCATTTCCTTTTGGCTCATAGCTGATACTGATCTGGAGGCTCTTGATTTTTTTCTCCCAGGTTAACAGGAGGATCTTGGGGGCCCTGACTGAACTTCACCTTTTGGCTTTCTTGGCCTGACGCAGAACTCCCGAGGGTGAGAAGGGCTGACATTTCTAAATGAGTAGTGCCCAGGGGGTAACCTGGCCCCTGGTGATGTCAGAAAGGGTGGTGGGATGTGTTCTAAGATTTTCCTCTTAAATTAGCCATTTTTTTTAAGTTGCTGAAAAATTGCTATGAATTTTACTTACAGGCATTTTACTGTGATTTCATGAGAACTAAGATTTTTTTTTTTGTGTGTGTGTGGTTTAGTGTATGTATATATTTTAAATTTATTTATTTTACTTTAGGTTTTGGGGTACATATGCGGGTCATGCAGGGTTGTTGATTAGGTGCATACTATATCCGGCATTTCTCCCATCCCTCCCCACCCTCCCCATCCCCTGCTGTCCCTCCCCTAGGCCCCCCTCAACTGCCCCCAGTGTGTGATGATCCTTTCCCTGAGTCCCCATGTTCTCATTGTTCAACACCCACCTATGAGTGAGAACATGTGGTGTTTGGTTTTCTGTTCTTGTGTCAATTTGCTGAGAATGATGGTTTCCAGATTCATCCAAGTCCCTACAAAGGACACAAACTCATCGTTTTTTATGGCTGCGTAGTGTTCCATGGTGTATATGTACCACATTTTCTTTGTCCAGTCTATCATTGATGGACATTTGGGTTGGTTCCAGGTCTTTGCTATTGTACTCGGGGCTGCAGTGAACATTCATGTGCATTTGTCCTTATAGTAGAACGATTTATAGTCCTTTGGATATATATCCAGTAATGGGATTGCTGCGTCAAATGGCATTTCTATTTCTAGGTCCTTGAGGAATCACCACACTGTCTTCCACAATGGTTGAACTAATTTAAACTCCCACCAACAGTGTAAAAGTGTTCCTATTCCTCCACATCCTCTCCAGCATCTGTTGTCTCCAGATTTTTTAATGTTTGCCATTCTAACTGGCATGAGATGGTATCTCAATGTGGTTTTGATTTGCATTTCTCTAATGACCAGTGATGATGAACATTTTTTCATATGTTTGTTGGCCTCATATGTATCTTCTTTTGAAAAGTGTCTGTTCATATCGTTTGCCCACTTTTGAATGGGGTTGTTTGTTTTTTTCTTGTAAATCTGTTTTTAGTTCTTTGTAGATTCTGGATATTAACCCTTTGCAGATGGGTAGATTGCAAACATTTTTTCCCATTCTGTTGGTTGCTGATTCGCTCTCATGATTGTTTCTTTTGCTGTACAGAAGCTCTGGAATTTGATTAGATCCCATTTGTGTATCTTGGCTTTTGTTGCCATTGCTTTTGATATTTTAGTCATGAAGTCCTTGCCTATGCCTATGTCCTGGATGGTTTTGCCTACATTTCTTCTTTTTTTTTTTTTTTTTGAATGGATATCTTGTTTTATTTTACCAGACAGAAATCTCAAATTACCAGGCACCTGGAAACTTGGTTTACAATGTTTTTCCTCTTGAATATCTACTAGCAACTCCAGTAAAGTTTGGGAAACAGTAGGAATGGTAACAAACTACCTCAAAAGTTGGTGGTCTAAAACATTTTTGTTCATAAATCTGCAGTTTGGTCCGGGCTTAACATGAATAGCTCACTTTGCTCCACTTGGGATCAGCTGGATTGGTTCAAAGACTGGAGAGTAGAATAATCTGAAGGCTGCTTCACTCACATGCCTGATGGTTGATAATGCCTGTTGGAAGATCTCAGCTGAGGCCATGGCTGTAATGCCTACATGTGGTTTTCCCATGTAGTTAGGGTTTCCTCAGAACATGGTGGCTGAATTCCAAGAGTAAGCATCCTTACTGGGCATGAACAAGAGCCCCTGCTCCTTGGCCATAGCCAAATCCCTTGGGTCCAAAGTTCTTTGCATAGCATCCTTTACAATAGATTTCACCTTCTTTTTCAGTTAGAGTTGTTGATTCAAGACTCTTACCACACTTTGCACATCGGAAACAGTTTTTGTGCCAGGGCTTTCCAGCTCCAATGATCTTCTCGGCAGCATATACAGAATCCCCACATCTGGAACACTTCTCAGCACCTCCATATTTCTGAGCAAATTTAGAAGTGTTTGGATTTGTTGTAGGCCTGTGAGGCTGAACACTCTCTGGTTTGATGCCCAGCCTCTCGCCACGGTCCATGTTAAGCGTGCCAGCGCCCTGGCCGTAACCGTAGCCTTTTGGCCCATACTTCTTTCCATAGCAGGATTTGCAGTAGATCTCTTCATCGTGAATTGCCACTGTTGTGCTATCTAAATTTTTCCTGCAAACCATGCAGAGAAAGCAGCAGCGGTGGAAGCTCCTGCCATCACACTGCACCTCTTCTGCGTGGTACATGGTCCTCCCGCAGGCCCCACACTTGTTTCCACCGCCCCAGACAGGCATTTTGAGTTAGAGGCGGGAGCACGCACCGCAGGCGGAGCTAGCGAGGATGGGCTGGAGGGAGGGTCCAGAGAATCCGAGATCCCTGCCTACATTTCTTCTAGTGCTTTTATGGTGTTAGGTCCTAGGTTTAAATCATTAATCCATCTGGAGTTAATTTTAGCGAAGGTGACAGGAAGGGGTCCAGTTTCTGCTTTCTGCTCGTTGCTAGCCAGTTTTCCCAACATGGAGCCCTTTCCCCATTGCTTGTTTTTGTCAGGTTTGTCAAAGATCAGATGGTTGTAGATGTGTGGTGTTGCCTCTAAGGCCTCTGTTCTGTTCCAATGGTCTAGGTCTCTGTTTTGGTACCAGTACCATGCTGTTTTGATTACTGTAGCCTTTTAGTATAGTTTGAAGTCTCACAGTGTGATGCCTCCAGCTTTGTTCTTTTTGCTTAGGATTGGCTTGGCTATGCCGGCTCTCTTTTGGTTCCATATGAAGTTTAAGTGTTTTTTTCCAGTTCTGTGAAGAAGGTCATTGGTAGCTTGATGGGGATAGTGTTGAATCTGTAAATTACTTTGGGCAGTATGGCCATTTTCACGATATTGATTCTTCCTAACCATGAACATGGAATGTTTCTCCATCTGTTTGTGTCCTCTCCTACTTCATTAAGCAGTGGTTTGTAGTTCTCCTTGAAGAGATCCTTTATGTTCCTTGTTAGTTGTATTCCTAGGTATTTTATTCTCTTTGTAGCAGTTGTGAATGGAAGTTCACTTTTTATTTGGCTCTCTGTCTGTTATTGGTATATAGGAATGCTTGTGATTTCTGCACATCGATTTTGTATCCCGAGACTTTGCTGAAGTTGCTTATCAGTTTGTGAAGATTTTGGGCTGAGACCATGGGGTATTCTAAATATACAATTATGTCATCTGCAAATAGAGACAATTTGACTTCCTTCTTTCCTAATTGAATACCCTTTATTTCTTTTTCTTGCCTTATTGCTCTGGCTAGAACTTCCAATACTATATTGAATAGGAATGGTGAGAGAGGGCATTCTTATCTAGTGCCTGATTTCCAAGGGAATTCTTCCAGCTTTTGCCCATTCAGTATGATATTGGCTGTAGGTTTGTCATAAATAGCTTTTATCATTTTATGATATGTTCCGTTGATAACCTAGTTTATTGAGAGTTTTTAGCATGAAGGGCTGTTGAATTTTGTTGAAGGCCTTCTCTGAGTCTATTGAGATTATCATGTGGTTGTTGTTTTTGGTTCCGTTTACGTGATGGATTACGTTTATGGACTTGTGTATGTTGAATCAGCCTTGCATCCCTGGGATGAAGCCTATTTGATCATGTTGAATAAGCTTTTTGATGTGCTGTTGCATTTGGTTTGCCAGTATTTCATTGAAGATTTTTGTGATGATGTTCATCATGGATATTGGCCTAAAGTTTTCTTTTTCAGTTGAGTCTCTTCCTGGTTTTGGTGTCAGGATGATGTTGGTCTCATAAAATGAGTTAGGGAGGATTCCCTCTTTTTGGATTGTTTGGAATAGTTTCAGAAGGAATGGAATTAGCTCCTCTTTGGACATCTGGTAGAATTCTGCTGTGAACCCGTGTGGACCTGGGCTTTTTTTGGTTGGTAAGCTATTGATTGCTGCCTCAACTTCAGCCCTTGTTATTGATCTATTCAGGGTTTCAATTTCTTCCTGGTTTAGTCTTGGGAGAGTACAAGTGTCCAGGAATTTATTCATTTCTTCCTGGTTTACCAGTTTATGTGCATAGAGCTGTTTGTAGTAATCTCTGATGGTAGTTTGTATTTCTGTGGGATCAGTGGTGATATCCCCTTTATGTTTTTTTATTGCATCTATTTGATTTTTCTCTCTTTTCTTTTTTATTAGTCTGGTTAGCAGTCTATTTTGTTGCTCTTTTAAAAAAATCAGCTCCTGGATTTATTAATTTTTTGAAGGGTTTTTTTGTGTTTCTATGTCCTTCAGTTTGGCTCTGATCTTAGTTATTTCTTGTCTTCTGCTAGCTTTTTTTTTTTTTTGAAACCAGGTTTCACTCTTATTGCCCAGTCTGGAGTGCAGTGGCGCCGTCTTGGCTACTGCAACCTCTGCCTCCTGGGTTCAAGTGATTCTCGTGCCTCAGCCTCCCAAGTAGCTGGGATTATAGGCATGCACCACCATGCCTGGCTAATTTTTGTATTATTAGTAGAGACAGAGTTTTTCCATGTTGGTCAGGCTGGTCTTGAACTCCTGACAGGAGTGATCCACCTGCCTCAGCCTCACAAAGTGCTGGGATTACAGGCATGAGCCACCATGCCCGGCCTGCTTTTGAGTTTTTTTGATCTTCCTTCTCTAGCCCTTTCCATTTTGATGACAGGGTGTCAATTTTAGATCTTTCCTTGTTTCTCGTGTGGGCATTTATTGCTATCAATTTCCCTCTCGACACTGCTTTAAAGGTGTCCCAGAGATTCTGGTAAGTTGTTTTTTCATTTTGATTGGTTTCAAAGAACATCTTTATTTCTGCCTTCATTTCATTGTTTGTCCAGTCGACACTCAATAGCAAGTTGTTCAGTTTCCAAGTGGTTGAGCGGATTTGAGTGTGTTTCTTAATCCTGAGTTCTAATCTGATTATGCTGTGGTCTGATAGACTGTTCGTTATGATTTCCGTTCTTTTGCATTTGCTGAGCAGTGATTTGCTTCCAATTATGTGGTCAATTTTAGAGTAAGGGCAATGTGGTGCTGAGAAAAATGTATATTCTGTGGATTTGGGGAGCAGCGTGCTGTGTATTAGGTCTGCTTGGTCCAGCTCTGTATTCAAGTCCTGGATGTCCTTGTTAATTTTCTGTTTTGTTGATCTGTCTAATATTGACAGTGGAGTGTTGAAGTCTTCTACTATTATTGTGTGGGAGTCTAAATCTCATTTTAGGTCATTAAGAACTTGCTTTATGCATCTGGGTGCTCCTGTGTTGGGTGCTTATATATTTAGGATCATTAGCTCTTCTTGTTGGATTGATCCTTTTACCATTATGTAATGCTCTTCTTTGTCTCTTTTGATCTTTGTCGGTTTGAAGTCTGTTTTATCAGAGACTAGGATTGCCACCCCTGCTTGTTTTTTTTTCTCCATTTGCTTGGTAAATGTCTGAATTAATCTTATCAAAATACTGTTAATTACTTAGATGTTATATCTATAAAATGCCAACCTCCAGATATTTGGAGACATTAAAAATGAACTTTTCACTGTTTTTCAGATATTTAGCAATATGTGGGCACTTTTAATTTGGGTAGAATACTTCTGATACATTTTAGCATTGCGTAGTTTATGTGCATCCCCAGTCCTCTGATTTTTTTCAGTCAAGTTTACTAGATAGCCTAATACTGTGAATTTGTAAAGGATCTAATACTGTAAATCATGCATTCTCAAAGAGGGTGATATTATCTCCAAGAGGGCAAAAATTGGTTCTTTAGGGAAAAATCTTAGATACGACAGTGGTCTGTGGCCCCCAAAGGGGGCATAGTACATAATAGATATACAGTATATCTGTGTATTAAACTTTCATCAGGGTTATTAGGAAAAAGATGTCTAAAAAGACTCTGTAGTGGGTATAATATGAAAGAAAGGTTGAGACATGCTGCTGTAAATGCTCTGCATGTGCTTATGATTCAACTGAGATCAAAAGATTTTTCTGAGGTTTGTTGTCTTTTTGTGTCTTGCTTTGGGTTTACATTCTCATTTTTCATGGATTTTAAAAGTACTGGTTTCCAGACGAGGAACATTTTTTGTTTCTTTTCTTTTCTTCTTCTCCTCCTCCTTTTTCTCCTTCTCTTCCTCCTCCTCTTCTTCTTACTCTCTCTCTCCTTTATTTATTTATTTATTTACTTTTGAGATAGAGTCTCACTTCATCGCCCACGGTTGGCATGCAATAGCTCCATCTTGGCTCACTGCAAACTCCGCCTCCTGGGCTCAAGTGATTCCAGTGCCTCAAACTCTTGAGTAGCTGGGACTACAGGCACATGCCACCACGCCTGGCTAATTTTTGTATTTTTAGTAGAGATAGGGTGTCACCATGTTGGCCAGGCTGTTCTTGAACTCCTGACCTCAAGTGATCCACCTGCCTCGGCCTCCCCAGAGTTTTACTTCTTTTGAGGGGGATGGAGTTTTTGTCTGTCACCCTGGCTGGAGTGGAGTGGCATGATCATAGCTCACTGTATCCTCTACCTCCTGGGCTCAAGTGATCCTCCTGCCTCAGCCTCATTAGTAGCTGGGACTACTGCAGGTACATGCCATCATGCCAAGCTTTTTTTTTCTTTCTTTCTTTTTCTTTTTTTGTAGAGATGGGGTCTTGCTATGTTACCCAGACTGGTCTCAAACTCCTGGATGCCCAAAATGCTGGGATACAGTTGTGAGCCACCATGCCTGGCTTTATATTTCTTTATTTCAGGAAAGTTTTCTACTATTATATCCTTAAATGCTTTAAATATATATATATATTTAAATTGTGATAAAAGATATATAAAAGTTGCCATCTTACCCATTTTTAAGTGTGCAGTTCAGCACCACTGAGTACTTTTCATTCTACAACTTTTAACACCAGCCATTTCCAGAACTCTTTCATCTTCCTAAACTGAAACTTCATATCTGTTAAACAATAATTCTGCATTCCTCCCTCCCTCAAGTCCCTGGCAATGACCATTCTACTTTTTGTCTCTATGCATTTGATGACTCTATGTACCTTATATAAGTGGATCTTTGCATGACTGGTTTATTTCATATAGCATAATATTTTCAAGGTTCATTCATGTTGTATGAATGTCAGGATTTCCTTCCTTTTTAAGGCTGGATAATATTTCAATGTGTGTGTGTGTGTGTGTGCATACCACACTTTGCTTATCCATTCATCTATGGACACTGGGATTGCTTCTCTCTTTTGGCTATTGTGAGTAATGCTGCTATGAACATGGGTGTACAATTCTCTTTTTGAATCCTTGCTTGTATTACTTTTGGGATATATCAAGAAGTGGAATTGCTGCATTATATGGTCATTCTATGTTTAGTTTTTTAAGGAAATGCCATACCATTCTACACAGTGCCTGCACCGTGATGAATTTCTTTTTAATTCATTTTGTGCAGTATTCAGTAGGGTGCAGTGAATAAGTGTGTACACCATGAATGAGACAGAAAATGACATGGAGTTCTGAGTAAATCTGCTGAATGATTTGGCACCACTATTAAAGCAACGTCTCCTATTTACTCATCCTTGCATGTCCACATACCACAGTGCACACACTTACAAGATATGCATGCTTGGGAATAACTCCTGTGAGAATCACTGAGGTAATGCACTTAGATTTAAAGTGGGGCAGATCTTTTTGGAAATTTGGACCACTGGCAGCAGAGTTCTACATCTAAAAGAAACCTAGGGAGGATTGCTGGAGATTTAAAAGGGCCAGAGCAACAGAGGTGATGCATAGTTGTGGGGATTAGCTCTTGTGAATGAAGATGAACTGAGGACACTTTGAAGATAGCAGATGTACGAGTTCTGATTTCTACCCTTCTCCTTCCCTTCTACACTCATTCCCTCACCTCTGCAGCATAGCACAAGGTCACTTGACACATTTTGGTTGAACAAGCAACCCAGGATGGAAAAACGAATGAAAGGATGATTTATTTTGTAATCATAATAGCTGTGAAATGTTCTGAAGTCCTTAGAACTTTCTTTGTTGTATTTCTGCTATGGGGAAAGGAGGTATGTTTAATTTGAGGTAGAAGATAAGAGTTTGAGGAAACTGAAAGATATCACTGGGCAAGGCTGCCAGATTTACCCTTGGCATTTCTAGTATCATGAGAGATGAACTGTATGAAAGGTGGGAGAGGCTGATATATCATGGACCTTCCCAACCCTGTTCTTTTGTGGTAAGGTTTCATGTGTAAACAGCCAATGAAAACGCTTCTTTGTGTTTACCAGTAGTGTTGAACAGTATCCAGCATTTAGATGAGAAAGGGATTGTTAAATCCAACAACTAATGTCAAAATCTAGGGCAGAGTGACAGATTGCACCAAACTGTAACAGGCCGGAGGTGGACTGGGTGCGTAACCGTGTAAAAGGACACGCTTTCTCCACCCAGACATCACTTAGGTTGCCGCCTCTCCACATTTCATGGTGGTTCATTTCTGGGAGCCTCTCTTAAAAGGCAAATAACCTTTAAGAAGGGTTACTGTTGATACCTTGGTGTGAATTAATCTTTAGATTCTTTCTTGAAGTTTTCCTGGATGAGAAGGGCACAGAGACTGCCCCAGTCAGATGGCAGTTAAGGGGTGAGGTAGAGTGGCAGGAGCAGTGCAGGGACCCGGATGTGAAGGTTAAAATCGGGTTTGGTGCCTCCGCCGCTCTCCTTCACGTTGCATTCCTGTTGCTGTTCTTAGCGGCACCGATATCACTCTCAAGGCCCTTGGAGTTACCTCTGACCCTCCTCTCTCTTTCTTTTTCTCTTTCTTTCTTTTTTTTTTGTTGAGACAGAGTCTTGCTCGGTTGCCAGGCTGGAGTGCAGTGGCATGATCTCAGCTGACTGCAATCTCTGCCTCTGGGGTTCAAGCAATTCTCCAGCCTCAGCCCCTGGAGTAGCTGGGACTATAGGCACCCACCACCACACCTGGCTAATTTTTGTATTTTTAGTTGAGATGGGGTTTCACCATGTTAACCAGACTGGCCTTGAACTCCTGACCTCAGGTGATCCACCCACCTCAGCCTCCCAAAGTGCTGGGATTACAGGCATGAGCCATCACACCCGGCCTCTCCCCTCTCTTTCTGTGTTCAATCTTTTGCCGGTCCTATAGATTAAAAGTGTGAAATCTCTAAACAATTCCCCTCTTTCCATGCCTGGGAACACCACTCCAGTTCAGACCTTCATGATCAGTCACACTGACTGTGGCAGTGTCTTTCCTGATCACCTACACACAGCTGCCACTGTGATCATGTTTTCACCGTGTTCAAAACCCCTGAATGGCTCCCTGTCACATCAGCTATCCCCTGTTCACAGGCAGCATCAAGGCCCTGAAGGGCCCCAGACTTGCCTCCATGGTCTTCCTCTTCTCCTGTGTTCTCTTCGAGTTGGGCTGATGGTCCAAAGAGGCCAAAATGCTTAACAATAAAGTATTAATTAGAACTTTGAAGAATGAATAATAGTTATAACTACCATCATTGGATGTATATGATGTGCCAGGAGTTGTGCCAGGTACATTATGACGCTACCACATTTAACCTACATACTGGCTGTCTACCCATTTTTTGGATGAGCAAACAGACTTAGAGAAGTTAATTAAAGCTGGATGGTTACTGAGTGAATGGAGTTGGGATTGGAACCACATTTGTTTGGCTTCAGAACCCTATGCTTCTAATCAAGGGAAGAAGAATATTACAGGCAAGAATTCTAGCTTGGATAAAAGTTTGGGGCAAGAATTCGTGTGCTGTTTTAGAAGATATTCCTAAGGACTGTGTGTTGAAGAATAGGGATGGAAGCATGAGGGGTTAATGTTTTAGTATGCTAGGGCTGCCATAACACGACACCACAGGCTAGTTGGCTCAAGCAACAGAAATCTGTTTCTCTCTGTTCTGGAGATTGGAAGTCCAAGATAAGGTGTTGGCAGGTTTGGTTTCTCCTGGGTCGTCTCTCCTGACTTGACATGGCCACCTTCTCACTGCGTCCTCACCTGTGGCGTTTTCTCTGTGCATGGGCATCCCTGGTGTCTCTTGCCTCTTACAAGGATAACAGTCAGAGTATATGAGGACTCACCCCAACAGCCCATTTCAACTTACGCTCTTTAAAGGCCCTGTCTCCAAACATAGACACCTTCTGCGGTACTGGGGGTTAGGACTTTAACATATGAATTTTGGGGGGACAGCATTCAGTCTGTAACAGGTTTGATGTAGCTTAGTTTTAGAGGATGTGAAAACCAGGCATAGACATTTAGTGTGGATCTGGGAGGTCACAGGGTCCAATTGCGGTTCAGCAGGGGAAAACCTAAATACCATTGCTTTTGCAAGCAAACTTCCAGCTACTCTTAAACATAAAGGTAGTTAGAATGAGTAGAGTACTAGGGGGTGAGTGGGAACCATTTTGGAGAGGAAACTATTAATCCTTTTCTAGAGTGGAATGAAAGGATAGAAATAGTCAAATCTTTAATTCCTCTAGAGGTTTCTGGAAAAATGAAGATAATTTTTTGGTGAGAGTAGAGGGATAGATGGGGGATGGAAAGTTCCATTTTAGACTTGATTATACTCTTGGTAACATAGAATTAGAACCCAGAGAAAAGATGAGAGCTGGTAGTAGGAAATCAGGTCTACACAGGTCAGAATTGAACCTATGGAAGTGGATAAGATTGCTCAGACTTCAAAAAGGACAGGAGACAAGAATTCTCGATCTGAAACTGCTTTGTTGTCACATTGGTTTGGAGGATAGTCGGGAGTCTATCTGGGAACTGTCTAGGCAAAACAGCACCTCTGGCTTTCTTCCTCAACTTTGCTTTGCTTTTCTCCATAGCCCATCATGGCCACCTGCCATTATATTATATAGCTTTTTAATTGTTGTCTGTCTTTCCCAGTAGAATGTAAGCTCTGGAAGGGTATTGACTGGCTTTCTGTTCAGTACTGTATTCACAGAATCTGGAAGAGTGTCTCGAATATTGTAGGTGCTCAATAAATATTTACTGAGTGAATATGAATAGGTGAATCTCTATGATCAATAGAATTTAATTTGATAATTAGATTGCTGGATATTTCTCTCTTATCTTTTCTTAAAGTAAAAATTTAGTTCTTTAACAAATGCCTTTTTTTATTTTTAATTTTTTTATTGTACTTTACATTCTGGGGTACATGTGCAGAACCTGCAGGATTGTTGCATAGGTGCATATATGGCAAGGTGGTTTGCTGCCTCCATCCCCCCATCACCTATATCTGGCATTTCTCCCCATGTTATCCTTCCCCAACCTCCCCAACCGCTGCTTTCCCTCCTCTAGCCCCACCCCCAACAGCCCCCAGTGTGTGATGCTCCCCTCCCTGTTTTCATGTGTTCTCATTATTCAACACCTACCTGTGAGTGAGAACATGTGGTATTTGGTTTTCTGTTCTTGTGTCAGCTTGCTGAGAATGATGGTTTTCAGATTCATCCATGTCCCTACTAAGAAAATGAACTCATCCTTTTTATGGCTGCATAATATTCCATGGCATATATATGCCACATTTTCTTTGTCCAGTCTATCCTTGATGGGCATAACAAATGCCTTTTAATAAATGAACGTACAGACACATGTATCTGAGAACCTCGAAATATTCAAACTAAAAACTTGGCTTTGTTTCTGTGTTTTCCCTTAACTTGTACTTTCCCCAAACCAAGATCACCTGGTCCCTGCTCTGCTACATCATTTCCTTATAGGAAAGTAGGTATGACTCTCTTTAAAAAGCCAGGCATTTTGGCACTCTGGTTACTTTGATCAGATTATCTATTTGTATCTACTTTTATATTTTTTGTAATGTTCATAGGTTATTTGTACAGTCCTTGGTTTCTCTGAGGTCTCTTTTCCCTTTGCTCACTGTACCTGTATTTAAAGATTCCCATCTCACTGTACCTATGTGGGTGCCAGGTCATATGAACCTAAGAAATCTGTTTACTTCTTTCTCCATTCTGTTCTCTGGGAGTACTGCCAATTATAGGATGGTGTGACGAAGTAATAAAACATGACCTTAGGTAGAATAGGCATTTAAACCAACTCCACTATCTTTCCTTTTTTTAAGGAATCATAATCAGACATAAATCTGAATCTACTTGTATGTCATACAGGTGAAGAGTCTGGGTAAATCTAGCTTTTCATTCTTTCTTTTTTTTTTTTGAGACAAAGTCTTGCTCTCTTGCTCAGGCTGGAGTGCAGTGGTGCAATCTAAGCTCACTGAAACCTCTGCCTCCGAGGTTCAAGCGATTCTCCTGCCTTAGCCTCTTGGGTAGCTGGGATTACAGGAATGCACCACCACAACTGGCTAATTTTGCATTTTTAGTAGAGAAGGGGTTTCTCCGCGTTGGTCAGTCTGGTCTTGAACTCCCAACCTCAGGTGATCCTCCCGCCTCGGCCCCCCAAAGTGCTGGGATTATAGGTGTGAGCCACCATGCCTGGCCTAGCTTTTCTTTTTCAGTAGTCTGAGTGCTATACCTGGCACTAGAATTATTGTGTTAAGTAATTTAAAGCACTGATTCTTCAGCAGATGGGAATTCCTCCTTAAAGGACTATCAAAAAAATCACTGAGGAAATGTTTTCAAGGGCCGCACATCCCCTTTTTGAAAATCATAGTGGGTCAATGAACCACAACACTTACTTAGTTTGAGTAACAGAGTGAGACACTGTCTCAAAAAAAAAAAAAGAAAGAAAATCATACAGGTCATAGAGCACCTTTCTGATGAAGCATGGTAAATCTATCAGGTGGAAAATACAGGCTGAGAATCACAGATCAAAGAATCTGAGAGTTAAAGTGGACAGAGCGTGTAAAACTAAAGGGTGACTTTGTTTTCATCCTCTCCTCATTACTGCCGAATTAACGTCTGGTCCACTTGACCCTTGTTTGCTACAATTTTATGGAACTTTAATGTTGTATGGAATGATGTAGGCCGATGGGAAGAGGACACTCTGCAGGGCAACAGACAAGTCTATAAAAGCCAGAATGAGATTAGAAGAGAAAGAGAGAAAAACAGAAGGACGTCGACAAGGGGACCTGTTTACTGAATCTATGGCCAGTTTAGTGCATCTTTAGGAACTGCTTGCTATCATAGTTGTCTGGCTTACAAATTCTACGGTTATATGTTTGTAATTAGGCTCCTTTGTAATCAGTTTGATTGTACACATGTGAAAGTGCTCCGGGAGAAAAATTCAGTGCAGATGCAAGGTATGACTAACAGGTTTTGTCCAATCTGTAATCTATCATTTTCCACCCCCTGTAGCCATAGACACACAAATAAGAGGGAAATTTACTCAATGGTCCTAATAATTTATGGGAGCAGGAAGGGAACTAACGCTTATTGTCTAGAGCGTGTCAAGTACCGGACGTGCATTGCACAGTATCTCATGCCATATTAGAAATTTGATTTAGATACTAGTATTTATAGGCAATTAATAGGCAAGTAAACAGGCTCAGAGGTTAAGAGATTTGCCCAAGGTCATGTAGCTGGTAAATGCCACAGATGGTATGCAGGCTTCAAAGTCATGACACCACAGTGCCTCTAAGCACTTTTGCTTAAAGCAAGGGTTGGCAGACTTTTTCTGTAATGGGCCAAATAGTAAATATTTTAGGTTTAGTGGGCCAAGAGACAAGATGGGGGATATTCTGCAGGCACTTACATAAACATTAAAAATGTAAACACCATTTTTAGGTGACAGCTGTGCAATTGATTGGATTTGGCCTGCAGGCCGTAGTTGCCAACTCCTGGCCTAAAGTATCCAGAAAACGTAAGCAAAAGCAATTTTGGGGAAGTAAGGTGATTGTTTGAATAAATAATTGTCATCTTTGTATTAAATTTGCATAGTCTTTTAGTAACTGAAATTCAGGTTTCCTCATTAGTTCCAGTATTAAATTATCCTCTCATAATTCTTCCTGTTGATAGCTATGCATGTTTGATGTATTTTGTCTGCTGGTATGCATTGTGGTCAGTAAGATTTCGTAACGACATATCCTACCTCAATCTTTGACCATCCTCCCAGCTGTATTTCTAATACATTAGAGATAATGTATGTATATAAAGTACACAGTATTCTGTATATGGTTGATATTTAATAGTGGTGGCTATTAGAAACATTATCAGTTTTCCAAAGAATTATTATATTATCGGTCTATAGTTTATTATTATTTAGTTGGCATGGGTATATGTTTTACCCATGATGTAAACTGATTCTCCTTCTCGGATCTTAAACATTTTCATAATTCCATCTGGCATACACTATTGTCCTTGTTTATAGAAATTCAATATAAATCCCTAGAGACTTATAAAAACAAACAAAAATTTTTTAAAATCCACCAAAACAAAGAAAACCTCAAGTTTTAAATTCGGAATTAAAAGTTCCAGAATTAAAATTCTTTTTGAAAAAATGTGGCATATAAGGCATTCCTGCCTCTAAATAAGACATAGATTATCTTCTTATCCCTCATTCAGTTTGACAGATATGTGTTATCTTGTTAAAAAGGGAAGGGGGAAGGAGATTTTGGATATGAAAGTTTTGAGAAACATAAATTCTAATCAACGTGTTTATGAAGCAACGATGTGCTGAACATTTATAAGTACTCGTTCCCCATTTCTGTATCAATGAGCTCAGTTTAACTGACCTCTCAAATTTAGCATTTTCTTTGTGGGAAAAGAGAAGGTTTAAGTCAAAATATAAAGAAAAGTATAATGGTTGCAAGTTCTTAGCCTTAGGACTTTGCAGGTCCATGTAGGCCAAAGCCTCATGCAAAGGAATGGTGAAGGGTCTTGTCAAAAATTTTCTTTAGTTTCTGTCAATCCTAAAATTCATCTATAAAATATTCAGTTCTTTGGGGTTAATTAATTGCCTTGAGATTTTTTTCTCCTTAAAAAGTAAATATTACCAGGAAAAGTAACAAAAGTATCATTTATTTATAGTACAATGTAAATTAGCTCATCAGTTTTCTTCCTGAAAGCTGAGATCTTCTCCCAGAGCATGTACATTTTTTATAGTAGGAGGGCACAGGATGGGTAATTTTGAGCTATGTATTACTGTCTAGAATCTGTGGATTTGTGCAGGAAAGGGTGTCATAAAGAAGAATGGAGAGGAAAAAAGGAGGGAAAAGGGGAGTGGGGTTCAGAAGATACTTTTTTGTCCTTCACCATTCTTTTTAAGACAGTTCAGATTTTAGTGTTCTTTAAAGCAGGCAAGAGTTGACAATATTCCCACATTCAGTATTTAGCACGATGCTTTCATTCATACATGTGCAAATGAAATTTTTGGAGCTGTCAACAAGTCAGAGAAAGCAGAAGCATCCATGGAGCTTGTAACAGTCTCTGCCTTTTTGAACAAAGCTCACTTATGTCATTTTTATTTCTAGGTGTCTGTAGTGGATAAAGTTCCTCATTATAAATAGAAACCAGGAAACACCCTCATGAGCTAAGAACAATTTATAGGGTGAAGTTTAGGAAGGTGCACTTGTTTCATTTAGATGTTTTGTGTGAGTTTTGATTATCAGTATTAGAGAGAGAGTGTGGTACCCAGGTGGGCCTTCAGACTAACACCAAACAGTACTCCATCATATATATGATTTTGCACGAACCATATGCATTTTATAGTATATGGATATTTTCTGAAATCAAATGGGAAATCTTTTAGAAAATTTAGAAATGAAATTTTAAAGGGGGATAAAAACTTGTTTTGTTTCCAGTTTATACATGTGGATTTCTGCTTGGCTAGCAGGATGGGATGCTGCAAAGGTACTGTAGCATTGCTGCGATTCAGGGTCTGTTTATAAGGCATGTATTGATTGGGATGTTCAGCTGTGTGACCTACTTTTGCAAGGTGTCTCTCTGGCCGCCCATCAGACGACAGACCTTGTGTACCTTCTGGGAAGCAGTGGAGTTACTTTTCATAGTAGATGACTAACTCACACATCGTGGGTGCTCAGAAATATTTGTGAGGAGGACAGAGTTGCATATGGCATCTCCTTTGATGCTTTCATATAAGAGGGAGTTGCAGAGAGATGACTCCAGGGACACTATTGATTTTGCCTTCGCACAATCAGTCCATAGTATGCAAAGCTGTGCAGACCATGCATATAGTACTCAACAGTGTACTAAGTTCATTCTCTCAGCACTGAGAAGGATGTTCTGAGATATGCAAACCTTCTGCTGATTCATCTCTATGATGTTTAGGTAACTGCTTGGAGAAATTTCCTCAGTATGGTATGCTGTGCTTTAATGTCAGGTGCTACTAATTTGCTGCCAACAGGACCCAGAGAATTACTTTTAAAGACAACCTTTTCCTTGACATGTACAGGTAATAATAAAAAAGACAACCTTTTGATCTTTCCAGAATAGAATATTCAAAATAATTTGTAAGGAAACAGTTTATAGAACTGACTAACTACGCTGTCTGTGCCACAGCATGGTTGGTGAGATGGTCTATTGAGAAGTATATGAATGCCAGTAGAACTGAGTTCATGTATCTCAGACATAGTAATAGGATCTGTCATATGGATGCTATATGGACCAGAATGTCCATATAGCTAGATGTAAGCCTCACTGAGACAGAGATTTGTGTTTGTCTGATGTACCTCTGTGCCCCAGGACTTAGAAAAGTGCCTGCCATTTATAAAGCACTACCAAGAAGAATAACTAGAATTTAAAAACATGTGGTCTGATTTACTCATCTGCGTTAGAAAAATCTGTTAGGAGACCCTGAAGTTTAAATGTTTCTTGAGATGTTAAGTATGTTTTACAGTGCTATGGAGATAATAACAAATTACTATTTTTAAGGGAAAGCATTCAACAAATCAACACATAACATGATATCAGTTTTGAAAGCTCCTGAAATATTTCACATTCTTTACAAAGAATTCTGGGCAAAAGACGGCTGTGTTTTTATATTTACAAGATAGATGAAAGTAGTTTTCTAATAATCCAAGTGCTTAGAGTGAGGGGATTCTCATTCAAGGGGCCAGAGTGTTTGTTCTGATGTCTGTATGGCATTGACATAAAATAATTTTGGAAGCATTTCCAATTGTTTCTACCACCCAGTAGAAACAATTGTGCCAAGTAACTACCTACTAAGTAACAGGTACCTGGCTATTGACAAGGGGTACATGTCTTGGGAGCTTATAGTGGAATAGAGGAGACAGACTCATAAATGGATAAATGGATAATTTTAGCAGCCTAAGAGCTATGACAGAACTCTGTGTGGGGACTGGGAGGAAGGGCCCTTAGCCCAGAAATGGGAGTGAGAGTTGGGGAGGGGAGGGAGGGAGGGTCAAGGAAAAGGCTCCAGGAGTGTTGCAGATTAAGTGAGTCTTGAGTGAGTGTTGGATGTTAAGTGAACATGAGTTGGTGGATGAGGAAGGGGCAAGAGGAACAGCAGGAGCCATGTCCCAGAGCTGTGAGAAACGATACTCAATTTCATGTTACTGAAGGTAAGGAGGAAGATGAAGCCTGTGAGGAAGGCAGGGCTTGGACTTCTGTCATTCTAAGAAGATTGGACTCCATGCTAAAAGCAGTAGAGAGCCACTGAAGGATTTGTAAATAGTGTAGGACAAGCTTGTCCAACCTGTGTCCCATGGGCTGCAGGGAAGATACTGTAAGATACTGGCTTTTTAATTTCAAGTTTGAAGAGCTGTTCCAAATTAACTTTGGTTTTTCAAAAGTTTCATTATATCTACACTTAAATCCAATTTCTTTTTTCTTTTCTTTTTTTTTGAGACAGGGTCTTGCTCCATCACCCAGGCTGGAGTGCAGTTGTACGATCAGAGCCTATTGCAGCATTGACTTCTTGGGCTCAAGTGATCCTCCCACTTCAGCCTCCCAGGTAGCTGGGATCACAGGCATGTGCCACCACATCCAGCTCATTTTTTAATTTTTAATTTTATGTAGAGATAGGGTCCCATTATATTGCCCAGGCTAGTCTTGAACGTCGGGGCTCAAGCAATATCTCTTGCCATGGCCTCCCAAAGTGCTGAGATTATAGGTGTGAGCCACCGCACCCAGCCAGACCTCAATTCCATTGTTGAAATTCTGAATTACTGGTCTTAAGACAGTGTTACAATGTAACTGGCACCATAAAACTATTCAAAAATGTTTCATTTCTAAGACACATTAAGGTAAATTATTAACATATATAAAGCCGGGGGAAAGATAGCGTTCTCATATTTTATTTCTTCTTTACAGTTTCTTCCAGTAGCTTTGGACTAGAACTCTCCCCTCTATGAGTTGTCACAGAACTCTCTGATATATCATTTCTTCTTTTTCAGTATCTTTAGATGTAGACAGCACATCTGAGCCTGGAGGAAATGAATCCTCGAATCTCTTTTTTAAAGCAAAAGATGAGGCTTCTGAGTCAGTTAGATGAGGATTTTCATCCCTTCTTTGCTTATGATAGAGCAGTGTAACTGGGCAAATTCCCAAGGCTCCGTATTTCATATACAGTTTTTGTGCATCAGAAATCTATGAGTGTCTTTGAGGTTTCTGGCTCAAAGTCTCTCTTGAGACTATGGACGAGATGTCGGGCAGGGCTGCAGTCACCTGAAGGGCTGACGTGAGGCTGGAGAATCTACCTTCAAAGTGGCTCAGTCACATGGCGGGCATATGGGTGCTGGCCTCAGTTGACTTTTCCAGATAGTGTCCTCATAACATGGTGGCTGTCTCCCACAGCATGAGTGTTCAACCATATCTGATGAGAATAATGGCAGCATCCTGTAATTTGACTTAATAGAACAAATTCAATTTGTGTTTCAACTTTTACATAAAGCAAAGTACATTTAACATTTTTTTTGTCCTTTATATTCTTTATTTGTCTTAGACTAAGGGAAGCAATGCCAATTCTAGCAAGAAAGAATGAGATACATTTAGGAAATAATCTTTTGTTGATTTGCCTTAACTTCTCTGTGGACAAGGAGCAATATAGATAAATCCAAAGGATTAATTATCTACAGTTTTCAAAACCTTGGCTAGTTTTAACTGTAGAATTATATGGCTATTATATTTAGTAAAAATACTTCATTTATTTTCTTTCACTTTATTTTCACAACTGCCCTGTAGAATAGGTAAGATAAGTCTTTTTTTTTAACTTGCTCATTAGTTTTATTGCTAATAGTCTTTAGCTGAAATTTTAATTTTTTTTATTGCATTTTAGGTTTTGGGGTACATGTGAAGAACATGCAAGATGGTTGCATAGGTACACACGTGGCAGTGTGATTTGCTGCCTTCTTTCCCTTCACCTATATCTGGCATTTCTCCCCATGCTATCTCTCCCCAACTCCCCACCCCCTGCTGTCTCTCCGCTATTCCCCCACAACAGATCCCAGTGTGTAGTGCTCCCCTCCCGGTGTCCATATGTTCTCATTGTTCCACACCCGCCTGTGAGTGAGAACTTGCAGTATTTCATTCTCTGTTCTTGTGTCAGTTTGCTGAGAATGATGTTCTCCAGGTTCATCCATGTCCCTACAAAGGACACGAACTCATCGTTTTTGATTCCTGCATAATATTCCATGGTGTATATGTGCCACATTTTCCCTGTCCAGTCTATCATCGATGGGCATTTGGGTTGATTCCAGGTCTTTGCTATTGTAAACAGTGCTGCAATGAACATTCATGTGCATGTGGCCTTATAGTAGAACGATTTATAGTCCTTTGGATATATACCCAGTAATGGGATTGCTGGGTCAAATGGCATTTCCATTTCTAGGTCCTTGAGGAATCGCCACACTGTCTTCCACAATGGTTGAACTAATTTAAACTCCCACCAACAGTGTAAAAGTGTTCCTATTCCTTCACATCCTCTCCAGCATCTGTTGTCTCCAGATTTTTTAATGATTGC
>CM052662.1:81272684-81288283 GCA_028533165.1 Leontopithecus rosalia
TTTAAAAAAAAAAAAAAAAAAAAAAAAAAACAAAAAACCCAACTTTGCGAGGTGTAATTAATGCATAAATTTTAAGTGTACAGTTAACGAATGTATACACCTATGTAAACACCACCCAATCAATATACAGAACATTTTTATCCCAGAAATTTCCTTCATGCTCCTTTGCAGTCAGTCTCTCCTTCCACATAGCTATTGATCTGATTTCTATTATATCATTGTAGATTAGTTTTTACCTCTTCAGGTACTTCATATAAATAGAATCATAGAGTCTGTACTATTTTCTGGATTTCTTTCACTCAGCGTGATAGTTTTGAGATTAATCCACATTGGTGCATTTATCACTAAAGTGTATTTCTATTGCTGAGTAGAATTTCACTACACTAATAACACAATTTGTTAGTCATTCACCTATTAGTGGATATGTGGATTGTTTCCAGTTTGGGACTATTATTGAATAAAGTTGTTATGAACAGTCTTTGTGTGGACATATGTTTTCATTTCATTTACAATTTTTAGAAGTGATGTACCTGATTCATATAAGTGTATGTTTAGCCTTAAAAGAAATGGTCAAACTCTTTTTTAAAGCAGTTGTATCGTTTTTCTCTCCTAATAGCAATGCAGAAGAGAGTTCTCAATCTTCTCCCAAACGTGGTTTTGCCAGTCTTTTTAATAGTAGCCCTTCTAATGGATGTGTAGTGTTATAGATTTAATTTCCCTGGTGAATAATGATGTTGAGCATCTCTTGTTAGTGAAGAATCTGTTCAAGTTTTTGTCCATTAAAATAATTAGATTGTTTGTATTTTTGAGTTGTAACAGTTTTTAAAAATATATATTCCGGATATAAATGTATTTTTAGACAAACTTTTTTTTTTTTTTTTGAGACGGAGTTTCGCTCTTGTTTACCCAGGCTGGAGTGCAATGGCGCGATCTCGGCTCACCGCAACCTCCGCCTCCTGGGTTCAGGCAATTCTCCTGCCTCAGCCTCCCGAGTAGCTGGGATTACAGGCACATGCCACCATGCCCAGCTAATTTTTTTGTATTTTGAGTAGAGACGGGGTTTCACCATGTTGACCAGGATGGTCTTGATCTCTTGACCTCGTGATCCACCCGCCTCGGCCTCCCAAAGTGCTGGGATTACAGGCTTGAGCCACCACGCCCGGCCCTAGACAAACGTTTTATAAGAATTTCTCCCAGTCTGTGGCTTGCCTTTTTATCACTTCTTAAAAAATTATTTTGCCCCATTTTCATTTGCTTCTTCTTCTGGGTCTCTAGTTACACTTAATTATACTATTTTCTATTGTCCTGCAGGTCTCTGAGGAACTGTTTATTTTTCTTGAATCTATTTGATCTCCAAGCATTAGCCTGAATAGTTTCTATCAACCTGTTTTTCTGTGTTCAATGACTTCCCTGCCTTTCTTCTACCATCTCTGATCTACTGTGACTTTTTTTTGTCATTAAATCTTTCAGTTTCAGTATTTCTATATAGTTCTTTTTTATAGTTTACATTTTTCTGCTGAAATTTTTCTTTTTCATTCATTAAACCAATACTTTGATTCTTTGAACATATATCATTTAATTCTTTGAGCCATATTTGCAGGTGCTGCTTTTAAAGTCCTTCCTTGTGGCTCACGCCAGTAATCCCAGCATTTTAGGAGGCTGAGGTGGGTGGATCACCTGAGGTTGGGAGTTTGAGACCAGCCTAATGTGGGGAAACCCTGTCTCTCTACTAAAAATACAAGATTAGCCAGGTGTGGTGGCACATGTCTGTAATCCCAGCTACTCAGGAGGCTGAGGCAGGGGAATCACTTGAACCCAGGAGGTAGAGGTTGCAGTGAGCTGAGATTGCACCATTGCACTGCAGCCTAGGCAACAAGAGCAAAACTCGGTCTCAAAAAAACAAAAAACAAAAACACAAAAAAACAAACAGTCCTTTCTTGTATTCTAAACCCAGCATCTCAGTAATGTCAAGATGAATTTTCTCTTTGACTGTGGGTCATGTTTGCCATTTTTAAAAATATCTACCAATTTTTAAATCGTATACTGGACATTGTTGATGATACATTTTATATACTTTAGTCTCTAGATTTTGTTTTCTTCCTTTGAGAAGTGTTGCCCTGTCTTCTATTAGGCAGTCCCATTACCGGCTGATTACCTTGCACTTCCATAGGCTAGTTTTCATACTTTGCAAGGTACATCTCTGGAATATATTTCCAAAGTTCTTTTGTTTTGGCACATTTCAACCCAACCTCCCATTCTGAAGATCTTTTAAAGGCTTGGTTTTGGCTTGGTGCAGTGGCTCACGCCTGTAATCCTGGCACTTTGGGAGGCCAAGGTGGGTGGTTCACCTGAGGTCAGGAGTTCACGACCAGCTGGCCAACATGGTGAAACCCCGTCTCTACTAAAAATACAAAAATTAGGTAGGCATGATGGTGAGTGCCTGTAATCCCAGCTACTTGAGAGGCTGAGGCAGGAGAATCACTTGAACCCAGGCAGCAGTGGTTGCAGTGAGCTGAGATAGCACCATTGCATTCCAGCCTGGGCAACAGAGTGAGACTCCGTCTCAAAAAAAAAACCAAAAGGCTTGGTTTTAAATTTTGTTAGTGTGGGCCTGCAGTGCACGTTACTCTAAAGCATGGTTCAAATTGCTTCTGGTATCTCAGATGTTTGGTGTGTTAATAAATTAATAACAAGATCTTATCACTCTGGATTTGCCAAAACTTCAATGTTCTTTAGCACTGTTTAATGTCTACAATTTCTGTTTTGTACTTGTCTCTGCACTAACGACTCTACAGTTACTACAAGACTCAGGTAGTCTCGACATGGGCACGTGTACTTCAGCCCTGAGTCAAGGATTCATAGAGAATTTTCCATACGACTTCTGGGACCCACCTTCTGACCACTCCCCAAACCCGTTCTTTTTGGTGCCTTGCTCTCCAGATTCATACCTTCTGAACTCTGATCTCTGCCTCGTCAACTCAGCAGAACTGTGCTCAGCTTGGATTCTAGCTTGCTATGCCGTGGTTGGAAAATCGTGCCCCTGCAGAGATCCAGGATAATGATGGGGCTCACCTAATGAATTTTTCCTCTCTCAGGGATCACAGTGTTTAATTTCCTGTTGTCCGATGCTTAAAAACAGTTGCCTCATTTATTATTTTCAGTTTCAGTGTTTATGGCTGGAGGGCCGGTCCAATACCAGTTGTTTCATCATAGTTGGAAGTGAAAGTTTGCAGCATGTGCTCTTAAATGACGTAAACAGAGATGAATTTACCAGAGGGGCCCAGAGATATTGTTTGGGCTGAAAAAGCATTTATAATAGTCATGAGTCCCATCCTATGGCTCAGCCACTGACTCCGTTCCTAGGAAGTTAGTATGGTGGCGTAGAGTGTAGTTTTTCTGTGTTGTTTCTAAAAATTGAGGCTAACGGCCATCTCGCCTCTAAGAAACAAAAAGCTTTCTAAAAATAATAGTAGTAATAATAACTTACTATTATTATATACTTAATGGTCTAGGTCCTGTCCTTAAGGCTTCATATTTATTAACCAATTTATTCTTTATAATAACTCAATTATCACCAATTAACTACTAGGTAGTACCTGAACATGATTAATTACTAATTAAAAACCCTATTAATAGACCAGCCTGGGCAACGTGGCGAGATCATGTTTTTACAAAAAACAAACAAATTAACCATTCATGGTGGTGCATGCCTGTAGTCCTAGCTACTTGGAAGGCTGAGATGGGATGATTGCTTGAGCCCAGGAGTTCAAGGCTGTAACTGTGTCACTGTACCCCAGCCTGGGTGACAGAGCAAAACCTTGTCTCTAAAAAAGGAAAGAAATGTCGTATAGCACAAAGGATCCTAGAAATTCACATTATGTTAACATGCCAAGTAAATTTCGGGGGGAATTTCTGAGCGCACTAGGGTATGTGGGAGTGTGTGTGGGTATGTGGAGCTCCCACCTCAGGGTCTTTCCAAACGTTCTTTCCCTTAAGCACAACCTTATCCCCTTCAATCAACTTAACTGTGTAAGTCAGAGTTTGGCTTCAATATTACTACTTCCAGGAAGCTTGCCACCATGCTTTCATAACATGTATTTTATTTTTAAAATCACAGTTGCAATTGAACTTACATGAATATTTATTTAATGGGTGTCTTTTCCACTAGACTGTAGGCTCCACGAAACCTGTTTCCTGCTACGTATCCAGCTCCTTGCAGTTTTTGGCATGGCGTATGTGTTCAGTAAGTATTTGTTCAATAAACGAAGGAATGTTGAAGAGTGAGTAGGCTTTCTGTCTCAGATTCCTGTGAACTTGATTTATCATTAAGAATTGTCTGTTTTTCGCCTTTCTCTCCTATTTAAAAAATGACATACAGTAACATTTATTCTTTTTGGTGTCTAGGTTTATGAGTTTTTACGAAAGTCTAGAGTCATGTTACCACCACCACAATCAAGATACAGAATAGTTTCATGTCCCTCTACTCCCCACCAAAAAATTCCCTCTTGATGACTTTTATAGTCAAACCCCCAACCTTTAACTGCCAGCAACCAAATAGAATTGTTTCTTTTACATTATCTTGGGTTTTTCTTTTCTTTTCCATCCTGCTTTGTCTCTATTTCAGTTATCTTACTGCTCAGTAACACTCCTAAATATCAGAGGTGAGAGACCGAACTTAGACTGTTGTCTTAGCATTTATGCTCTACGTGGAATCATTTGAGCAAATAATTTGACTACTTGGAAGAATCAGAAGAGGGACACTAAGTCAGCTGAGCTTTTGTGAATGGCCTATTATTTCTACCCTGAATTACATCTACTCTGAACAGCTCTAACATCTGTACCCATCTCTATTTCAGCGTTTCTACTTTAATTTGGGCGTTACGATCCTGTCCAGATCATTGCACTGGTCTCCATCCTGGTTTTTACGCCTCTAACCTCTCTTTCTTACAGTCAGTATCGACTCTAAGACTTCCTAAGTTCTCCATTATTGTCGCATTGAGCCTTAGCACCTAGCATATCATTCACAGCTTCTCGTGAGGAGTTGCTTCCTTAGAATCGTCCTCATCGAGTCTTGTAGCTTGCGAGCTATGATGTTCCAGTTGTCCCAAATTATTTCGCTTTTCCAAAGATACCATGTATTTCATGACTGAGGCTTTTGTTCATGCTTCCCTGAAAGTTTCTCTTCGAACACCTACTCATTATTGAAGACTTGACACATGCTATCTCCTGCTTTCTTTCTGAAGACCACTTGACTATTCCCTCGTTTGTTTTCACAGTTACCTGTCCACCCACCTGCTGTGACACCCATAATTCCTTATTGCTGAACTATGTTCACATATGTGTCTCCTACCTACAAGAAACAAAGCTCTTCGGGGGTAAGTCTGTTTATTCATCTTTCATTCCCCAGTGCCCAGAACAGTAACTGCTATATAGTTAGTACGTGATCAATAAACATTTGCTGATTACATCAATGAGTACATTTTTACTGCATTTTTAGCTGAACACTTTAATGATTTTCATAAGCTTATTTTAAATGTATTTTTTTGGTGTTTTTAAGAATATTTGATCAAGGACTCTCCCATTTTCATGAGACACTGACGATCTTATTTTGCATGGCCACATAAAGTGCCCTCCGGCTTTCTATCAGACAGTGTGCACTTATCTTTGTGTGACCTGGTCAGCGGGCACTACTTCAACTGGGCTTACCCGTGGCTGTCTGCTTGCGTATAGAAACTCAACTTGCAACTGTGGAAGTGAAAAAGGGAAAAACGGGCGATGTTGAAAATGAATATGAATTTCCCATTAGTTGCTTACTGGCTTTGAACTTCCTCTCCATTGAGGCTCACAGTCTGAAGCGTAAACTCAGGCCTCACCCGGCTGCAGGTCACAGTGTGATTCAGATCTTTCACTGCTGTGTTCAGCGCCGTTTTGACTCTCACGCTAGGAATCTTAGTCCCAAGCTTTTTGTGTTCATCTTTTTTTTTCTTGTTAGCTGGATATATTTCTTTTCTCTCTCTCTTTCTCTTTTTTTTTTGTCACAGAACACTGTTTCCAGTAGAGGAAACTGTCATTGCAGTCTGGTGGTAAAACGGCTTGTTCACATAAACCAGTATATGGTCATCCTTTAGCGCAAAAAGCCCTAATGGCGCGTACCCTATTAAAAATTCAGGACACCTCCAATATTCTCTCTCTCTGTTTTTGTCATTTTTTTTAAAATAAAATTTTCAAGATTTGTCCAAAAGAAGGCCATCTAGGTTCTCGGCTAGCGGAAGACAATTCGGAGCAGCTGTTCACACTGTGTTCATCTTTTTTTTACCGTGAAAATGGAGATTTAGTTCTTCCCTGTGAAAGTGAAGATATGACATTCTCTAAAAAGTATTCTGCCCTTAATGTTTTTTGTTGACATAAAAAAGAGTATTCAGCCCAACTTGTTTTGTCATTTTACTGCAAAAAAAAAAAAAAAAAAAAAACCCAAAAGAAACTAATGCTGACAGAGGATATGATTCTTAGTGATGAAGCAACCAACCCATTTGTGGCCAGCCAGCTGGTGGTTGGCAAGGAATGAGGGCAGGTGAGGAAGGGAGGACATTGCCTACGTCTTGATCTCCTACATCTTGGTCATAGGATCTGAGTTGGAATCTGCCCCTTTCTTGTTGAATGCTTACATATATAGGCTTGGAGCTCTCTGGAAAGGAGACTGCCATCTCTTAGGGCAATTAGATAGTCTAGGAGAGATCCAAATTATAAAGAAAGTGTTGGCTAGGCGCAGTGGCTCACAGCTGTAATCCCAGCACTTTGGGAGGCCGAGGCAGGCAGATCACAAGGTCAAGGGATAGAGACTATCCTGGCCAACATGGTGAAACCCCATCTCTACTAAAAATACAAAAAATAATTAGTCAGACTTGATGGCACTCGGGAGGCTGAGGCAGAAGAATCGCTTGAAACCAGGAGGCAGAGGTTGCAGCAGTGAGCCGAGATTGCGCCACTGCACTCCAGCCTGGCGACAGAGCAAGACTCCGTCTCAAAAAAAAAAAGTGTTTAGTGCCATAGCACAATGAATGACGCCATGATTTTGAATGATGGTATCACCAATTTAGGCTGAAGCAATATTTCTGTAATTTGCATTTTCCTGGCTTCTACTGGAAATTCTGTAGATTCTGGTTCAGTAGACTTGGAGTGAACTCTGGAAAAGTATATTTTTAACAATTTCCCAAGGTGATCCTGTTGCATGAAGACAGAAAACTTTTTTTTTAAGGACTGTTGGAGATGGGCAGGGCAATGCGATCATTGAGAAAGGAGCCCTTAGTATTCTGAGTTTATTGATATCCCTATGTACTTTTGTAAAAACAGGGTCTACAAACTGGGGCTTTCTGATCCAAACGTCAACTGTTTTCAGTATCTGAAAGTCTGATTGATCTTGTGGAAAACACACATGAGCAGAAAGCAAAGGTGGCACCCGAGAAGGAGTTGCAGTGTTGTTCAGTGAAATTGAGGGGAGATTTTCCAGCCCACTCCTGATGTTTCTCCTCAGGCTGTGCGCTGTGGAGTGAGTAGAGTTAGTGTCACGGCCCCGTCTTGCTGTGACTTACATAATTGTTGTAAGGTGGTGCCAAGCTAAAGCTTGGGCACATTTGACATGGTGGTTGTACAAACGGTGGAGGCAGAGCAGGGATAGAAGATGCACAGCTACTTAAACACATGAATGGATATGTTGATGTGCCATCTGTGAACCTGCTTTCTGCTGTGAGTCGAATTCCAAGCAGTTGGTTCAGTCTTCCAGGTTCGCTTCAGGTCTCCAAAAGGGAGGTTTGCTCCCAATGTTTGTGGCATTTTTCTGTTGTATAAGCTCTGGAGTTCCGAGAGTCTGGTGAAGGGGTATGGGAGTGGTGGAAGCTAAGGAGTTTTGCTTAAGTTTCATTAAATGAAAACTTGTATAGCATTCCTGAGAAGCATGAAATTTTCAGAGAACTTTTAACCAACCATTTCTTGGATGATTTTTGATCTTGGGGAACTTGGGGTAGGAGGGGACACGAAACCTTGTGGCAGACTCCAGAAATGCTTTAGCGTGTCTCAGTAACCCAAATGTTGTGTCTACACAAGGACCGGGTATTGCTGTGGTTTCTTTTTTTATTTTTTTGAGATGAAGTCTCACTCTGTCACCCAGGCTGGAGTGCAATGGCGCGATCTCGGCTCACTGCAACCTCCGCCTCCCAGGTTCAGGCAATTCTCCTGCCTCAGCCTCCTGAGTAGCTGGGATTACAGGCATGTGCCACCGCGCCAGCTTATTTTTGTATTTTTAGTAGAGATGAGGTTTCGCCATGTTGGTCAGGCTGGTCTCAAACTCCTGAGCTTGTGATCCACCCACCTCCGCCTCCCAAAGTGCTGGGGTTACAGGTGTGAGCCTGTGGTTTCTTTTGAAGAAAGAATTCCATGAAACTGTTTTCTACACTACTATATCCTCATTCCTGAAGCTGAAGTAATTAGTAGAAATAGGACTGCTCTTAAAATAATGTGATATAATTACTTTTAGGTTTGGAAAACTAGAAAAGGCTGCTAAAAACAGGGAGTTATGAAATACGAGAGGAGAGGAACTTTATTCATTTATTTATTTTTTGTGACAGTCTCGCTCTGTCATCCAGGCTGGAGTGCAGTGGCTTCATCTCAGCTCATTGCAACCTCTGCCTCCCAAGTTCAAGTGATTCTCCTGCCTCAGCCTCCTGTGTAGCTAGGATTACAGGTGCCTGCCACCACACCCAGGTAATTTTTGTATTTTTAGCAGAGACAGGGCTTCACTATATTGGCCAGGCTGGTCTCAAACTCCTGACTTCAAGTGATCTGCCTGCCTCGGCCTCCCAAAGTGCTGGCATTACAGGTGTGAGCCATCGCGCCCGGCTGAAACTTCAGAGGTCTTGGGTTCAACTTCCTGGAATCACCTTTATCTTTCTCTTCCAAGTCTTTGTCTGGCTTCATACTGATAGACAATATAAGCCAATGCTACACTTCTCTACTAAGTCACTGAAATTTACAGGGGTGGGCACCGACCTTTGACCCGCCCATCCGCCCTTTGTCTCTGGAGTGCAGTATTCCAACACTTGCTATCCCTGACCTCAGAGTTTGGCTCAAGCGTTTTTTTAATTTTCCCCGAGAATCACTTGGGTAGAACATAAAAGTCCGGACATCGTGTCTTTTGTCTGAAAAATAGCATTGGCATTGCAGCCAGACACAGCAGTAAAAATTTCCTGCTTGTTTGACTTTAAATATGTAATTCAATCTGTTAAGCCTTTGTGTTCTCACTTGTGAAATGTTATCACTAATACCTTGCATGAATTGAATAACAACACATCTGTAAAATATCTGGTATACAATAAAGACAATAAGTTACATACTTTGCTTGGACAAATAACATATTTGTGATAAAATTACTGTTTGTCACTGATTGCAACCTTTCAAAGTAGGACACCATGAGTCTGGGTTAAGCAGGGAATGCTGAGAAGGAAACACAAATGTAATTTAGAGAGGCAGTTAAAGGTGAGCCTATGGTAAGAGAGCAACCAGAGCCACTCTTCACAGGGCGAGTCCTGTTGGCTCTCTGACAAAAGCATGTGTGGGCAAACAGATACCTTGACACTCTCTTCAAAAGGCCAAACTCTAGTGACAAGGTTTGCATCTCTGGCAAACAGTCTTAAAAAGCTAAGTTCTTTAAAACATGCAGACACAAATTGTTGTGTTTTACACAAAATAATTTTTAGTAAAAGTACATTTACGCTTGTTTCGTTTTTTTTCACGTGTCTCTGCATAAGTCTGTGTTATTGTCTCCCTGGCACTCTTTTCTCAAGCCGAACTTTAACCTTTTCTCCCCTGCCCTGGAATCCTTTCCATATTCTCCCTGAATCCTGGCTTCCCATGGTGTGCAGATTTTAATGGCAGAGTATCCAGGGTTCGTAACTTTTCACCGTCGTGATAACAATGTAACTTACATAAACCTCTTGGCTTTACAAACAGATTTCATAGGCAAGATTTGGTTTTCTCCTCCTACTAACTCTGTGTGGTAGGTTATCTTACTTCTGAGAATAATACGATCGAGGCTGGGAGAGGCAGCAAAGCAAAAAATATCAGGTCATGGCATGCTTCATCTTATCTTCTATTACCCATCTGCTTCATCTTTCATACAACATTGTCTCCTTTGCAGAGAAAAATCTTGTATTGACCGGTGGATATTTTAATCTGCATTAAAAAATTATGATCCAAAGTATTGCTTTAGTTAGGCCAGTGCTTCGTGGAGACTCCTATGTTGTTGTGTATATGACTATATTAGGATGGCCAGAAAAGGGAAATTGTCTTGGTTGTTAAGAAACTGCTGAGTGTTAAAAAAAAAGGAGAAGGAAATATATTATTTCACTCAAAATGAGAACATTTAAGTTACTAAAACAAAACATGATTTGAATAATTATGAGTTCGAAGTCCACATGGGCTTACAGTCTTGCTAGTGAGATTCCCTGAAGGGCTTTTCTAGAACCTTGCTCAGCAACTAGTGAAAAAAAATGCTTGAAAAACAAAGACAATTCTGCCAGTTCCCTGTTGTGGTTATATACTTTTGCTTGGGTAAAGTTTTACATAATAAATTTGCTTGAGACAAAGTTTATATAATAAAGTGCGATGTAAAGAATGAGCTGTGGTTTTATACAGCTGACTTAATTGCAGAGAAAGCACATTGAACACTTTCGTTGAAACTTACAGAGCCACGTAAATGATTTAAATCTCACCACGTCCCTGAAAGATTAGTAAACGCTTTTCTTTTTGTCACAGAAGCCCAGAAATGAATGTTAACTAAAATGCTACTCCATTTGTAAAATATAATTTGCTACAAAATTGAAACTCATTCTTTGTGTTAGTAGAATTGAGTTGAGGAGGCAAGAAAGGAGCAGGCAGACCCTGTGGTGCTTGATGATTATTTTGAAAGTTGTTACTTCTGGCTTTGGTTGGTGGTTATCTTTTTTTTTGAGACAATCTTGCTCTGTCACCCAGGCTAGAGTGCAGTGGCGTGACCTTGGCTCACTGCAACCTCCACCTCTTGGGTTCAAGCGATTCTCTTGCCTTAGCCTCCCGAGTAGCTGGGACTATGGGTGCATGCCACCATGCCCGGCAAATTTTTTGTATTTTTTAGTAGACACAGGTTTCACTGTGTTAGCCAGGATGGTCTCGATCTCCTGACCTCGTCATCTGCCTGCCTTGGCCTCCCAAAGTGCTGGGATTACAGGTGTAAGCTACCGTGCCTGGTCCCATTTCTTCTCTTTTTTTCTTTTTTTTTTTTTGAGACAGGGTGTCGCTTTGTCACCCAGGCTGAAGTGCAGTGGTGTGATCACTGCTCATTCTATCTTGACATCCTGAGTTCGGGCTCAAGTGATCCTCCCACCTCAGCTTCCTGAATAGCTGGGACTATAAGCATGCACCACCATGTCCAGCTAATTTTTTTCTGTAGGGAGGAGGTCTTGCTATGTTGCCCAGGCTGACTTGTACTCCTGGGCTCAAGTGATCCTCCCACCTGGACCTCCCAAAGTGCCAGGATAACAGGCACAATTCATGTGCCCAGAAAATGACAGACAGTCTTTTATCTGAAGTGTGATAGGCCACGGTTACCAGGAAAGAACGCCAACAGTGGCTGCACTTCACCCAGTGTTCTCACACTTTTATTTCTTCTTGGCGTGGATACCTGTACACACAGATTCATACGCACTGTATACATACCCACTATCGATTCTAAAGAAATATGACTTTCTTTTTGACAAATACACCTGAACTTATATATCCAAATGCAGCCTACCCACTTCCAAATGAAAGCATATTTCTATATTATCGTGATTTTCCAGCGTTGGGGATTTCACTTTTGGGATTTTGTTTTTTTATTGCACTTTAAGTTCTGGGGTACAGGCGCAGATCATGCAGGATTGTTGCATAGGTACATACATGGCAATGTGGTTTGCTGCCTCCATCTGCTCATCACCATATCTGGCATTTCTCCCCATGTTATCCCTCCCCAATCACCCATGCCCCCGCTGTCCCTCCTGTAGCCTCCCCAAAAGACCCCAGGGTGTGATGCTCCCCTCCCTGTGTCCCTGTGTTCTCATTGTTCAACACCCGCCTATGAGTGAGAACATGCGGTGTTTGTTTTTCTGTTCTTGTGTCAGTTTGCTGAGTTTTTTAAATACCTTCCAGGGTAGTAGGTTTTGCTCCTTAGGGTAGGTTTGCTTTTTGAGAACAGCTTAACATCATTTGAAACTGAGCGAAGTAGACAAGCAGTCTGAGTAGTGTCACCTGCGGCAGAACATGAGCAGAGGGCATGAGAAATCCTGCCTGAGGAGGAGTTCCCAACCTTGTTGCTCTAATCTCTTTTATAAAGAACTGCCAGAGTTGACTTTTAAAATGTGAACTTTGGGGATGAAGTTTTTGGATGCCAAGGCCGCCTCTTTGCAGAGTAAAAGTATCAAGACCTTCCCTAATTGAGCTCAACCTAGCTTTAGAGCCTTACTTCCTATGACAGTGCCATTAACTCTGGTTACTTACATTGATTACCTGACTTTCAATATTTACCAACTCTATGCCTTTGCCCACGTTGTTCCTATGGAATAGCCTTTCCTTATTCCCATAGATTTATATTTATTACCCCTCTTTTTCAGAAGTTTTAATGTGGCCTTCTTCATTCCTGTTGAGTTCCTATTTGTCTTTAGAGAGTTGCATAATGACAGTTTCCTTATCTTCCCCATTGTGAGTTAATCTCTCTGAGCTCCAATGGTATTTTGTGTTGACGTCCATCTTTTAGTTTAGCTGCTAGAACCACTCAGATTTTGGTTTAAGGGCCTTCAGTTTTATATGACTAACCTTTAGCAGTGACTTACAGTAATCCATAGTAAATGTTCAATACTTGTTTTTAGCATTGAAGTTTTCTCTTTTTTTAATAGAGGCAAGGTCTCACTATGTTGCCCAGGCTGGTCTCGAACTCCTGGGCTCAAGTGATGCACCTGCCTTGGCTTCCCAAAGTACTGAGATTACAGGCATGAGCCACTATGCCCAGCCCTGAAGATGGTTTCAAAGGGGACCCCCAAGATATTTTGAGTAATGAATGTAGCTTCTCACGGATATTTAGAGACAATACTCATTAGGCATGTACATTCTATATTCAAATTTTTTTCTTTTTTATTTCATTAATATTAGAGAGATCCATAATGGCAGATGGCTTGTTCACTAGCTCTTCTTTACAAAGTGACTTTGAAAACCTTCCCACAAAGAGGCAGGATCTGTATTTCCTACCCTCAAATCTGGATTCAGAAGTAATGCTCCATTACTCCTGAAGCTAAGTCACAAAAGCAATATGGCTTCGGCCTGGTTCTCTTGAGGCACTTGGGACCAGTCACCATGCTGTAAGGAAGCTTCAGTAGTCTGCAAAAAGGACTGTGTAAGGGAAACCCAGCCCACAGTCCTGACTGAAGTCCTGACTGACAGCCAGCACCAGCATACCGGCCATATAAGGGAGCTGTTTGAAAGTATATCCTGAAGTCTCCCAATGAGCTTCCCCATCTGAGGCACATGGAGCCCACATAAGCAGTTCCCACTGAGTCCTGCCCAAGCTACAGATTTATGAGCAAAATAAGTGATTTTTTTAAGCTACTAAATTTTGGAGTGATTTATTATGTAGCAATAGAGAACTGATCTTTCCTGTATATAGGTCATAAATCACAAAATTTTGATTTGTAAATCTTTTTTTTTGTGTGTGTGTGTGACAGAGTCTTGCTTTGTCACCAGGCTGGAGTGCAGTGGTGCAATCTCAGCTCACTGCAACCTCCACCTCCCAGGTTTAAGCAATTCTTCCGCCTCAGCCTCTGGAGTAGCTGGGACCACAGGTGCGTGCCACTACGCCTGGCTAATTGTATTTTTAGTAGAGACGGGATTTCAATGTGTTGGCCAGGATGGCCTTGATCTCTTGACCTCATGATCCGCCCGCCTCAGCCTCCTAAAGTGCTGGGATTACAGGCGTGAGCCACTGCTCCTGGCCGATTTGTAAGTCTTTTATATTATCTTATTTCCCTTGTTTCAGAGATAGGACATGAATAGTCCAGAGTGCAAGTAGATTTCAGGTATACTGTTATTGTGCTCATCTGCTTGGAGGAAGGTGCTTTAAAGAACAGACTCCCTGATCTGAAGCGAGGAGCCATGGGCTTGAGGTAGAATTTGGGCAAGAGGCTTCATCTCCCTGAGACCAGTTTCTTCTCCTGTTAAATGGGAACAATCATAATAATAGACCTATATTCATCTTTCTTCTTCCCCCATTCATTTAACAATGATTCACACATTAACTGAAATGAGCTGTGCAAGCAATAAACATATAAGGATGAATATTACAAATTTCTTGTTCTGATGGAGTTCACAGCTTATGGGGGAGACAGTAATGTAGTGAAGCTATTATTTCAAAACAGCGCAGTAAGTACCATTAGAGATATAAGTGTAGGGTTAAATTGTGACTAGAGGCGAGAGTGATCAGTTATGCCTTTGAGCGGTGGGGGCTGTTCCACAGAACAGGAGATACCAGATCAGTCTGTCAAAGGATGACTAGGTGTCACCAGGTAGAAAAAGATCTGAAGGGCATTCCAGAGATGAAAAATATATAAAGACATCAATGTATAAGAAAACATTGTCTTCAGTCAACTCTAAAAATTTGAGGTCTAGAGGGTAAGGAACAAGATTAGAACTAGGCAAAGAGAGTCTTGTGTACTCTGGAAAAGAGTTTGGATTTTGTGTAGGTGAAACGGAACCTCCAAAATAAACTACAGAGGTAGCAGGATTGGGCTGTAATTTAGAAAGATCTGGAGCGGTGGAGAATGGACTTTGCAGGAGGCAGCGGAGACAGAGGAAAGAGAAAAACAGGATGCTGGCTGGTCTGGCTGGCTCTTTAGGATGCTAATCTAAAAATCCGGGTGAGACAGGCCTGCTTTACAAGAGCTTCTGAAGGAAGCATTACACATAGAAAGAAACAACCAGTATTAGCCTTTCTAAAAATATACCAAAAAGTAAAGAGCACCAACATAAAGAAGAATTTACATCAACGAACGGATAAAACAGCCAGTTAACAACAAATGGCAGTAACCCTAAATTTAAATGGACTAAATCCCCCAGCCAAAACCCAATGGCATGTTACATCCAGACCCATTTCACATGCAAGGATACACAAAGACTCAAAACAAAGGGTAGGAGAAAGATTTACCAACCAAATGGAAAGCAAAAATAAATAAATAAATAAATAAAAAGCAGGAGATGCAATTCTCGTATTGGATAAAATAGATTTTAAAGCAACAAAGATATAGTGGTAAAAGGATCAATGCAACAACAAGAGCTAACGATCCTAACACCGAGATACATAGAGACTTAGATTCAATGAGACAGAAAATTAATAAGGATATCAAGGACTCGAACTCAGATCCGGAACAAGTAAACTTAATAAATATTTACAGAGCTCTCCACTTCAAATACACAAAATATACATTCTTGTCAATACCACATCACACCTACTCATAGGTTTAAATGAAACATTGATTGGTCATTATTAATAC
>CM052662.1:81298264-81308498 GCA_028533165.1 Leontopithecus rosalia
AAAAAAAAAAAAAAAAAAAGACTTTCACTTCAAGAATGGGTCTGTATATCAAAGTTTTATTATTTTAATTGAACTAAAAGGTTTTGAGGGCCTATAAGACTAGCTGCTTAAAAATAATATATTAATTAGACACAGTCTCAAAACCTTATGGTATCATGAAGGGAGGAATGGATCAGTGTGAACAAGTAAATAAATAACCACTAAAATGGGAACTAAGGTGAAGATGAGAGGTACAAAGTCTTTTGGGGGCAAAATCAGAGAGAAATTCCCTAAGTCTGAAGAATCAGGGAAAGCATCATGGTAGAAATAGACTTTGAAGATGGAGACTGAATACATGTCATCCTAGACCCAGGAGGGAGGAAAAGTAAGGACGTGTTACAGGAACAGTGAATGGTACCATGTGGCCAAAATGGACCTCACATGTCAGAAAGTCATGGCACATATGTCTCTAAGATAACTTGGTCCACATATTTTCCTACCTCATTTTCTCGGAAGTGATGAATAAGTGAAGTCTTCCGAGCAGAAGAGTGTCCTAATCAGAGCACGCATGAGGAAGACAAAGCAACCAGCAGTGAGTGGGGTGAATCCAAATGTCTGAGTAGGAGCAAGAGCCATGTCGGGAGGCACATCAGTCGTCTAGACAAGAGGCAACACATGCCTGAACTGAGCAGGCCACAGCAGAAGGAAGGAAGGAAGAAGAAAAACATGGAATGAGTACTTGCATTTCAGGAACTGCATTAAGTGCTTGATATCTATTATTCCATTTAACGGAAAATAAAGATGAGTATGAGAGGCACCATGGGGATTAGGAAAAAGAATGAGATCAGTATTTATTGACGACTTCATATAAAATGTGTAGCTCTCATCCAGTCCTCCCAATTGGCTACGTAGGGAACGTGATATTCCCTGTTTTATACATAAGGATATCAAGACTCTGGTGAGCTTAACTAACTGGCTGAAGACAAAGAGAGCAAGCAGCACAACGTGATCTGAACTGAGACTTACCTGACTGCAAAATACACGCTCTTCCCACCCTGTGTACCACAAAGCCTACAGAATCTTCCTTAATCCACGATTCACTAGGCACAGGGTATGCGAGGTAAGGACAAATAAAAAATTACTTGTGAGTTGTGAAAGATGATTCATTAGTAGTGGTGTCATTTACAAAAGCATAATAGAGACAATCAGTTGGCGTTTGGAGTCTCATGAACATAAGTTAATGGACTTCACTTTAGCTATGCTGAGTTTAAAATTCTGGCTGGTTAACTAATTAAGAAAGTCTTCACAACAATTGGAAATTGCTAGATTTTAGAATCATCAGGAGAACAATTTTGAGATGAAGGGAAAAGAGATTGAAGAAATTCATGTGTAAAGTAATGTGATATGAGAAGTCACATGTGGCAAAGAATGTGGAGAAGACGATATTTTGATTATGGAGCAGGAGGAAGAGAAACCAGCTAGTGAAGGAGATGAAAGAGAAGTTTCCAGAATGATAAAAGAATCAGCAAGCTATGGTATGACAGAGGCCATAGAAGGAGAACGTTCCAAAAAGTGAAATTTCTGCAGAAACAGCAAGGAGAATGAAGACTGAAACAAGTCCGTTAGATTTGTCGTATATGAAACTGAACTCCCAGTGACTTTCCAGAAGGTGGTTTCCTAGTGCGGTAAAGGTAGAAGCCATATTACAAGGGGTTAAGAAGTGAATGTATGAGCAGGAAGTGAAAGCAGAATTTGTGTTCTTTTAGAAAAAGTGTGGTAGTGAACGGAAGGAAGATTAGGCAGTAGCCTGCTACGGCAGCAGGGTCAGAGGAGGGTTATTTTAGGATACAGAGGGCCCTGGTCTAATCTGTGGCAGGTCTTATCTGAGGAGAGTTTGGAGATTGTAGGTGGAAGAAAGATAGGGCTTAACGGATAGCGCAAAACTGAGAGGAGGTGACAGCAGCAGAATTAAGAGCAGTGTTCTTGGCAAAGAGCAAGTTACCTTATTTTGAGGTAGCAAAAAGCACAAGAGGGTAACCCTTCAAGAAATATTGAGAGAGTTTACGTGGACAGCCTCATTCTCAAGAGAACATAAAATGAATAGCCAATATCAGGAAGAGAAAAAGAAGATCTTCTCCAAAAGGCTGGAGCTTATACTCTAAAGGGAAGAAAAATGTTTATGTGGGTCACAAATAGAAATTCAGTTTTGAAACGTTACCAAACTTCAAAATTTCTCAGGCTACTCTCTATAGCACGTATTTCCTTTTCTAAAATCGAAGCTGTTGTTCTCTAAAAGTACACATACTTCCCTCGGACTGCAGGGTTATCATTTGGACCAGGAAGGCAGTCCTTTTAGCTGTGGGAAATAGAGCAACTCCCAGGACTCATCTGTGCTTTTCTGAGAAGAAAGTTCAAGATGTTCACTGCAGTAACGTTTGCCAAAGGAAGAACTGTTCTCAATGTCTTTATCAAAGCCTATCAGTTGTATGATTTTAATTTGACAACAAGTAACCATATCACCTTCTGGTAAAACGTTTTGTTTCACATGGATTAGAACAGAAATCTTAAGATAGCCTCAGTTACCAGAGCTGTTTCCATGGTCACCTTTAATCCCTAAGATTGTCATTATCATTCCTTGATCTGACACTCCTGTGGGATGTATGGTATACAGGAATATTATGTAATCTCACAATAACCTTCTAGTGTAAATATAATTATTATCATTCCCACTTTGCAAATAAGTAAATAAGATTAGGTCACATAACTTCTCCAGGGTCTCAGAACTAGTAATGGTCGAACCAATAACCAGTCCTATACGGATTTAAAAGCCTGTGCCACCAAAGACTAAGCTTTACCACATCACAATTCCCTCGGATATTTTGTTACATACAGGTTTTTTCTTGTTCTCTCATCTCTTTGGTTATTTAAGAAGTCGCCTTTCTGCCCTCCTCCTCACCAGGAGAGTATAAATTCTTTGAAATCAGATACAAAGTCTAGTATCCTTTTCAAAAATTATAGAATATGTATAAATGAAGAAAAATAATTTAGCTGTGTTTTAGACAGCATTAGAATATATTGTTCAGCACAGTAAAATATATTTGAAATTTGATAAGCCAAAAATGTGGTTTTTATTGAATATTTTGTGAATCTTTCTTAAAAGGTCAAATTTGTAGACTTCTAAGTATAATAAACACTTGTAGCAGAAAAAAAAATTCCAGTATCCTTGAAACACAGTCTGAAATATTGTACATAACTCAAAAAATGTAAAAGAGAATTGAAATAAGAGTAAAATCAACTCAGAATCTTGCTCCATTTTTCATCACATCTGCTTTGTTTTCACTATGCTTCCTACACTTCACCCCCTCTCCCACTGGTTTCAAGACAATATGCAAGTTTGGGAATGTAACTATTATTGTAAAAAATAACACCATAAAACAGCTTCTATAAATAAGATTTTTGTCAAGTGTGTAAATGCAGTGAAGATGAATACAGATTCTTCACATCAACAATTACATAGGAAGATTGAAGCTGAAAATTCCCTGAGTCCTTCCCTTTAGAGAGAATGCTCCGTTTCATTCAACAGCTGTTCATTGAGTGCCTTCTATTTGCCTCACCCAGTTCCTGCCCTCTGAGTTCTCAGACAAGTAGGGGAAGCAAACAGGTGTTATACAATTACAGAACAGCCTAGTAGTGCCAGAACAGAAGTCGAAGGGATGGCTTTTTCATCATTAATGTATGTATTTCAACCTGACTTCCCAATATGGGCTCATTTCCTTTTGACATCAATATGAAGCCTCAAATGAAACCACACAGTGTATTTCATTTCAAAATGAAACTCATGACACAGCTAAGAAGTGAGTCATCCTCAGAGACCATGAAATTTCAATCCCAGTGGCTGAAAGACTGGCTGCATCTTTTCTATCATTAAGCTGCGTTATGTATTTCTCAGACCAAACTGTTTTTAACCATCCATTTTAATGTAGGTGCTGACTGTCAGAATGGCTCTGTTTTGTACAATAATGATAAAACCTGCAACTCTCCACAGTCACTAAAAACCGAGTTTGAACAAAGGGGAAAAAAAAGAGGGGAAATTATTGTTCTCACTGACCTAGATAATAGAGGAAATACGGCGATTTAATCACAATTTTTCCACAGTGATTATCCTCACAGCCTAAGCTGTATTCATTACTATTTTAGCCTATTGTGTAAGGTATAGAATTTCGTAAGGTAACAAAAGGCTACATCCTTTCACTTTGGAATGCAAAAAATGAATAAATAAATAGAGCTAGGAAATCTTGGAGTGAAGTGTGCATGCAGGCCAATGACACATTTCAGTATTTGTGAGAATGCCACAAAGTTAGCTTCCTCTGCCCTATGGGTAATGTCATAGCTGCTTGCTGTTTCCCATCCTTCTCTTGAAAAAAAAAAAAAAGCCTCAGTAATTTCTCTGGGTTAGAACACAAGACAGTGTGTGCCAATAGACCACCCCACCCTGACACATCAAAACACACACATAACACAAAAGAACAGAGAGAGAAATTTCATCTCACTAATTCGGAAACAAATTCACCCTTACCTCAACTTTGAGCTAATTTTTAAGAAGTGTTTTTGTGTGTTCCAACACACCAAATCTTTTATGTGATCTTGTATCATCTCAATTTCCATACTCCTTCCCTTCACTCCTATTGTCACTTCTCAAAGTTGTGAAGACATATTTCTACTTCAGGACTGCCAAGCTAAGGTTGTACAAGTAATGCACAGACAAGTGAGTGTGAATTTTTTTTTTTTTGACACGGAGTTTCGCTCTTATTACCCAGGCTGGAGTGCAATGGCACGATCTTGGCTCACCGCAACCTCCGCCTCCTGGGTTCAGGCAATTCTTCTGCCTCAGCCTCCTGAGTAGCTGGGACTACAGGCGCGCACCACCATGCCCAGCTAATTTTTGCATTTTTAGTAGAGACGGGGTTTCACCATGTTGACCAGGATGGTCTCGATCTCTTGACCTCGTGATCCACCCACCTCGGCCTCCCAAAGTGCTGGGATTATAGGCGTGAGCCACCACACCCGGCCTGAGTGTAAATTTTTAAAACCTTCACAGAGGCCAGCCCCAATGCTGCAGATCACATGCAAACCACATGATGGCTTCCAGTGGCAGCAACATGCATCAAGACAAGAAGTGTAGTTCCTGTAGTGCTCACTGGAAAATCCTAATGAATCACCAACTATATGACAAGCAAAGAAATTGCCAGCCTGCACTCAACCTCTTTATTCTCTGTAACACAGAAGTGACAGTAAACCCGAAAGAAGTGCTTAGATTTCACAACTTCTGATAGTTTGCTTTTGGTCTCATCAAGGTCCTTCTTAGATACTTATCAGCTGAAAACATGGGTAGGACATAGAATTACTTCCACAGTGATCATCATTTTTTTTTTTGACATAGTTTTGCTCTTGTTGCCCAGGTTAGAGTGCAATGGCACAATCTCGGCTCACTACAATCTCAGCTCACCCCAACCTCCACCTCCCAGGTTCAAGCGATTCTCCTGCCTCAGCCTCCCTAGTAGATGGAGTTACAGGCATGTGCCACCACACCTGGCTAATTTTGTATTTTTAGTAGAGACAGGTTCTCCATGTTGCTCAGTCTGGTCTCAAACCCCTGACTTCAGGTGATTTGCCCACCTTGGCCTCCTAAATGTCTGGAATTACAGGCAGGAGCCACGGCACCCAGCCAGTGAACTTCATCTTCTATTGACCTTACCAACTTTTTTCTCCTTAACCTAAAAGGAGAGACCCTACCAATTTTACTGTACAACTAGATCAAATTTAATTTTTCTTTCCCTCTCCACAATGGAGTTATGTCTTACTCCAGGACTAGGTGGGTTAGCCCATAAAGTGAAAATTTTATGTAATTCAAATTACCCTTGAAAACCCCAAAAGTCCCCCATAGAGTGCAGTGTTCTCTGTTGGTGATCTTATCAGTTCCCCTAATATTTCTCTAGGGCTTTTGATTAATTTTCAATTCCTACATTGAGCATGTCAACAAATCCTTCACCACTCATTTACCAACTCCCTTGAAAATCCATTTCACATCTTTACTGTTGATCAGGAAAACCCCTAACATCATTTATATAATTGTTCCATGGATTTTTGTTTTAACCCAGAGCCTTGCTCTGTCACCCAGGCTGGAGTGCAGTGGCATGATCTCTGCTCACTGCAACCTCTGCCTCCTGGGTTTAAGCAATTCTCCTTCCTCAGTCTCCTGAGTAGCTGGGATTACAGGCACGCGCCACCATGCCCAGCTAATTTTTGTGTTCTTAGTGGAGATGGGGTTTCACCATGTTGACTGGGTTGGTCTCGAACTCCTGACCTCAAGTGATCCTCCTGCCTCGACCTCCCAAAGTGCTGAGATTACAGGCATGAGCCACCACACCCAGCTCATTCCATAGATTTTTACTAAAGACATTGGCCGGGCCGGGCGCGGTGGCTCAAGCCTGTAATCCCAGCACTTTGGGAGGCCGAGGCGGGTGGATCACTAGGTCAAGACATCGAGACCATCCTGGTCAACATGGTGAAACCCCGTCTCTACTAAAAATACAAAAAATTAGCTGGGCACGGTGGCGCGTGCCTGTAATCCCAGCTACTCTGGAGGCTGAGTCAGGAGAATTGCCTGAACCCAGGAGACGGAGGTTGCGGTGAGCCGAGATCGCGCCATTGCACTCCAGCCTGGGTAACAAGAGCGAAACTCCGTCTCAAAAAAAAAAAAAAAAGACATTGGCCATTTCAGGCTTGATTAAATCTTTTGCCTGCTAGAATGAACAAATAATTACACCACTACTTATCCTAACCACTGAGCCCATCTCTGGGTTTCCATCTCTACCACTGTCTCTCTGTTCCTGCCTCATTTCTTTCCTTCCTTCCTCTTTCTTTTTGTGACACTCAATTCCAATAAATTGCTCATAAGATTATCTATATAGAGGGAATATTCTCAAGAATTTATAAGCCCATTTACCTGATTTTTCTCATCGTAATTATTTTTTATTGCTCTCACTTATTCATTTATTCATTCATTCATTCATTCCACAAATAGTGGACACCAGCTACATACCAGACACCATCCCAGGCATTGGAGACATATCAGTATTCACTTTCAGTGGGATAGACAGTACAGAAATATACACCTGATAGACAGTCAGGCAGGAGTGAGTGTTAAGATGAGGACTGAGGACAGGGTTGTCAGGCCTCTGAAAAAGTGACATTTGAGCGAAGAGCTAAGTAAGCCAGGAGATGAGCCATGTGAAGTATCTGGGGGAGCAGTGTTCATGACAGAGGGAGCAACAACGGTAGAGGCCTTCACAAAACAGTGGGATTCAAGAATTCCAGAAACAGCAAGGAAATGTTCAGTATGAATGAGCTGAGAGCCCAAAGGGGAAATTGACATGTGATTGAGTTTGAGAGCTGGCCAGAATCCAGGAGTGCTTTTGAGTTTTATTTGTGAATATTAAGCAAAGCCCTGGGCCCTGGGTCCTTTTGAACAGGGAGGTTGCATGATCTGAGGCATTTTTTAGAAGGATTTCTCCAGCTGTTAAGTGGAGAACAGTGTGGGAGTGTGGTGTAGAGAAGGAAAGGCAGGAGACTGTGGAGTCTCCTCCAACCCTGTAGCATTGCCCAGTGTCTCAAATTCGTGTTTTCCAGAATTGAACTTTTCTGTCAGGGAAAACAATTGAGAAAAGATTTCTAGTTAAGTGGTTTTGTTCAGATGCTTTGCAGCTTTCAGAGAGTCCTTCCCTCCCTCTCTGTAGGTCTGATTCTCTACCAGGAAACCAGCTCTGAAGCTGGTCCTGAGGGCAAGACGCCCTGGTGCCCAGATGTCACCTGGGCCCATGTGACTGCAGTGAATGCTGCCCTCTTTCCAGTGGAGGAGTCCAGCTGCTCCCTTTCTTTTTACATAGGAGAGCTTCTGGAAGCTTTATGAAAAAAATAACAATAGCTCAAAATGAAAACTTCAATGTTATTTCTTTAACCCCCCAAAAAAGCTAAATGTTTCTAATAATGTGTATTTAATATGGACAGTAAATTTTCGACTAAAACATATTGAATATGCATACAATAATTCTGAAATACCAAGAAGAAAAATACTACCTTTAAAAAATTACCTTCTTAAGCTCAGAAGCCCTCCAGAAAAATCAATTGTGAATAATCTCCTGATGTTTAAGATCTGAATGTTTTCACTATGGCACACACGTGCACACACACACACACACACACACACACACACACACACACCCTTCCTTTCATAGTCTTATCATGAGGAAGGTGAGAAGCAAGCCTCCTTCTCTTGAGGAGCAATGACTTTTTGTAAGTGGGTATGTTTTTACAACAAAGGGCCTGTTACTTCAGATTTGTAAAAACTAGTTCAATATTTCATTTTAATCCCTTTGTTAAATACCAGTTTAGATAGCATTTTTAGTGTCTGGGAAGTCTGTCAATGTAAAAGATTGAGTTTTGAATCTGTAAGAAGTAATTTTTTAACTTCACCTTTGACTTAGTAAAAATCAAATAATGAGGGTGTTTGTTTTGTTTTGTTTTGTTGTTTTGTTTTGTTGAGACAGGGACTTGCTGTATCACCCAGGCTGGAGTGCAATGGTGTGATCATAGCTTACAGCAGCCTCCACCTCCTGGTCTCAAGCAATCCTCCCACCTCAGCCTCCTGAGTAGCTGGAATTACAGGCATATGACACCATATATTTCATATTTTTTGTAGAAACAGGATTTTGCCATGTTGCCCAAGCTAGTATCAAACTCCCAGCCTCAAACAATCTTCCTGCCTCGGCCTCCCAAAGCATTGGAATTAGAGGTGTGAGCCACTGTGCCCAGCCAAATAATGAGGGTATTTTTAATAAAAAGGAAAAAAAAAGAAGATCGAGGTAGCTTACGAAAAATATATGTTGCAAATTGTCACTAAAATCTTCATTTCTTTTGTATATGCATATGTGTGTGTACACATATAGATACATGTATGCATATATTTAAATTTTTTATCAAGTATGTCTAGACTATTTTTATTTAAACCTCTGGCAACCCTATCACTTAGCTCCACTCAATGCCACCACACCCCTATTCTACTCATTGACGCTGCTCAACTGCCTGAGTGCATCTACTGCCTGCTAGGATCATGCCAAGGAAAGCAGGTGTGATTCTTTAGGTCATCTGGATCCACTGAAGTTTTCAGAGAAGGAGAAGAGTATAATTTTTCAAGCCTTTTTTGTGCAGGAACTATGCATTAGCACTGTGGTAGGCAAAGGAGATATAACTACAAATGAAAGAGTCTGTGCCCTTACAGAGCGATGTGCCACCACATGGAAAATAGGGACGCTGCAGGTACCAAGTCCCAGGGCAAAACGACAGTAGGAGCCTTTGTCATAGTCAAAGAAGAAGAGATAGTGAAGCCAGAGAAACCCCAAGGACATGGCAGAATTAACTGGACTTCGTCACCCATTTAACTGTCAAGTTTTCTCTCTTTGCCAAATCTCAGTTAATTCTCCCCAGGATTTTCCCTATAGACATTTATAACACTTTAGAACTTTCTGAGTTATCCAAGTTTAGAGACAGCTATACAGAGTTTCCTCCTTTATTTGCCTATAAATAAATAGAATGAATATTACTGATGAGTACCTGGGTGTTATGGTACTAAAGAAGAGGAAACACCTCCAGAAAAGGTATGAAAATTAAAGTTTTGTTTTATAAAGGCCGTGAGCATAACATATAAGTACTAACATCCTCATTAAATAAATACCATTCCTCACACTCTATGCAATATTACAATACTTTCTAGTATTTCAACAGAAAATGACAAGGCCAAAATTTTGGCTCAATCTGAAATCTGGCAGGCATGACGTTTAGTGACTCTATAAGGTTATCTTTCTTCTAAGACCTTCTCAAAACAAAATGCAAGGCTAGGGGCTGTGACTCACACCTGTAATCCCAGCGCTTTGGTAAGCCAAGGTGGGAGAATCATGCAAGGCAGGAGTTTGAAACCAGCCTGGGCAACACAGTAAGACCCCCATCTCTACAAATAAAAAATAAAATTAGTGGGGTACAGTACACATACCTGTAGTCCCAGCTTCTCAGGTGGCTGAGGTGGGAGGATCGTTTGAGCCCAGGAGTTTGAAGCTGCAGTGAGCTACAGTCACACTACTGGCCTCCAGCCTGGGCAACCGAGCAAGACTTTGTTTCTAAAATAATTAATTAATTCAATTTA
>CM052662.1:81308598-81330165 GCA_028533165.1 Leontopithecus rosalia
TTAAAAGAACTTGTTCTAACCCAATGTAAAGAAACTAAGAACTTTGAAAAAAGGTTTGACGAAATGCTAAAAAGAATAGACAATATAGAGATGAATATAAATGAACTAATGGAGTTGAAAAATACAACACAAGAACTTAGTAAAATATGCACAAGTTTGAATAGCCGAATTGATCAAGCAGAAGAAATGATATCAGAGGTCAAAGACCAACTTAATGAAATAAAACGAGAAGACAAGAATAGAGAAAAAAGGATAAAAAGGAATGAGCAAAGTCTCCAAGAAATATGGGACTATATGAAAAGACCTAATCTATGTTTGATGGGTGTACACGAATGTGACGGAGAGAATGAATCCAAGCTGGAAAATACTCTTCAGGATATTATCCAGGAAAATTTTCCAAATCTAGCAAAGCAGGACACTATTCAACCCCAGGTAAGACAGAGAACACCACAAAGATATCCCTCAAGAAGAGCAACCGCAAGGCACATAATCGTTAGATTCACCAGGGTTGAAACGAAGGAGAGAATACTAAGGGCAGCCAGAGAAAAAGGTCAGGTCACCCATAAAGGGAAGCCTATTACACTTACAGCAGATCTTTTTTTTTTACAAATCTGAAGTAACAGGCCCTTTATTGTAAAAACATACCCACTTACAAAAAGTCATTGCTCCTCAAGAGAAGGAGGCTTGCTTCTCACCTTCCTCATGATGAGACTATGAAAGGAAGGGTGTGTGTGTGTGTGTGTGTGTGTGTGCACGTGTGTGCCATAGTGAAAACATTCGGATCTTAAACATCAGGAGATTATTCACAATTGATTTTTCTGGAGGGCTTCTGAGCTTAAGAAGGTAATTTTTTAAAGGTAGTATTTTTCTTCTTGGTATTTCAGAATTATTGTATGCATATTCAATATGTTTTAGTCAAAAATTTACTGTCCATATTAAATACACATTATTAGAAACATTTAGCTTTTTGGGGGGGTTAAAGAAATAACATTGAAGTTTTCATTTTGAGCTATTGTTATTTTTTTCATAAAGCTTCCAGAAGCTCTCCTATGTAAAAAGAAAGGGAGCAGCTGGACTCCTCCACTGGAAAGAGGGCAGCATTCACTGCAGTCACATGGGCCCAGGTGACATCTGGGCATCAGGGTGTCTTGCCCTCAGGACCAGCTTCAGAGCTGGTTTCCTGGTAGAGAATCAGACCTACAGAGAGGAAGGGAAGGACTCTCTGAAAGCTGCAAAGCATCTGAACAAAACCACTTCTACAAAAACAGGATTTTATCTAAGCTCTATAGCTCTTCATCACTTGATATACAATGAGTAATGGCCTTTTAAGGTAACGGGAAGGCAGCTACTTACAGGGAACTCCTACAAAAAAAAAAAAAGTTTACAAAGACCCTCAACCAAGCTCAAGTCCAAGTGAGGGCAGAGATGACTCTGTAGGCATTTCTGTGCCCATCAAATCTATTGATATTTGTGATATGTGGCTGTGACTACGTGGGGAAATGGTGATAGTCTGAGAAAAGTAAGTCTCAACTGCCTGTATTTAGGCATTAATCTTTTGGTTATCTAACTCCATAACAAACCACCTGAAGCATAGTGGCATAAAACAATAAACATGCTATTACGTTCCTTCATTTTGGTGGTCGGGAATTTTAACAGGACACAATTTGTCTCTGCCCAGTGACATCTGGGGTCTCAGCTATGATGACTTCAAAGGCTGTGAGGTGACTCAAAGGGTATGTCTGGAATAGCAGGGACAGAGAATGCACCTTCAATATTCACTTTCCTTACTCATACAGCTGCTCTGCGGTGGGTGAAGGACAACCTCAGCTGAGGCTGTCACTCAGAGGACCTACATGTGGCCTCTCTAGCAGTTTCAGGGTAATCAGATGTCTTCCATGACAGTTCAAGGTGCCAAAAACAAACTTTCCAGTGAGCAAGAAAGATGCTTCATGGCCTTTCGTGACCCAGTGTCAGAGGTCACCTAGCATTACTTCCACTGCACCGAGCTAGTGCAATTACCAGCCCACTCAGATTCAAGTGGAGGAGAAATAGACCCCAACTCCTGATAGGAGAAATGTCAAATAATAAAAAATAGGCCAGACGCAGTAGCTCACACCTGTAATCCCAGCACTCTGGAAGGCCAAGGCTGTCAGATCACTTAAGGTTGGGAGTTTGAGACCAGCCTGAGCAGCATGGTGGAACTCCACCTTTACAAAAAATACAAAAATTAGCTGGGCATGGTGGTGCACACCCATAGTCCCAGCTACTCTAGAGGCTGAAGCAGGAAAATGGCTTGAACCCAGAAGACGGAGACTGCAGTGAGCCGAGATCACACCACTGCACCCCAGCCTGGGCAACAGAGCGAGACTCTGTCCCAAATAAATAAATAAATAAACACATTAACATTATATAATAGAGACACATAACAAGGCTGAAAATGGTTTAATTAAAAACTAACACAACTTTTACCAACCTTTGGTAAAAATGGATAAAGAAAAAAAGTATAAAAAAAAAGTCAGGACTTTTAGAAGAAGAAACATACTTGAAAACAGGGGGTGAGGGTTAGGGGAGGGATAGCATTAGGAGAAATACCTGAAGTAGATGACGGGGTGCAGCAAACCACCATGGCACATGTATACCTGTGTAACAAACCTGCACATTCTGCACATGTACCCCAGAACTTAAAATATAATAATTTTTTTATAAAAACTTAGATATATTAAAATGTCTAGAAAAATATCACTTAACAAAAATCCCTTCAAATAGAACACGTTAATAGTTTTATAATCATTAAAGATACTGGGTCTCTAGCAGCTTTTCAATAATCAACTTTATGGGTTTGTTCCTTTATTCTAAATGCCTAACTTGATACCAATACCACACTGTCTTAATTACTATAGCTCCATAAGCAGTATAGACACCAGGTAGTAGAATTCTTCACCTGTATGCTTCTCTTTTAAAATCATTTTCACTATTTTCACTAGAATCACCTAACTAATCTATATACACACACACACACAGAGACACATACACACACACACAGATACACACACACAGAGACACAGAAACACACACCTGCTTGAATCTTAACTGTGTTCGTGTTGAATCTCTAAGTCGATGTTGGAAGAACTGACATTTTAATAAAATTGTGTTTTGTAATCCAAAATATAAAAATAAAATAAAGATACTGGGTCTGCAGTCTAACCACTTGTACTGACTTCTATGACCTTTTCCTCACATAGTGCATATTTGGTTACTGAAGGCTTACAGTCAATTTTTTAAATATAATTACAATTTAGCACAAATTATTCCAGAAAACAGAATAGAAATATATAGAAAACAGAAAACACTCAATTGTTTCTGAGCTTTGCATAACCTTTACTTAAGAAACTGACAAAAGCCATACAAAGGAGGAAAATAATAGGCCAATTTCAATTATGAGCATAGATGTTAAAAATTAAACATAATATAAGCTAAACAAGTCACCCCAAGTATTCTCTAATGTACTGAAATGTTCTAATTTCTTGACCTGCTCAGTAGGTCATTGTTCCTACTGGGTGGGTACACTGGGTTTTTTAAAACATTACCTTTTAAACTGAACAAACAAGCACAAAATGTATTTTGTGTACCCTTCCATTTATAGAATATATTTCATAATTCTTAAAAAACCACTATTATCTAGGAACACCTGACACATTCATTCATTCTCATTAAACACATGTGATATTCATTGACTCTCTCAGAATTCTGTACTTGGTGCTACACAAAGTGTGATCCAACATGCAGTAGAAGCAGCAGCAACATCACATAGAAACTTGTTAAAAATGAATATTCTGGACCCCACCACAGACCTACTAAATTTGAATTTCTGGACATTCAACTCAGGAATATGTGTTTTAACAAGCCTTTCGGGTTATTTGAAGATTCACTCAAACTTGAGAAGCACTGTTCTACATAATAATGACAAGCAAAAGAGGACTTACAAGCAAGAGCCTGGGACTTGAGCCCAAGAGAACTTTAGCCAGAGGCAACTTTGTGTTCAAAATCACACCCACAGCCTTGCCTACAGCACACATTGCACCATGTTGGGTTTTCTTTCTTTGAGGGACCAGCCTGGCCTTGACCAGTCTTATTTCACAGTAAGGATGATAATTTTTCAATGACTCATACCTGAACATCTGTGTTAATTACAGGGCTATGATTCTTCAATTATATTACAAGATTTCTTCTCCATACTGGTGACTGTGGAAGCTAACCAGAGTAAACTTGTTCTGTAGCTCTGAACGAACAGGAAGTGTGTTCATTCCAAATTATCCAGGAACAAGGACTCTCTTTAATTCACTGACTAGTCATCTGTTTGTGGGAATATCCAAACATCCTCCTCCTTCCTGCCACCTCTCTTGTTTTCACTCCTCCCCAGAACCATTGTAAACGAAGGAGAAACGATAGACAGTTACTTTCCTCCAGATACCTGCAAATGACTCTGTGGGACCAGAGACCAGAACAGTTGGCCAGAACAAGACATCTTTTAATCATTGATTAAAATGTTCATTTGAGGGAGCCACAGTGGCTCCGGCCAGTTGTCCTGGCACTTGAGGAGGTGAGGCTATGAGTTCAAGGCCAACCTGAGCAACATAAGAAGCTCTCATTGATTAACTAAAAAAAAAAATGTTCATTTGATAGATAACTAAGCCTTAAGAGGGCTGAATACTCATCAGTGATAGAATTAGAATAAAACATTCTTTTTTATTTTTATCAGATTTGTACTCTTACATAGTTTGAAAAGACATATAATTTTTTTCAATATAAAAAATAGTAGCCCTCAATCCAGAGGCAACATTATTCCTCTCCTTCAGATGATTCTTTGGAATTTATCACTGTATCTCTAAATAATATGATTATATAGCATTTCTTCATGTTTCAGTTTTAGTGATTGTCTACTGGTTTTCTGCCAGGGAAGGTAAAGCTTTAGCTTTCTTTAACCCTCCCTACACCCCACAGTAAACACACTTTTTCTGTTACTACCAACACCCCCTCATTCACTTACCGAGTTGAACTAAAATTTTGGTTAGATCAACATTCACTGTTTACATTATCATGACTATGTAAATGTCATTCACAGCTGAGACATGTAGTCTACTACAATTAATGTCATTTCCTGCACAAGATTTTGTTGATTAGGAATGGGGTAAAGCAAGAGCCAGGTGAGAAGGAACTGCTGTTTGTCTGTCCTTATTTGCTTATAAGCTTAGTATTATATTTACTTATCATCAATTCAATTCCAAACTCTGCCAAAGTTCTAAAACTCCCATCAACATTTTGTGAAACATGGTGTCAGATGGTCTATTAACTTAATCGTCTTAAGAAAATATTTGGCTGGCAAGATGGCCAAATAGGAACAGCTCTGTCTGCAGCCCCCAGCAAAATCAACACAGAAGGTGGGTGATTACTGAATTTCCAACTGAGGTACCCAGCTCATCTCATTGAGACTGGTTAGACAGTGGATGCAGCCCACAGAGGGCAAGCCAAAGTAGGGTGGAATGTCGCCTCACCTGGGAAGTGCAAGGGGTTGGGAAACTCCCTCCCCTAGTCAAGGGAAGCCTTGAGGGACTGTGCCGTGAGAAACAGTGCATTCCAGCCCAGATACTACACTTTTCCCATGGTTTCTGCAACCCACAGACTAGGAGATTCCCTTGGATGCCTACACCACCAGGGCCCTGGTTTCAAGCACAAAACTGGGCAGCCGTTTGGGCAGACACTGAGCTAGCTGCAGGAGTTAATTTTCATACCCCAGTGGTGCCTGGAACATCAGCAAGACTGAACCCTTCACTCCCCTGGAAAGAGGGCAGATGCCAGGTAGCCAAGTGGTCTAACTCAGTGGATCCCACCCCCATAGAGCCCAGCCAGCTAAGATACACTGGCTTGAAATTCTTGCTGCCAGCACAGCAGTCTAAAGTTGACCTAGGATGCTCAAGCTTGGTAGGGGGAAGGGCGTCCACCATTACTGAGGCTTGAGTAGGCAGTTTTCCTCTCACAGTGTAAACAAAGCCACAAAAAAGTTCAAACTAGGTAAAGCCCACTGAGCTCTGCAAAGCCACTGTAGCCAGATTGCCTCTCTAGATTCCTCCTCTCTGGGCAATGAATCTCTGAGAGAAAGGCAGTAGGCTTTCTTATAGATGAAACTCCCATCAACCTAGACAGAGCACTTAGGGAAAGGGGTGGCTGTGATGCAGCTTCAGCAGACTTGAATGTTCCTGCCTGCCAGCTCTGAAGAGAACAGCAGATCTCCCAGCATGGTGCTTGAGTTCTGCTAAGGGACAGACTGCTTCCTCAAGTGGGTCCCTGACCCCTGTGCCTCCTGACTGGGAGATACCTCCCAGCAGGGGTCAACAGATACTTCATACAGAAGAGCTCTGGCTGGTATCTGGTGGGTGCCCCACTGGGATGAAGATTCCAGAAGAAGAAACAGGCAGCAAACTTTGCTGTTCTGTGGCCTCCACTGGTCATATCCAGGCAAACAGGGTCTGGAATGGACCTCCAGCAAATTCCAGCAGACCTCCAGCAGAGCGACCTGACTATTACAAGGAAAACTAACAAACGGAAAGGAATAGCATCTACATTAGCAAAAAGAATATCCACACTAAAAACCCATCTGAAGGTCACCAACATCAAAGACCAAAGACAGATAAATCTATAAGATAAGGAAAAACCAGTGCAAAAAGGCTGAAAATTCCAAAAACCAGAATATTTCTCCTCCTCCAAAAGATCACAACTTCCTGCCAGCAAGGGACAAAAGTGGATGGAGAATAAGTTTGACAAATTGACAGAAGTAGGCTTCAGACAGTGGGTAACAACTAACTCCTCCAAGCTAAAGGAATATGTTCTAACCCAATGCAAGGAAGCTAAGAACCTTGAAAAAAGGTTAGAGGAATTGCTAACTAGAATAATCAGTTTAGAGAAAAACATAAATGACCTGATGCAGGTGCAAAACACAGCATGAGAACTTCATAAAGCATACACAAGTATCAATAGCCAAATTGATCAAGCAGAAGAAAGGTATTTTAGAGACTGAAGATCAACTTAATGAAATAAAGTGTGAAGATTAGAGTCAAAAGAATGAAAATAAATGAACAAAGCCTCCAAGAAATATGGGATTATGTGAAAAGACCAAACCTGCATTTGATTGGTGTACCTGAAAATGACAGGGAGAATGAAACTGAGTTGGAAAACACTCTTCAAGATATTATCCAGAAGAACTTCCCCAACCTAGCAAAACAGGCCAACATTCAAATCCAGGAAATACAGAGAACACCACAAAGATACTCCTAAAGAAGAGCAACCCCAAGACACATAATCATCAGATTCACCAAGGTTGAAATGAAAGAAAAAATATTAAAGGCAGCCAGAGAGAAAGGTTGAGCTACCCACAAAAGGAAGCCCATCAGACTAACAGTAGATCTTTATGAAGAAACCCTAAAAGCCAGAAGAGAGTGGGGGACAATTTCCAACATTCTTATGGAAAAGAATTTTCAGTCCAGAATTTCATATCCAGCCAAACTAAGCATCATGAGCAAAGGAGAAATAAAATCCTTTGCAGACAAGCAAATGCTGAGAGATTTTTGTCACCACCAGGCCTGCCTTCCAAGAGGTCCTGAAGGAAGCACTAAACATGGAAAAGAAAAACCAGTACCATCCACTGCAAAGCATACCAAATTGTAAAGACCATCAAAGCTATGAAGAAACTGCACCAACTAATGGGCAAAATAACCACCTAGCTCGTAACCACAGGATTAAATTCATATATAACAATATTAACCTTAAATGTAAATGGGCTAAATGCCCCAATTAAAAGACAGAGACTGGCAAATTGGATAAAAAGTCAAGACCCATTGGTGTGATGTATTCAGGAGACCCATCTCACGTGCAAAGACACACATAGGCTCAAAATAAAGGGATAGAGGAATATTAACAAGCAAATGGAAAGCAAAAATGCAGGGGTTGCAATGCTATTCTCTGATAAAACAGACTTTAAACCAACAAAGATCAAAACAGACAAAGAAGGACATTACATAATGGTAAAGGGATCAATGCAACAAGAAGAGCTAACTATCCTAAATATACACGTACCCAATACAGGAGCACCCAGATTCATAATTCAGGTTCTCAGAGAGCCCCAAACAGACTTAGATTCCCACACAATAATAGTGGGATACTTTAACAATCCCACTGTCAATGTTAGACAGATCAATGAGACAGAAAATTAACAAAGATATTCAGGACTGGAACTCTTCTCTGGACCAAGTTGAACTAATAGACATCTACAGAACTCTTCACTCCAAATCAGCAGAATATACATTCTTCTCAGCACCACATCACACCTACTCTAAAACTGACCACATAATTGGAAGTAAAACACCCCTCAGCAAATGCAAAAAAAAACAGAAATCATAACAAACAGTCTCTCAGACCACAGTGCAATCAAATTAGAACTCAGGATTAAGAAATTCAAAACCACAAAACTGCATGGAAACTGAACAACGTGCTCCTGAGTGACTACTGGGTAAATAACAAAATTAAGGCAGAAATAAATAAATTATTTGAAACCAATAAGAACAAAGACACAATGTACCAGAATCTCCGGGACACTGCCAAAGCAGTGTTGAGAGGGAAATTTGCAGCACTAAATGCCCACAGGAGAAAGCAGAAAAGATCTAAAATAGACACCCTAACATCACAATAAAAGAACTAGAGAAGCAAAATCAAACAAATTCAAAAGCTAGCCGAAGACAAGAAATAATTAAGATCAGAGCAGAATTGAAGGAGATAGAGACACCAAAAACCCTTCAAACAATCAGTGAATCCAGGAGTTTGTTTTTTTAAAAGACCAACAAAACAGATAGACACCTAACCAGACTAATAAAGAACAGAGAAAAATCAAATAGATGCAATAAAAAAATGATAAAGGGATATCACTACCAATCCCACAGAAATACAAACTACTATCAGAGAATACTATAAACACCTCTACACAATTGAACTAGAAAATCTAAAAGAAATGATAAATTCCTAAACACATACACCCTCCCAAGACTTAACCAGGAAGAAGTCAAATCCCTGAATAGACCAATAACAAGGTCTGAAGTTCAGGCAGTAAGTAACAGCCTACAAACCAAAAAAAGCCCAGGACCAGATGGATTCATAGCTGAATTCTACGAGAGGTACAAAGAGGAGCTGGTACCATTCCTTCTGAAACTATTCCAAATGACAGAAAAAGAGGGACTCCTCCCTAACTTATTTTATGAGGCCAGCATCATCCTGATACCAAAACCTGGCAGAGACAAAAAAAAAAAAAAAGAAAAAGAAAATTTCAGGCCAACATCCCTGATGAACATCAATGCAAAAATCCTCAATAAAATACTGGCAAACCAAATCTAGCAGCACATCAAAAAGATTATTCACCATGATCAAGTTGGCTTCATTCCCAGGACGCAAGCCTGGTTCAACATATGCAAATCAATAGTTGTAATCCATCACATAAACAGAACCAATGACAAAAACCACATGATTATATCAATAGATGCACAACAGGCTTTTGATAAAATTCAACAACTTTTATGCTAAAAACTCTCAATAAACTAGGTATCAATGGAATATATCTCAAAATAATAAGAGCTATTTATGACAAACCCACAACCAAATATCATACTGAACAGGTAAAATCTGTAAACATTCCCTTTAAAAATCCAGTACAAGACAAGAATGCCCTCTCTCGCCACTCCTATTCAACATAGTATTGGAACTTCTGGCCCGGGCAATCAGGCAAGAGAAAGAAATAAAGGTATTCAAATAGGAACAGAGGAAGCCAAATTATCTCCATTTACAGATGACATGATTCCATATTTAGAAAACCCCATCATCTCAGCCCAAAATGTCCTTGAACTGATAAGCAACTTTAGCAAAGTCTCATGATAAAAAAAATCAATGTGCAAAAATCACAAGCATTCCTATACACCAGTTACAGACAGAGAGCCAAATCATGAGTGAACTCCCATTCACAACTGCTACAAAGAGAATACAATACCTAAAAATACAACTTACAAGGGATATGAAGGACCTCTTCAAGGAGAACTACAAACCATTGCTCAAGGAAATAAGAGAGGACACAAACAGATGGAGAAACATTCCATGCTCATGGATAGGAAAAATCAGTATCATAAAAATGACCATACTGCCCAAAGGAATTCATAGATTCAATGCTATCCTGATCAAGCTACCATTGACTTTCATCACAGGATTAGAAAAAAATCAGCTTAAATTTCATATGGAACCAAAGAAGAGCCCCCATAGCCAAGACAATCCTAAGCAAAAACAACAAAGCTAGAGGCATCATGCTACCTGACTTCAAACTATACAAGGCTACAGTAACCAAAACATCATGGTACTGGTACCAAAACAGAAATATAAACCAATGGAACAGAACAGAGGCCTCAGAAATAACACCATACATCAACAACCATCTGATCTTTGACAAACCTGACAAAAACAAGCAATGGGGAAAGGATTCCCTATTTAATAAATGGTGTTGGAAAAACTGGCTAGCCATATGCAGAAAGCTGAAACTGGATCCCTTCCTTACACTTTATACAAAAATTAACTCCAGATGAATTAAAGATTTAAACCTAAGACCTAACACCATATAAACCCTAGAAGAAAGCCTAGGCAATATTATTCAGGACATAGGCATAGGCAAGGACTTCATGACTAAAATAACAAAAGCATTGGCAACAAAAGCCAAAATTGACAAATGGGATCTAATTAAACTGAAGAGCTTCTGTACAGCAAAAGAAACTCTCATTAGAGTAAACCAGCAACCAACAGAATGGGGAAAAAAATTTTGCAATCTACCCATCTGACAAAGGGCTAATATCCAGAATCTACAGAGAACTTAAACAAATTTACAAGAAAAAAAAACAAGCAACCCCATCAAAAAGAGGGTGAAGAATACGAACAGACACTTTATAAAAGAAGACATTTATGCAGCCAACAAACATGAAAAGAAGCTCATCATCACTGGTCATTAGAGAAATGCAAATCAAAACCACATTGAGATACCATCTCACACCAGTTAGAATGGCAATCATTAAAAAATCAGGAGACAACAGATGCTGGAGAGAATGTGGAGAAATAGGAACACTTTTACACTGTTAGTGGGAGTATAAATTGTTCAACCATCATGGAAGACAGTGTGGTGATTCCTCAAGGATCTAGAACTAGAAATTCCATTTGACCCAGTAATCTCATTACTGGGTATATACCCAAAGGATTATAAATCATTCTGTTATAAAGACACATGCACACGTATGTTTACTGCAACACTGTTCACAATAGCAAAGACTTGGAACCAACCCAAATGCCCATCAATGATAGACTGGATAAAGAAAATGTGGCACATAAACACCATGGAGTATTATGCAGCCATGAAAAGGATGAATTAATATCCTTTGCAGGGACATGGATAAAGCTGGGAACCACCAGTCTTAGCAAACTGACACAAGAACAGAAAACCAATCATTGCATTTTCTCACTCATAAGTGGGTGTTGAACAATGAGAATGCATGAACACAGGGAGGGGAACATCACACACAAGGGCATGTTGGAGGGTGGGGGATAGGGGAGGGGTAGCAGGGAGTGGGGGATAGGAGAGGGATAGCATTAGGAGAAACACCTAATGTAGATGACAGGGTGATGGATGCAGCAAACCACCAATGACACATGTATACCTATGTAACAACCCCACAAATTCTGCACATGTACTCTAGAACCTAAAGTATAATTTTTTAAAATTTAAAATTAAACAAAAGTATTCTTATCACCAAAGAAAGCTAACTACAGGAGGATAAATATGTTAATTAGCTTGATGTGTAATCATTTCACAATGTATACATATATAAAAATATCACATTATATACCTTAAATATATATAATTTTTATTATGAGCTATACTTCAACAAAGCTGGAAAGGAAAAATTATTTGGCAATATCTATAATATCTGAATATATGTAAAATCTATTCCACTTCTACCTGTATATGCAATGGAAGTAGGTACATAAGTACATCAAAAAATCACACGCAGAATTTTCCATAGTAGCACTATTTATATTAGCCAAATACTGGATCAACCAAAATGCCCGTTAACAGTGAAATGTATGATAAATGGCAGTATATTAATAGAATATGCACAATATATACACAAGGGAATACTATAAAATTATTGCTGTATTTAAGAACACAAACATAATGTTGAATGAAAAAAAGGCATATACTACAAAGCACATGTTATAAAATTGTATTTCTGTCAAGTTCAAAAGTATTCTATGGTGATAGGGGTCATAAAAGCATCCACCTTTGAGAAGGAAAATAATGACTGGGAGCAGGTATGAAGGAGGCTTCTGGGGAGCTGGTGATTCCCTGGTCTGAGAGATGATTCCATAAATGGGTTCCCTTTGTATAAATGCATCAACTGTGCACTTTCAATTTGCACATTTTTCTGTCAGGCTTCAATCAAAACGGTTCCTTCAAAAAAATTACTGGAAGAAAGGGAAAACCACTAAAATGATTAATTTGGTACCAAATTCTCTGATTCAAATAGCTTCTTAGGTTCAAACGTCAGCTATGCCACTTATTAGAATGTAACTTTAGGTAAGGCATTTAAATTCTTCTATGAAATTAATATGTGGTCACTCATTTAATCAACAAAAATATATTGAGTGCTTCTTAATATATGCACTTGGGATATAGCAATGAACACAGCACAACCAAATCCTTACCCTCATAGAGCCAATATTCTGAAGGAAAAAAAAAACTCCCTGTTCTACCTACCTCAATTCTGTGAGTCTCAAGAGAGATTATGATAAGCACTTGCTACTCAAAGTGTGATCTGTGGAACAGCAATATCAGCACTACCTGGGAATTGGTTAAAAAGGCAAACGTAGGCCCACTCTGGACCTGCTGAAACAGTATTCTCAGGTTAACAAGATCCCCAGGTAATCTTATGTACACTGAAGTTTGAGAAGCAGTGGATAATGCCTTGTGAATCATAAAATGCTGTCAAACATAGGCTATTACTATCATTAGTCATGCTCGCCATGAAACTGGTTCAACCCTGCTGGATAGCTGCATTTCTCTTTCAGCAAATAAGGGATGTGAGGGGAAAAAAATGTGTGTTCTCCCATCCTAAAAGGCGCTCTATTTCCAGGACATGTTCCAAGAGCGTTTTGTTTCTGTTTGTTTTTTAAGTCAGTCTCAATTCTCCAAGTCAAACAGACCCCTCCATCAAATCCCTGATAACAAAAATGCTATTGGTGAACTTAATTGCTGGGTTTTTCAACTGGTGCAACACCATTTCTTGCTAAGCCAACAGCAAGCCTAGGAAGAGTACTCTGATAAGGTAATAAAATGTTGAACAATACAGACTTGAGATTTACAGAGTTTAATTGGCATGTCAGTGTATGCCAGATTTATTTTACATCTTTCATCTCCTGATGCACAGAGCTAACTCCGTGTTTTCCTGCAGGCTGTCTGGTGGATCTCTAATTACTCTTGTTCCAACAGCACTTTCATGGAAGTGAGAAATATTGTCCTGGAAATTTAGGACTAATCGGGCCTTCAACAACTATCTTATATGAGAAAAGATACTTTGTCAAATTGTCCCTATGGTAGTTTCATTCAAAATTTAATGTGTGGACAAATCACCCAGAAATCATAATAAATTGTAGTTTTGGATTCACTAGGACCGGGGTAGGGCTCAAAATTCTTCATTTCAAATATGTTCCCACCTAATTCTGATGTTACTAATTCCCAGACCATACTTTGAGTAGCAAGGTCTTATCCTTCAGGAACTCAAGAGGAAACAAACAGTACTTTTGAACCACAAGGCTCCTGCAACAGACACAAAAATATCTTCTGAAAATCAATGTCTAGCAAACCAAAGTAAGTTACTGATTTTGTTTGTTTTTGAGACAGGGCTTTGCTCTGTCACCCAAGGTGGAATGCAATGGCGTGATTATGGCTCACTGCAGCCTCGACCTCCTGGACTCAAGCAATCCTTCCACCTCAGCCTCACAAGTAGCTAGGGCCACAGGTGTGCAGCACCACCATGCGCAGCTAATTTTTTTTTTTAGAGAGACAAGGTTTATATCATGTTGCTCAGGCTGGTCTCGAACTCCTCAACTCAACCAATCCATCTACCTCAGCTTTCCAAAGTGCTGGTATTACAGATGTGAGCCGCCATGCCCAAACAACTTACTGGTTCTTTAGAAATTTTGAAATTAAAAGAGCCATATATTTAGATGTAACTACATAAAAACTGGAAGGGCACTAAAATGTTAAAATTGTGTTTTCCCCTTATTTCTGCATTCTAGATTTTCTAAAAACTCTGATTTAACTTTGTAATTTAAAACAATAAATATTAGTTTTTAAAATGTATTTTCTTTTTTACAAATTATCCTTATCCCACACTATATACATTGAAGACTAGGTTTAAAAAGTTTTTGGCTTCTCCATAAGCATCACAGTATAACATATATGGGGGTTCTCTCTGACTCTCTTTCTCTCTGTCCATCCTCCACCAATAACTGGTTCATAGTGGGCAGCTCTGAGGTCCACAAAAGGTCAATTTATAATGGACTCCAAATGTATTCAACAGTGAATCTTCTAAAGGAAAGAATCGCTGTTTCGGCTTTTGGTTTTACCATCTTAATGTTGATCCATTAAAAGTAAATAACTGCTACTCTCTAAGAGTCTATAATGATGAAAAAAGTCTTCATTAGAAAAAGATGGGGCTGGGCGCAGTGCCTCACGCATGTAATACCAGCACTGGGAGGCGGAGGCGGGTGGATCACGAGGTCAAGAGATCAAGACCATCCTGGTCTACATGGTGAAACCCCGTCTCTACTAGAAATACAAAAAAATTAGCTGGGCATGGTGGCGCGTGCCTGTAGTCCCAGCTACTCGGGAGGCTGAGGCAGGAGAATTTCCTGAACCCAAGAGGTGGAGGTTGCGGTGAGCCGAGATTGCGCCATTGCACTCCAGCCTGGGTAACAAGAGCGAAACTCTGTCTCAAAAAAAAAGAAAAGAAAAGAAAAAGATGGACTGGCTGGGCATGGTGGCTCACGCCTGTAATCCCAGCACTTTGGGAGGCTGAGGTGGGCAGATCACCTGAGGTCAGGAGTTTGAGACCAGCCTGGCCAACGTAGTGAAACCATGTCTCTACTAAAAATACAAAATGTAGCCGGTCATGGGGGTGCACACCTGTAGTCCCAGCTACTCAGGAGGCTGAGGCAGGAGAATCACTTGAACCCGGGTGGCTGCAGTGACCCGTGATCACACCATTGCACTCCAGCCTGAGCAAGAGAGATTCCATCTCAAAGAAAAGAAAAATCTAGTTTTCCCAGAGGCATCTCGTGAGTGCTTTGTTTGATTGATAATTCACCTTAAAGCAATTCAAAGACTAGATGAGGTCATGTTCAAATTCATGTCATTGTTGATGATCCAGTTTTAAAAGCCAGTAGAAGAAACGTCGCAAGAGCGGCAAGGCAGTCCGAGCAGAGCTTGTTCTCCTGCGCGTTACCTTCACCGCTTCTAATCATACTCAACACTTCCTCAGCACTTATCACACATCAAGGACTACATTAAACATGTGGGAGGGATTATCTCAATTAATACTCACAACGACCTGTTTTCCCTACTTTACAGGTGGGGAAAACATTAGCGAGGTTAAGTCACTTGCCTACATAGACAAAAAGTGGTAAGCAAGACAGGATGTGACTGATGCCAGGCCTGTGTGTCTCCATGGCACTTTTACAAGCAGGGAGCCTATCAGAAAGGCAGTGTTCACTAAGTCATCTCATATTTCTTTTCCAAATTAGCCCCAAACTTATTCATTATGCTCATCCATTGTTTTGTAGCCACTAATTAGCTGTAGCTTGTCTGTTGAGAGCTTGACTCACCTGTTTTCCAAATTGACTGTATATGGATTTTTAGAATTTTCTCATTTTAAAATCAAAATTGACTAGGCATGTTTACATAAGGATCGAAGTTCTATTACCACCAATATTCCACATGTTATTGGGTTTCCAGTCTCATTTTGTCTTAATTTTTCTCATTTGTGTTGCCCTTAAAGTTGTCAGTTTTAGGGGGTAGGGGCCCTGTCTTTTCATTTGAAAACAACAGAGCTTCATAATTAAAAATTTAAAGATTTTTTTGAACTGTTAGTAATGGTCGCTTCTGGGTTAATGGAGTTGTGCCTAACTTTTTTGTTTCTGTATTTTCCAACTTCCAAATTTTCCACAAAGTGCTGATAGCAAGAGAAAATTATTCTTTTAAGTAACTTTAACTCTTCTTATCTATGACAGTATAAGTTGATTTCCACAAAATGCCTCATCAACGCTGAAAATTATCTAAACGTGGCACCAGTAATAAATAGAAGCAAGATTCTTACATTAATCCAAGGCACAGCCTGTATATGCTATAGGCCTACTGAGAGGCAGCCATCCCAGCAGGAGAAAAGAGAAAAGCTGGAGGCAGAGAATCCTAGTGCCCTCGTCATTACTCCCCTGAATTCGAGTGGTCCAGGTTCCTAGCCCCACAGAGTGCTTTCTACAGGTTCACAAAATAAAACCTTACAGCACCCTACATGACAGGAAACTGGGCTTTACAGCAAAAACATGGCTTATCACCTGCCTGGAGCAGAGTTGTTCATCCTCCCAGAAATGCTTTTTCTAGGCAGTGAAGTGGTTCTGAAATTCTGTCTAGGATACTTTTAAGCATAGACTCAGAGATAAAAGGTATTTAATGAAGGTAATCAATACTAGAAAGATTCCTTCCAACTCAGAGAAAAAAATCCGGAAGCTAGAAAGACTCAGGTTTTTAAACAGGGATTGGTTTCTCTGGCACTGCTGATATTTGAAATACAGAGAAGCCATTTCTCTGTCTGCTTCCTGATGCTCTTGTTATTATTGTGCCTTATGATGTCGCCAGTTCACAACTAATGACATCATAGTGCATTATTTGAGCCCTATTCATCTCCCAAGGGCTGCTGAGAGGACAGATGATTGAGAGAATGACAGAGAAAATGTTGGAATCTCCTCCCATGCATGAGTCAGAAAGGAAACTGCTACCATCTTCAAGGTCTACTGAAGAAGTACATACCAAATCCTGGAAGCACCAGGGGAGATCCCCAGCTGTTCCTGTCAGAGCAACTCTGAAACCAAGATCAGAATGGCTGCTCCAAGAGACTAGACTGGGCCACGAAGCAGAATTATAGGTGACGGATACAAAGAAAACAGGGAAGGGTGGGGGTGGGGGGACATATTTTGGGAATAAGTCCTCCAAGAAATAGTAAAATCTTTACTGGGGGAAATAGTACAATGCCTCCAGGAAGTAAGACAGAAGCAAAACCTGAGAGAAGCACATCCTTAGTCCCTTTGGAAATACAGGTTTCTCTCTGGGCCGGAATCCTAACAAGGTAGCCCAGTGGATCCTTGAAAAACCACCATTAAAAGCATGATGTTATGATTACAGACTGAGTGACTAAGTTATATCACACTTCTGACATGTACCAGCTGTGTGATTTAAGGTGATTATTTAACTTCTCTGACCCTCAGCTTTCTCATCTGTAAAACAAATAATGAGGCCTAATCATAGAGATGCCACAGGAATTAAATGAGGCAGCTGGGTGTGGTGGCTCATGGCTGTAATCCCAGCACTTTGGGAGGCTGAGGCGGGTGGATCACGAGGTCAAGAGATCGAGACCATCCTGGCCAACATGGTGGAACCCCATTTCTGCTAAAAATACAAAAATTAGCCAGGTGTGGTGGCACATGCCTGCAGTCCCAGCTACTCAGGAGGCTGAGGCAAGAGAATGGCTTAAACCCAGGAGGCAGAGGTTGAGAGCCGAGATTGCACCATTGCACTCCAGCCTGGCGACAGAGCAAGACACTCTCAAAAAAAAAAAGAATTAAATGAGGAAATGTATATAAAGTACTATGCATAGGAAGTATACAGTGCCTAGCATATAGTAGGCCTACAATAAAAAATGGCTATTGAGAGAGAGAGAGGGAGAGAGAGAGAGAGAGAGAGAGAGAGAGAGTGTGTGTGTGTGTGTGTGTGTGTGTGTGAAATTTTGTGTGTATATATTTGAGATACCTGCTCTATCTCTTGATAAAGAAAGATGAGAAGCATTCTGGTTTCAGTGCTGGAGTTATTAAAGGTGATAACATGCAAAATGTTTTATGTGTCAGAATCCCCCGAAATATTAGTCCAAATAACAGTATACCATGATAAAGTTATCCTGTGTTCTGGGTTAACAGCTTTTCAAACTCATTTGGAGTCAGTTTAAGTAAAATACTGTACAGGTTTCTATATGTCAAAGAAAAATTGCGTTACATAGAGCTAAACAGGCAAGAAAGACATTATTCAAAACTTATTACCATAGGAGCCAAGTCCACTGCAATAGGGGAGAAAGAATGAACTTGAATTTTTTAAAACAAAAAGGGAGAAATTTTCAGCACTGGAGTGAGCTAATAGAAAAGTACTAGAGGACATTAGTGCTGCCCAGTGGGAGTAGGCCATTTGTGTTTGCTAGTTGGTGCTTGCTTATTTATTAAAGTTAGGCTATCATCCCACAGATACTGAGAAATAAGGGAACATTCTTTCTTGATAATTCATTTCAAAGTGATGGCTCCCAGGTTTTTGAGAAAGACAATTCTGGGTTATAAAACTGGCAAGAGGTTGGGAGAAGATGTACCTCTCAAGGGACAAAGAATTTATAATTGCAAGCTTTCTAAAGTAAATGTTCTTCCTTCTGAACTATAGTTCTATGAAGGGGAGGCTGGATGCCCTGGCTCACTCCTGTAATCCCAGCACTTTGGAAGGTGGAGGCAGGTGGATCTAACATGGTGAAACCCCGTCTCTATTACAAATATAAAAAAATTAGCCAGATTTGGTGGCATGCCCCTGTAATCCCAGCTACTCGGGAGGATGAGGCAGGAGAATCACTTGAACCAGGGAGTTGGAGGTTGCAGTGAGCCAAGATCATGCCATTGCACTCCAGCCTGGGCAACAGAGCGATATTCAGTCTCAGAAAAAGAAAAGAAAAGAAAGGGAAAAAGGAAAGAAATAAAGTACATGCTCTTAAAAAAAGAGGACAAGGGCCTATATTCAGGAAGAAGCCTGTCTAAAGTTTAGCCAAGCTGAGAGGAACTTTAAGATCATCTTGATCATATTCCCAGCTTGGCAGAGTCTGTCTTAATGTATCAGTGAAGCGGCTGCCATCTAAAGCATGTCTTCTCTGGAAGCACCTGTCTAGAATGAGTTGCCTAGCTCCATTTGCAATAACCTAACTCTTATGGGTCTTGACATTGCCCCGTTTGAGTCATTCTCCTATGTTAGACAACAAAGGTAGGTGCATGGTTTGTAGGAGAACATCATCAATAACATTGGTGTGATTTGGGGGCAGCAATGAAGGACCTACCTGCATCTCTTATAAGCCTTTCATCAGGGAAAGACCTCAGCAAAATTTTGATGTAGACAAAGCCGTTCCACTCTTTCCTTCCTTTCCAGCTCTTCTTGTTTCAGACACCCTATGCCCTCAGCCTCTCCCCTCTCCTTTTGTTTCCTCCCAGAAACTAGCTTCTGAATCTTATACTAAAATGGAAAAAACTGGCCAATAGCCTAAAAGAAGCCAAAATGTTTGTATATTAATAAAATTTTAAACTCGGTGAAATTTTGTGTTTGGACCTGCAGTGAGTTAAAATGTTACAGGACCTTGCCCTTAATGCTGAAACTGCCCCCTTCTAGCAAACAGCTACCACGTTGAAAGACAGGACAGGAAAGCATCAAGGAGGACCCCAACCTACCAAGAACAAACCTGGATAGCTAGGGAATGGCCCCATGCCACACTAAGGAAAGCAGGCACTAAGGTGAGTGCCTGGAAATGGGGGATGACAGGGATTCCGGAGGCCCTTGAAGAAGGATTCTAAAAGCATAGGTCTAACCAAAGCAGAGAAATAAAGATTGGTGTTTTCTCCCCATAACTTTTGTTGCAAAGGAGTTCTAGAGATGAAAGACTATGGGACCCTACAAAAGGATGCTTCTGTTCAGCTTTACCCCTCAAGTACTGTCTCAGGGCTTTCCGTCTGGCCTCAAAGCTCCTTTAAGAGGTGGGGTTCCCCATAGAGTCAAAATAACATGTCAATTGCTTCTATTTCACTAATCCCCTCAAAAATTATTATTATTTTTTTTAGATGGAATCTTTCTCTGTCGCCAGGCTGGGGTGCAGTGGCGCAATCTTGGCTCACTGCAACCGCCCCCTCCTGCATTCAAGCAATTCTTCCACCTCAGCCTCCCAAGTAGCTAGGACCACAGGTGCATGCCACCATGCCCAACTAATTTTTTGTATTTTTAGTAGAGACGGGGTTTCACCATGTTGGCCAGGATGGTCTCAATCTCTTGACCTCATGATCTGCCCACCTCGGCCTCCCAAAGTGCATTACAGGCATGAGCCACTGTGCCCCGCCTCAATAATTCATTTTAACATATATACTCAAGGCACAGTTATATGAGTTAATATATGTAAGACAGGAAAAGAGCTGCTGGTATATGATAAGTGCTATACGCATATTAGGTATGATTTTTTCATTATTATGCCACAGCCCTGATTTTGAGGGAATCTTTGGCAAAGCCAGAATAGAAAAGTATCCCAGTTATAGCTGTTAGGATAGCACCACAAATCAGAGGAACCCAGTACATATCCATAAAGGAAGGTGCAATCATCCTATTCTTTTAATGACTTAAGATAGCAGGATGAATAATATCTTTCTAGAGATAGACTTCCCCAGTCAGTCAACTGAACCTATTCTTACGTGGGATTACCTCTGCCCGGCACCACAGATACATACAGGATCTGAATGTGGAAGATCTCCAGCTCTAGTAATATTCTCTTAAGATATTTCTTGTAAGAAATTTATTTATGCAGCCAACAAACATATGAAAAAAAAGCTCATCATCACTGGTCATTAGAGAAATGCAAATCAAAAACCACAATGAGATACCATCTCACGCCAGTTAGAATGGTGATCATTAAAAAGTCAGGAGACAACAGATACTGGAGAGGATGTGGAGAAACAGGAATGCTTTTGTACTGTTAGTGGGAGTGTAAATTGTTCAACCATTGTGGAAGACAGTGTGGTGATTCCTCAAGGATATAGAATTAGAAATATCATTTGACCCAGAAATCCCATTATTGGGTATATACCCAAAGATTGATAAATCATTGTTATAAAGACATATGCACACATATGTTTATTGAGGCACTGTTCACAATAGCAAAGACTTGGAGCCAACCCAAATGCCTGTCAATGATAGACTTGATAAAGAAAATGGTCCACGTATACACCATGGAATACTATGCAGCCATAAAAAAGGATGAGTTCATGTCCTTTGCAGGGACATGAATGAAGCTGGAAACCATCATTCTCAGCAAACTATCACAAGAACAGAAAACCAAA
>CM052662.1:81330665-81348791 GCA_028533165.1 Leontopithecus rosalia
GCGGCGGCGCTGGTTGCCTGGCCGCGCCAGCGGAGAGCGCTGCGCTTGAGTCCTGCGTGCCTTTTACACCTGGGCTTTTTCCCCCGCTCTGTGGGCTATAAGGATCCGTCTGAAAATGCGGTGTTTGCTTACCCTCTGCGTCTTGACTGAGAGCTGCAGTGGTGAGTTGTTTCTACAGCGCCATCTTCCTCCCCCTCCCCGAAGTGAAAGTCTTATAGACAATAGAACCACTGCTTATGAGAAGAGAAGGAGAAAAGATAAAAGGAATAATATGAGAAGAAAAAAGGGTAGTTTGCTTGTGTTATGAAGTAATTGTTGGGATTCAGTCAGAAAAGTAAGAAATAGAAGTAAGTATGTGTCCCAAGAGAAGCAGTGATACCCAGGATTATGCTGACAGCGTGAGGGGGTTTAAAAACAGTCTCCATTCTAATACTTTTTAAATTCTTGGCATATTAAAATGATTACTATTCCAAGACAGAAGATATGTTGTCAAACTGCCCTGTAATTGAAAATAGAGGAAACGCCCTGGAAAGAATGAGATGTGGTAAGGAGAGGAAATGACAGTGTACTGAAAAGACTGGGCTGTAAGTCATCACAGGAGCGCCCTGAAACCCAACGTGTCAGGCAGGCTGCTGGGATCCTGGCATCCCTCTTGTAACGGCACCCATTCAGACAGAAGCAGAGATGAAACAGACTAAGGACACAGAGGGAGTTTAAGGTTTTACAAACGCAAGTGCTGAGTACACAACGGTGCTCAATAAAAGCTTGTTAGTTGATGGACCACAGGATTTTGACAAGACTTCTCAGGGTCTAATTCTGTCAGGGTGGGATCTTAGAGTAAGGTAAGCACCTCAGAAAATGCCTCGGGCAGGTCGCTCAGCGTTGTTGGGACTAGTGGTATCGGCTTGACTAGGATTCAATAATACAGATGTGCCTCAACTTATGAAGGAGTTAAGTCCCAATAAACCCATAGCAAATTGGAAATACTGTGTGTTGAAAATGTGTTTAATACACCTGACTGATTGAACATCATCGATTAGCCTGGCCTATTTTACTCATGCTCTGAACACTTACATTACCCCATAGTTGGGCAAAATAATCTAACACAAAGCCTATTTTATTATAAAGTGTTGACTCTCCCATGCACTTTACTGACTACTGCACTCAAAGTGAAAAACAGAATGATTGTTTGGGTACCTGAAGAGTGTCTTTTACTGAATGCATATGGCTGTCACACCATTGTTAAGTTGAAATATCACAAGTCAGGAGTGGTGTGTAGTCATATCTGACCCTTACAGAAGCCACTTATTTCACAAACTTAAATCATAAGTAAGAACTTGGATGTAATCCAAGAGGGCCTTTCAGCAGTCAAATTAAGTCTGATTTAAAATGTTCTTTAAGATGAAAAATAGCAGTTTAACCTTGACCAGCTATTTCTTCTGGTTAAGACAGCATACATCTATAGGGTTAAAAAAGTTTCATTTCATTATAAACCTGTCTAAAAAGAAGAGTATATAAAACAAATTTTAGAGCATAACATAGAGCATTTGCTGCTCCATTAAACACACTTTGAAGATCAGAAGGCAGTCTCTGAGATGGTGTGATATTAGTGAATTCTGCTTAAGTTGGTTGGTATTCAGGGTTTGTGAGGGCTTGGGCCATGAGTGTCATTCCTCCAGCAGCTTTGTGTGTCTTAGATTGAATACATACCCGCGACTCAGGGAAAATTTCTTTACTCATCAATTTATCATCAAATACACCATTATAAGCATAGCAAGCAAAGACCGAGAAAACGGCCAAATTACCAATATCAGTGTTTTAATTTAAATGCAAGATAAAAAAAATCTGGTTAACTTTATTCTCCTAAACAGTTATTAATGCTTTTTGAGCTCCAAAACGGAATTATTTGAAATGATGCCTTTAAAGCTTTCCTTTTTTCTGTTTCACTTTAGTTTCTACAAGTATATAGGCTTCACTTTCTAAGAAGATTCAAAAATTACCTTTGAGGAAAGATTTAATAAATTTCTTTTTGGCCTCTTAAACTGTGGGTTTTCATAGATTTCTGGTGCTCTTTCTTAAAATTTGCATGATTGGTGTTTAATAATTCTGCCAGCATCATGGTCTCATACAATTATTATTCCAGAATTGACAAGTCACAAAACTTTTATGATATATTCAAACTACTAAGAAAATCACTTTGAATCAGCATGAGAACAGCCTGTGATTGCCTTCTGTTGATGTACTGCTTGTTTGGCAGGATATTGCAATCATGCTTTCCACTACCAGGTTCATGTGGGAAAACTTAGGAACTGCTCCATAACTGTCACATCTGTTGCCAATTTCAGATTTGTCTGAATTTCCCTCATTATCTTCTGTATTTTCACTGGTTTCAAGTTTACTCATCAAACTTCCTGTTTTTAACCACTGATCCATGCTCCCAGTTAAAAATATAATTTGAAACTATTTACATGAAAAAGTTGAATGTAGTTACAACATTAAAAAAAAAACTCAGAATTTGGAGTTATTTTGTGTTATGGGAGAATTCACTGTTTAGAGAAAGAAATGAAGTATGTATTTGTAACAAAAAGTATTTGGTCTCATAAATTGCAGTGATAATTTAACAGATCTGTGAGAATTGTATGTGTATCCATGCAAAAGTTAAAAAAACTCACTGATTAAGTTTTTTTAACTGTATTTTATTTTTACATTGACAGGTAAAATCTCAACTTTTTTTTTTTTTTTAAAGATGTGATTTTACTATGTTGCCCAGGCTGGCCTTGAACTCCTGGGCTCAAGCAGTTCTGCCTTTCTACTGAGTAGCAGGGACTACAGGCATGGCCATGGTTTTATTAATAACTACCCCCACTGATCTTAAGGAGACAGACTCATTAAGAGAAACCCAACTGTAAAGTCTCTGTGGAATTGCCCAGAGATTATGTAACCTGACAGACTAGCACTCTTCCCACCAGGTAGTGGTATTACCATAATCTTTTCTCATCTTAGATATGTTTTCAGGTTTCCTTACTGTAGGATTCATGTTTATACTACACGATGTTGTCCACTCTGTTTGGAGCAGAGGTGATAACTTGATTGGCCTGGATCAGTCAGATACTCTTTTCCATAATTAGGGAATTGGAACTTAAACCTTCTAGTTTAGTTACATTTTATGGTAGTCAGAATTCTAAGATTTTCCTAATCTTCCTTTAGCTGGATATGATGCTAACCTGCAACTACTTTGGAAAAGAAATATTGGTGGATAACACTCCTTTAATACCCTCTAAGATATGAGGAAAAATATGCTCCTTTGCAAAATGAGCACTGACTACTGTGTCTTCTGGGGTTCTTGTATTTAATTTTTATACTTTTCTGACTTGGAACTTTTAGCTCTTATTTCTTGTTGCCATTTTGGTGTCTATCGAACAGGTGAAGAACAGTCATGAGTCTCCCCAGTTCTGCCCATTCTGGGTCCATACTTTCTGTACTGGCCTTTCTGAGCTTTTTAGTTGAAAGTATACCACAAAGACATTGATCACTGAAGCACACTGCATGCTGATTTTCCAACATATTGATCATTGAAGCACACTGCATGCTGATTTTCCAACATATCGTGGTTGAGATGTAGCCTTGCTTACATTTAGTTCAGTTGAGATAACACTGGAATCTTCCAAGAGAAGCTTTGACAAAAACTAAGGATGAAGTTTGGTGGCAGTAGAGGGGTGGGATGGTGGAAAAGCATAGAAGTCAGTGAATTCACGTAGGGCAGGGTTCTGATCTGTACTTTATGTCCAGTCAAGATTCAGTTTGGCTAGAACAGCTTAAGGGCAGGTAGCCTCTTATTCCTGGACTAGCTTTAAACTTCCCTGTATTGTGCATATATATTTGAATGAGTACAAAATGTAAAAAGAACAATAAAAGCACAAGCTACAGAAGGAAAAATGGTAAGTGGGATTTCATAAAAATTAAAAGTTTTGTGCTTCAAATAAGATTATCAAGAAAGTAAAAAGACAACAAATGGACTGAGAAAATATTTACAATGCATATCTCTAATTAGAAATTTATATTCAGAATATATAAAGAACTTATACTATTAACAATAAAAGACAAATAATTCAATTAAGAATTGGGAGATAAATTGCATAGATGTTTCTCCAAAGAAGACTTGCAAATGCTAAGTACATGAAAAAGCACTCAACATTGTTGGACATTAAGAAAATGCAAATCAAAACCACTATAACACTCTCATCCATTAGGATGGCTAAAATAGAAAAAAATCAAACACCAGACCATAACAAATGTGTGTGTCAGCACACATGTGTGTAGTTTTTGCTGGACTGCTGTTTTTTTTTTTTTTTAAATTTTTAACACTCTGTGTAAACTGAGCCACATGAAGCATTTGTTATATTTGGGTTTCACTGCCATAGCACTTTTTAGTTTATTAATGATTTTTACCATGTATTATCTGCCTTACTGATCTTTACAACCACGTAAAGTTGGCAAAATAGTATCTTATTTTCTCTTTTGTGAAGGTAAAGACACTCAGGCTCAGAGATATTTTGTGACTTGGCCAAATCATCCTTTAAGTGGTTTAACTAGGACTTAAATTTAGATTTTCTTGTAATATAGCATGTTGCTTCCTAAATAATACTGCCTTACATTTAATTGCAATGTTTAGATGGCTTTAAAATGTATTCACGGATATCACTTCATTTTAAACTTCACAACCACCCTATGAGATGAGTAGGCCAAGGAATGTTATATTAATTTTATAGTTGAGGAATATGATGCTCAGAATAATCAAGTTTTATTTTGAGCTCTGCCACCTACTTACCTTGGACATATATAATTTCTCAAATTCTAAGCATTTTAATGTATACATTGAAGGCTCCTATGAGATGATCTCAAAGATCCCTCCGAAGCCTACTATTCTATGATCTTATCCTTTAGTATGTCCTTCCATTAGCAGCATATGTACTTGAGGTGCTTTTCTGGCCATGGTGAATGAGTTTCTGTTGGATGACCTGTACTTTCTTACTGGATTATTTCTGTAACCCTTATACACATCTTTAAAAAGCTTGGTCAAGATCGGGTGCGGGGGGGCAGACTTTAGTCATATAACAGAACAGGTTCAGGTAACTGAAACCATTTGCGGGTTAAATTTGTGAAACATGGCTTCGGTTTCATTGATTTGGGCTCTAAAGTAATTAAACTACACATAGACCTTCTAGAATGTAATAATTTCATCTAGTTGGATGACAACATCCTAACATATCAGAGTTAACTTCTTATGGCAAATAATATGCCTCACATTTTTATAACAATGAGTTACTGCTGTACCAACACGGCAACCTGGTTGTAGAAATAATATTCTTAGTTTGTACCTCAGTAGGAAGAGTGTATCAGAGGAGATTCTTTTTATTTCCCATTTACTTTCTGCATTATATATCACTTGTTTTTATTTATTCACAATGATAATAGATTTTAAAAGATATGTTTAAAAACACTTCTAATGTTTTCACATTTTCTAGGTATCTAAAAATAAAATAATAAACTAGATATTTAATAAGTGCTTTTAGCTAAATAATTCTGTGATCTTCTCCCTTCATTGATGTTGAAGAGGTACATTTCAGCTTTTTTCAGGATATTAGTTCAGGAAAACAGGTGGGTGTGAATGTTGCCTGACAGTTTTTGAGCTATCTGCATAATCTTTTGATAACAATCAATCAGGTTTCAGATTCTGTCAGTATTTCCCCTACAACCCAAGAACCAATGATCTTATGGAAAATAAAAATTGTCCTTTTCCTTTTTAGCAGTTATAGTATCTTTGTCTCTCTCTGCCCTTCTCTCTGTCTCCTGTTGAAGAAAGCTATAAATGCACGGATACTATTTTCAGTTCATCAACAATGTGGGAAATTATCATCCTTCCACTTTCTTAAGAACTGAAAGAAGTTCCCTCAAAGGAAACACCTCTCTCAGTGGTTGGCTGAGTTAAATTCAGAAAGTCAAAACATATGGGAAAATACTGAAGCCTTTTCCTACAGCTTCCTTGAGGTGTTCTCACGAGAAATGAGAGTCAGCTTCAGGACAGCTTAATTTTGGCTTAATTTCTGCCATCTTCCCTTCCATGTCTCTATAAAGGCCACCAAGATTCAAGAGTATAGTATGCCCACCTAAGATAGTTCAGAGATAAAGCTCATCAGAAGAGATAAGAGTATAAAGTTTTCTTTGAAAACTACAAAGAACTAGTCAAATGTATAATACTAAATTTCCAACAAACTTCTTAAAACAACAAAGGCTGTTTCTGAGATGTGTTTACAGATTAGGCACATGTTACTCAATAAGATAGTTAAAACCTATTTCATCTTTTTTTTTTTTTTTTTTGGATACAGAGTCTTGCTCTGTCACCCAGGCTGGAGTGCAATGGTGCAATCTGGGCTCACTGCAGCCTCTGCTTCCTAGGTTCAAGTGTTTGTCCTGCCTCTGCCTCCCAAGAAACTGGGATTACAGGCACCCATCTTCATGCCCAGCTATTTTTTTTTTTGTATTTTTGTAGAGATGGGGTTTCACCATGTTGGCTAGGCTGGTCTCGAACTCCTGACCTCAGGTGATCTGCCTGCCTTGACCTCCCAAAGTGCTGGAATAACATGTGTGAGTCACTGTGCCCAGCCTCATCAAATTATTTTCTGATAATTTATTCCCATTAGATATTATTTATTTCATGAAATATATGTATCCCTCTTCCCTAATAACAAGAAAAAACCTATAATAAAAAAGTAACTTAAATACACAAAGGGTTACATTGGCTTTAAAAAAATCTTTTAAAAGTTTAAAATCATGATACAAGAATATGCTGAACTAGAACAATTGTGCCTGACCATTGTTTCACAACACTACGGGGCCGTGGGAAGTTTTATAACTTAAACTTTCAAAAGATGTTTCTTTTTTTGGATCTTTTCCAAAAGCACATATTTCACTGAATATAGTTCTGAACTATCTAGCTTGAACATATTATTTTTCAAAATTTACAATATTTTCAAATATACTCATTATTCTTCGGCATTTATTGGTTGCTTGAATATATGAACATAGAAAACATTCTGCTAAGCACTTGCCATGTATGAACCTATGTAATGGCACCACGATCTGAATGAGGTTGGCACTATTACTAATTGCAAATGAGAAAACTGAGTCTCAGAAAAGTTAATTGACTTGTCCTAAGAGGCACATAGCAAAAAAAGTGGTAGTGGGAGGGTTTTTAATTTTTATGGATAGTCTGACTTAAGGGTTCCTGTTTGCAACCACTTTTTTTTTTTTTTTTTTTTTGAGACAGAGTTTGGCTCTTGTTACCCAGGCTGGAGTACAATGGCGCAATCTCGGCTCACCGCAACCTCCGCCTCCTGGGTTCAAGCAATTCTCCTGCCTCAGCCTCCCGAGTACCTGGAATTACAGGCACGCGCCACCATGCCCAGCTAATTTTTGTATTTTTAGTAGAGACGGGGTTTCACCATGTTGACCAGGATGGTCTCGATCTCTTGACCTCGTGATCCTGCCGCCTCGGCCTCCCAAAGTGCTGGGATTACAGGCGTGAGCCACCGCACCCGTCCCTGTAACTACTTTTTAATAGCACCTCCATGGTATCCTTCTTCCTAACATCCAACTGATAGTATTTCCATCTGTACAATAGCCTTCATATTAGAGAACCATTAGTTTTAGATCTTGGTCTTAGGCTAACAGTGCTTGTGGTGGGCTCTGACTTTTAGAATCGTGGTTGCTACACTAACTTGAACTCATTCTAGCATGTTTGGGTTTCTAATTTTTGGAAGTCCTGCTAGTTTCTCATTAGTGCATTCAAACAAACTCATTCTTCATGAGATCAATATGTAAAATCTTTAGTGTAAGTAATAACTCCACATCAGGTCCAGATGGTGGCATTTTTTGAGGGATAGGCATTTGTATTTAAGAATGGCGGTAAAGCAATCAGTGTTACTGGATTTTTATATTAATGTTAAAATTCCGTACTGTTATTAAAGGGAATTTAGCGTGTGCCAGGCACAGGTAGGGCCTGTTAACTACAACATTGTTAACTGTAATACTATCTTACCTCATTCTAGCATCAGCAATACTAGAGACGCGGCTAGTCTTATTACGAGGCTGAGTATGTTTCCGCCAGCCTCCTTGGGGAAAGCAATGGATCTAAGCCTTCCTAGTTTTATTTAGCTAAATTGATAATATTGAGTGATTTCTCCAATATAGCTAGGCGTTTGGCGGAATATTTTAGATACATAATTTTCTCAATAGCATCCCCAAGTAATTTAAAAAGTATTCATGACTCAGTGATTTGACTTTCCTGGTTAAAGAGCATTGTTTACTTATTTAAATATATGTTCACTTCCTTGGCCCTATGTGTGGATTATTTACATTAGGTTGTAGAGGGGATACTATGGTGTGCCACTCAGGTCCTCTGCTTCAAGTCTGAGGTACTCATTCTTTCAGCACCCTTAAAGTATTGACTGTTGCTGATAGTTTTTAACCCAAGTCCCACTCTAGGCATTGTCCTCAGCCTAAGGGAGCTTCCTTGCCCAAGACTATTGATATGGTTTAGCTGTGTCCCCACCCAAATCTCATCTTGAACTGTAGCTCCCACAATTCCCACATGTTGTGGAGGGATCCAGAAGGATGTAATTGAATTTTGGGGGTAGGTCTTTCCCATGCTATTCTCATGGTCGTGGATAAGTCTCACGAGATCTGATGGTTTTATAAAGGGAGTTTCTCTGCACAAGCTCTCTTCTCTTGTCTGCCACTATGTGAGACATGTCTTTCATCATCAGCCATGATTGTGAGTCCTCCCCAGCCACGTGGAACTGTGAGTCCACTATACCTCTTTCTTTTGTAAATTGCCCAGTCTTGGGTATGTCTTTATCAGCAGTGTGAAAAGACTACTACACCTATGCTCCTTGCTCAGAAGCAGACTGCACCCATGACTATGTGATATACAAAATGATATGCAAAATGTTCCTGGCTCCCTTGCCTCCATTTGAAGCAACTCTGAAGGGCTATTCCAGCCCCCATGACATCAGCTGAGACTGAACTGTTCTACGTAAGAGTTCAGTCTCTCCTGCTCAATCCTTTTTTCTGCAGCCCCTTACTGAGATTCCTGAGATCACTCTCCAGTAAAATCCTCATGACAATCCCCACTATACTCTCTTTTCTGGGCAACAGACCTAATACAACTAGGGAAGAGTTTTAATTCCAAAATTATTCCTTCTTGCCACTCATTCAGCATTCTTCTGATCTGTCTTCCTTCTTTTGAGAGTTGTGTATTCGGAGAATATATTTTTTTTAACTGGAGACAGAGTCTTGCTCTGTTACCCAGGCTGGAGTATAGTGGTGCCATCAGGGCTAACTGCAGCCTCAATCTCCTAGACTCAGCGGATCCTACCACATCAGCCTCCTGAGAAGCTGGGACTACAGGCATGTGCCATGCCTGGTTAAGTTTTGTATTTTTTTGTAGAGACAGTGTTTTGCCAGGTTGCCCAGGCTAGTCTCAAACTCCTGGGCTCAAGTGATCCGCCTGCCTCAGCCTCCCATAGTGCTAGGATTACAGGTATGAGGCATCCTGCCCAGTTGAAATCAAGCTTTTGATGATTAGCCTAATTACAATGTCAGTGGGAATGCAAATGCACTAAAAATAAAATTTAAGAGAAATTTGGAATCTTACCAGTTCTTCCTCAGCATTAAAAATGATTAGATATCTTTCCACATAATAGTACATGACAGGAAAATTAAAGCCATTCGCTCAATATTTTGGGTCCCTACTATACGTAAGAAACCATAAAAAAGAAAAAAGTAAGACATGGCTCCTGCCCTCAGGAAAAGAAGCAAATTACTATAAAATAAATAAATAAGAGAAACATTAGTTGTTTTAATAAAGTATTATGAGTTCTGATTAGAAAGCAATTTAGCTGGGATAATCAGAGCAGTTGTCTGAAAAACTTTATTTTAAGAGGGCATTGCAGGCTGGGCGCAGTGGCTCACGCCTGTAATGCCAACACTTTGGGAGGCTGAGGCAGGTGAATCACGAGGTCAAGAGATTGAGATCATCCTGGCCAACATGGTGAAACCCACGTCTCTACTAAAAATACAAAAATTAGCTGGGTGTGGTGGCATTCGTCTGTAGTCCCCGCTACTCGGGAGGCTGAGGCAGGAGAATTGCTTGAAGCCGGGAGGCGGAGGTTACAGTGAGCTGAGATTGTGCCACTGCACTCCAGCCTGGCGCCTGGGGACAGAGGGAGACTCTGTCTCAAAAAAAAAAAAAAAAAAAAAAGAAAGAAAAGAAACGGCATTGCAGGAAGGCTCAGTGTGTCTGAGGACACCTTAGTCAACTTAGCATTTTAAAGCCATTAACCAATTTTTTAATAAACTCCTATCTGATACACTTGTCAAATCTTGTTGGCATCTGAGTCAGTTGGAAGTGAGCCAGTTTTGCCACTGGTAATGTCAGTTACCATTGACATGTCTCCAACACTCCCAATTCTTTCCTTTCATAAGCCACAAGATCAAATGACCTTCTCAATAACTTGCATTTTCAGTTGGCAAAAAGTATTTTCACTGGTTCCTTGTAACTCTGCATGGGAGATATCATGAGGAAACTTTACAAGGACTTAAGTGTGTCCACTTGTGTTGATGAATCATCTGCTCCTAGCCCCAAACCACTTCTTCCTGCCTCATTGGTTCTGACTACTTCTACTCTGTTAATAAGTGGTTTTGTCTGAGTTGTGCTGGAAGAAAAAGATTGATGTGAGAACACAAGAGGTGAATGGAGAGATTGAACCCATATTCCTTTAAATTTAGACCTGAACTTACTTCAAGATGGGGCTTCAAGATTTTAAGTTGGAAATAGTTCTGAATTAATGCTCAGGGGGTCCAATAACAATCTGTCAATGAGGTAGTAATCTCGAGAGATTTACCCAAAGTGTAATTTCTGGGCTTTGCATATGTCTTAGGGTAGGTGGGTACCCAAAGCAGCCTAACTAACCTGACCAAACCGGTGGATTTACCAATTATGTTTCTTTAAGGCCACAAATAGAAACCTCTGAATCTATTAGTCAACTTAATTCTGCTGTTGTAATTTGTCAACTGAAGGACCATATCAAGAATCAAGAGCAACTTATGTAATTCACATGCTACTTTAGCTCTCCCTTTCCTTTCACCTGGGATTTTATTAAGATTGTAGTTTTTGAAACCATGGCAGGAGTAGCGCAGTGGAAGGGATAGGGGAGCGGAGCAGAGAGAAGGGAAGAAAAATCTAGGATTGAAGATAGAGCTTCCCTTCATTGCTCAACCCCTGCTATTTTGTGGAATTGGCTCCTATTCCTTGCTGTTTTATTCCAGACAACAGAACCAGTCAGACCTGCAGTGCTTTATTTCAGACATTGAATCCTATTACAAACATGTCAACAGTTAATAGCGATGTGGCTTCTCTGTTCTTTCCTGAAGTAATATTTCTTCATTATTGGAACCTGAGGATTTAATAAAAAGAAGCTCTCCAAAGAATTAAGGCATTTAAGCTGGATGTTTTAAAAGCTTATTTTTTGGTGATGACCCAGAAATCGTTGGATCATCAGCACCACAGAAAATGATTCCTCCTTTAAAGTTTCTACTAAAGAATTTACATTACATTTTTACATTTTGTATTATATAGCTTCAACCATCGAAAGCAACATGGTGGTGTATTTCTTGTGTTTAAAACATGCATCACTGGACTGGAAGTAAGCTTTATGGAAGGTCATATTTTTAAAATGTTTCTAAACCTTGGGGGCTATATTTTTTAAAAGAGAAAGTTAAACACTCATATGATAATATTAAAAGTTAATTTTTATTCAGCTCCTCTTATGTACCAGTTTTCATTCTAGGGGCTTCACAAGCATTAACTCATTTAATCCTCATTAAACGTATTAGTTAAATATTTTTATTATCCTCATTTTTCAGCTTAGGAAACTAAGACATAGAAAGAGTAAGAAGGCTGTTTAAGGTCTCACAGCTGGTAGGTGTAAGAACCGGAATTCGTATCGAGGCAGGCTGCTTCTAGGACTGAGCTACATAAAGCTACATGACAGCAAGCTCTCATTTTATAGATGATGAAATTGATATCTAAAAACATGAAATAACGGCTGGGCTCCATGGCTCACACCTGTAATCCCAGCACTTTGGGAGGCCGAGGCGGGCGGATCACGAGGTCAGGAGATCGAGACCATCCTGGCTAACATGATGAAACTCCGTCTCTAAGAGTCCAACAATTATCTGGGCATGGTAGTGCATGCCTGTAATTCCAGTTACTCAGGAGGCCGAGGCAGGATAATTGCTTAGACCAGGGCGTTGGAGGTTGCCGTGAGCTGAGATTGTACCGCTGCACTCTAGCCTCAGTGACAGAGTGAGACTCCATTTCAAAAAACAAAAAGAAAAAAAGACATGAAATAACTTGCTAAGATCATATACCTGGTAAGTTATGGAGCTGAAATTTGACCTCAAGTCCCTTGGGCCTCTTTCCAATGCCTTTGTTTTCATTTCAAGTTGACCTATAGGTAAAAGTCACAGAAACTGGAATCATACAGTCAGAAGAACAGCTGAAAGACAGTTTGGGTTTTTCCCATTATGCTAGACAAACAAATAAAACCCGAAAAACATAGGCGTTTATTTTCATATTTCCAAATCTAATATAAATACAGGCTCAGCACCAGTTTTTCCTAACCAAGCATCTACCTTTGATACATCCTCATTGTTCCTTCTTCCCCCTCGACCCCAACCTCCAAAAGAAGGGCTGGGGCCAGGGACAAATCTTGACTATAAAAGTGAAGAATTAAATGTACTTGGGGGTTCCATTGATGAGGAATCTCCCCCATTGCTCACCTGTCTAGTACCAGTAGGGCATCTCTGAAGAGAGTCCCAAGTCCAGTGTTGCAGAGCTGTCTCATGGGACCTCAGTGTCAACCCCATGGTTGTAGTCACCAGCAGGCTTGGGCTTGACCTACAGAAGCCACCTGGGAGAAAACTGACCCACCTCTACTCAAAATCATATCACATCTTGACTTCCTGATAATATGAAGATGACATGACATGTAAAAACACCATCAGTAAGTGAGCCAAGCAGGACACCCATTTGAAGTTCTGATTATGATGCAAAGTTCTTTTGGAATTTGATGGCTTTAAGGATTAAGTGAATAAGGGTATCTTAAGCCTCTGACAGTGTTTGGGGTGTAGTAGGTACTAATATTCTTTTCTTTGCTTTCTTCCATTCCCTTCCCTGTTCATGTAAATAATGATCCTGGGAACCGAGAAACATACCAATTATTGGGCAAATGTACTTAAAATACCCACTGTATGCCTGGCATTCCTGGGCTTCGTGTAGAATACTAGAGTTGTTGCAGACTGGCCAAGTCCTTAAGAAATATACTTTAAACAATTATTTAAAAAATAATGGCTATGTAAAATTTACATAACACAGAAATAATTATTTTAATCATTTTAAGTATACAGTTCAGTAAAATCACGTACATTTACAGTGTTGTACAACCATCATCACAATCCATTTCCAAATTCTTTTATTATCAGAAACAGAAATTTTGTACCCACTAAATAATGTCTTTGTTCCTCTCCCAGCATCTGGTAACCCTTTTTGTCTCCATGAATTTGCCTGTTCTAGGTACCTCTTATTTGTGGAATAATACAATATTTGTTTTCTTTGTGTCTGGCTTTTTTCACTTAGCACAATGCTTTTGAGGTTTATCTATGTTGCATCATGTATCAAAATTTCCTTTTTGTTGAGACAAGTTCTCACTCTGTCACTGAGGCTGAAGTCCAGTGGCATAATCTTGGCTCACTGCAGCCTCAACTTCCCAAGCTCAGGTGATCCTCCCACCTCAGCCTCCCAAGTAGCTGGCACTATAGGCATGTGTCACCATGCTTGGCTAATTTTTTGTGTTTTTGGTAGAGACAGGGCTTTGCCATCTTGCTCAGGCTGGTCTCGAACTCCTGAGCTCAAGCGATCACCCACCTTGGACTCCCAAATTACTAGTATTACACTGCACCTGGTCAGAATTTTCTTTCTTTTTAAGGCTAATATTCCATAGTATGTGTATGCCACATTTGTTTATCCATTTATCTGATGATAGACACTTCGTTTTTTTTCTATCTTTCTACCTTTAGCTGTTGTCAATAGGGCTGCTATGAATATGGGTATACAAGTATCTGTTTGAGTCTCTTACAAGTATCTGTTTGAGTTCCTGCTTTCAATTTTTTGGGGCATATACCTGAAAGTGGAATTGCTGGATCATATAGTAATTTTATTTTTACCTTTTTGAGGAAATGTCATATATTTTTCATAGTGGCGGCACCATTTTACATTCCCAACAGTGATGTACAAGCGTTCTGATTTCTACACATCCTTGCCAACACAGCTTTCATTTTAGTAAATGCACTTCTTGCAGTATTTTCCATTAAAAAAAAGAACCATCCTAATGGATGTGAAGTAATATTTCATTGTGGTTTTGACTTATATTTCCCTAATGACTAGTGATGTTGACATATTTTCATGTGCTTTTTGGCCATTTGTATATCTTTGGAGAAATGTTTATTCGAATCCTTGGTTCATGTCTGAATTGGATTGTTTGTATTTTCATTGCAGAGTTGTAGGAGTTCTTTACATATTCTGATTTTTTTTTTGAGACAGAGTTTCACTCTTGCTGCCCAGGCTAGAGTGCAATGGCTAGATCTTGGCTCATTGCAACCTCTGCCTCCCGGGTTTAAGTGATTCTCCTGCTTCAGCCTCTCAAGTAGCTGGGATTACAGGCATGTGCCACTACGCCCGTCTTATTTTGTATTTTTAATAGAGGCAGAGTTTCTCCATATCGGTCAGGCTGGTCTCAAACTCTCGACCTCAGGTGATCCACCCACCTCAGCCTCCCAAAGTGCTGAAATTACCCACCTGAGCCACTGCCTCCAGCCTATATTCTGAATATTAATCTGTTGTCAGATATGTGACTAAGAAATGTTTTCTCCCATTCTGTGGGTTGTCTTTTAAATCTCTTGATAGTATCTTTTGATGCATGAAAGTTTTAAATTTTGATGGAGTCCAATTATCTATTTCTTCTTTTGTTGTCTGTACTTTTGGTATAATATCTAAGAAATCAGCACCAAATTCAACATCCTTCAGAAACATACTTTTTTTTTCCCATAAAGTCTTGGGGCTGGTCCAAAGGGAGTGAATTATCTTGATTGTTCACAGTCAATTACAGATGGAACTCCTTGTTCTATTCTTTCATCACTTCTCACTACTGCACTTGACTAGTCTTAAAAAATAAATAAAAAAAGTCTTGGAGGATAAAAGAGTGAGAGCAAGGGTCGAAAAACTGAGTATTATGCTTGGTATCTGGGTGACTGAATCAATAGTGCCCAAAACCTCAGCCTCACACAATATACCCAGGTAACAAATCTGTACATGTACTCTCTGAATCTAAAATAAAAGTTGACATTATTTTTGAAAAAGAGAAAAATCTCCAGGGAAATAGAGAATAATTGAGGTCAATGCATAGTAATCTCTAGTTGAAGGTAGTAGATAATGAATATATAGTTGTTTAGAGGAGAGAGAAAACAATCCAAGTACCTTAATAAAATCTTAACTTTACATCAGTTTACTTTCAGCAAGAAGAAATAAAATGCAAGTACAGAAGACACGGTGCTTGCCCAACTAAAGAGGAGTTCCGGAAATACGCCAAGTACTTGGATTAAGTGACAGTTGCATAATCATTTCAAATAAACAATTTGAATTTACGTAGGATCTTGTATATATATATTGATTTATTGTGTACACTTTTATCTCCCAAATCTAATTATGCTTTTAAGAATAGGCAAAATCTTGTTGTAAGGTGATGGACTGATGGTGAATGGGAGTGAGAAGTAAAACAATTTTTGCAAGCTAGAAGACCCAGTTTTGTAATCTGGGAGGCCCCTTACTTTACACTAAAATATCTATTTGCATGGTTTTGCTCCACTGATGAGAGGAAAATATTTGCTCTGACATCCGTGTGTCCTGAAGCTTCTATGGCACTTACAATTTCAAATATTATATCCTGTTGTTAGAGACCATGATGTTTGGTTTAGAAAGGAAGGATTCCCCATGTATCTAGATTATCTATCTATCTGTCTATCTTGTTGCCATATCAATCACCTAATCACTTATCTTTTCAATTCAGAGTATGAATTTGCAATTAAATTCTGGGTAGTTCCTTGAAATGGCTCTGGGTCTGTTAAGAACTCCAAACAAAATTGTTTCCCTGTTATCCAAAGCCTGACTCCAAATTCCTATTTGTTATGTAATTCTTTGTTGGACTGGTGTTTAAACACACATTCCTTTGTATTTATGTTCCATTTCCTGGGAGGTTAATTTTCCTCTTAGAGCAAATTGATCTTCAGCTTTGGGAGGGTCCACATCATAAAGGGTCTTGCGTGTCTGGTCAAGATATGCAGACATTATATGTCATAGATGGGGAAGCCAGTGAGAAGACAGGATTATATTGATTTGTTAGAAAGCTCACCCTGGCAGCATAGTAGATAGTTTGACTCTCCCCTTTTTCCTTTCATATTCCAACCTCACTGTGGAAAGGAGCCTTATGTTGGGTATTATAATCCCATGAAGAAACAGGGAGAAAGAAGTTTGAGAAACAGAAACATAATACTCACATACAAACATGTTCCTATGGGGGTCTATTGTCAAAACTCTGAGATTTCTTTTGCAATGTTTACCAGGCACTCAGCCTATCAGATGTTAAACACATAGACTCATCATTCCTCTTTGATTCTGGCAGGCAGGTTTCCTCACTTCCAGTTTGTTTATCTTTCCTGTAGAGCAGCTGGTAAGATGCTGAGTGTTGGGGACTGGGACAGGCAATTTATATTCTAAAATAGGCTTTATATTTTTAATTTTCCCTTGAAAAATTTCAAATGCACAGAACAATAGAGATAATTTTATTATTAAAATAAAATTAATAATTTTATTATTAAAATAAAAATAATTTTAAATATTTAAAATTAAATATTTTATAACATTAAAACAGCAGAGAAAGGAATGCTGCTCTTCCTGTCACCCATGGTCAATAATTAGTACTATTTTGCCATCCTTGCTTTATTACTAAATCTACTTTTTTGCTGAAGTCTTTTTTATTCATATCATTTTTGACTGACAAATAATTATAAATATTTATGAGGCACAATGTGACATTTGAAATATGTATAAAATGTGAAATGATTAAATCAAGTAAATTAACATATCTATCACCTCAGTTATGTATCAGTTTTTATGGTGAGACATTTGAAGTTCACTCTCAGTTATTTTGAAATATAGAATGTATTATTGTTGACTATAGTCACCCTTCTCTGCAATAGAACTTAAAACCTCTTCCTCCCATCTGTCTGAAACTTTATACCCTTTTATCAACAGCTCCCTATCTCCTGTCCAACCCCCAGCCTCTAGTAACCACCATTCCACTCTCTACTTGTATGAGTTCAACACATTTTAGATTCCACACAGAAGTGAGATGATATAGTATATGTCTTTCTGTGCCTAGTCTGTTTCACTTTTTGCTGAACTATTTTATTTTATTTATTATTTATATATATTTTAAAATTGCATTTTAGGTTTTGGGGTACATGTGAAGAACATGCAAGATAGTTGCATAGGTACACACGTGGCAGTGTGATTTGCTGCCATCCTCCCCTTCACCTATATCTGGCATTTCTCCCCATGCTATCTCTCCCCAACTTCCCACCCCCTGCTGTCCCTCTCCTATTCCCCCCAACAGACCCCAGTGTGTAGTGCTCCCCTCCCTGTGTCCATGTGTTCTCATTGTTCAACACCCACCTATGAGTGAGAATATATGGTATTTCATTTTCTGTTCTTATGTCAGTTTGCTATGAATGATGTTCTCCAGGTTCATCCATGTCCCTACAAAGGACACAAACTCATTGTTTTTGATGGTTGCATAAAATTCCATGGTGTATATGTGCCACATTTTCCCAGTCCAGTCTATCATCAATGGGCATTTGGGTTGGTTCCAGGTCTTTGCTATTGTAAACAGT
>CM052662.1:81349291-81370602 GCA_028533165.1 Leontopithecus rosalia
TGATCTTTGTTATTTCTTGTCTTCTGCTAAGTTTTGAGTTTTTTTGATCTTGCTCCTCTAGCTCTTTCAATTTTGACGATAGGGTGTCAGTTTTGGATCTCTCCACTCTTCTCATATGGGCACTTATTGCTATATATTTTCCACTAGAGACTGCTTTAAATGTGTCCAGAGATTCTAGTATGTTGTGTCTTCGTTCTCGTTGGTTTCAAAGAACTTCTTTATTTCTGCATTTATTTCATTGTTTATCCAGTGAACATTCAAGAGTCAGTTGTTCAATTTCCATGAAGCTGTGTGGTTCTGAGTTAGTTTCTGAATTCTGAGTTCTAACTTGATTCCACTGTGGTCTGAGAGACTGTTTGTTATGATTTCAGTTCTTTTGCATTTGCTGGGAAGTAATTTACTTCCAATTATGTGGTTTATTTTAGAGTAGGTATGATGTCGTGCTGAGAAGAATGTATATTCTGTGGATTTGGGGTGGAGAGTTCTGTAAATATCTATCAGGTTTGCTTATTCTAGGTCTGAGTTCAAGTTCTGGATATCCTTGGTAATTTTCTGTCTGATTGATCTAATATTGACAGTGGAGTGTTAAAGTCTCCCACTATTATTGTGTGTGAGTCTAAGTCTTTTTGTAAGTCATTAAGAACTTGCCTTATGTATCTGGGTGCACCTGTATGGTGCATATATATTTAGGATCATTAGTTCTTCTTGTTGTATTGATCCTTTTACCATTATGTAATGTCCTTCTTTGTCTCTTTTGATCTTTGTTGCTTTAAAATCTATTTTGTCAGAGACGAAAATTGCAACTCCTGCTTTTTTTTGCTCTCCATTTGCTTGGTAAATCTTCCTCCATCCCTTTATTCTGAGTCTTTGTGTATCCTTGCATGTGAGATGGGTTTCCTGGATACAGCACACCGATGAGTTTTGACTTTTTATCCAATTTGCCAGTTTGTGTCTTTTGATTGGTGCATTTAACCCATTTACATTTAGGGTTAATATTGTTATGTGTAAATTTGGTACTGCCATTTTGATGCTAGCCGGCTGTTTTGCCTGTTAGTTGATGCAGATTCTTCATTTTGTTGATGCTCTTTAGCATTTGGTATGTTTTTGGAGTGGCTGGTGCTGGTGCTGGTTGTTCCTTTCTATGTGTAGTGCCTCTTTCAGGAGCTCTTGTAAAGCAGACCTGGTGGTGACAAAATCTCTGAGTACTTGCTTGTTCACAAAGGATTTAATTTTTCCTTCACTTATGAACCTCAGTTTGGCTAGATATGAAATTCTGGGTTGAAAGTTCTTTTCTTTAAGGATGTTGAATATTGGCTCCCACTCTCTTCTGGCTTGTAGGGTTTCTGCCGAGAGATCTGCTGTGAGTTTGATGGGCTTCCTTTGTGGGTAACCCGACCTTTCTCTCTGTCTGCCCTTAGCATTTTTTCCTTTATTTCAACCCTGGTGAATCTGACGATTATGTGCCTTTGGTTTGTTCTTCTTGCAGAATATCTTTGTGGTGTTTTCTGTATTTCCTGGACTTGAATATCCCGGACTTGCTAGGTTCAGGAAGTTTTTCTGGATAATATCCTGAAGAGTATTTTCCAGCTTGGATTCATTCTCTTCGTCACACTCAGGTACACCTATCAAACATAGGTTAGGTCTCTTCACATAGTCCCACACTACTTGGAGGCTTTGTTCATTCCTTTTTGCATTTTTATCTCTAATCTTGCCTTTTAGTTTTATTTCATTGAGTTGATCTTTGACCTCTGATATCCTTTCTTCTGCTTGGTCAATTTGGCTGTTGAAACTTGTGCTGCATGCTTTGTGAAGTTATCCTGTTGTCTTTTTCAGCTCCAGCAATTCACTCATATTCCTCTCTAAGTTGTCCGTTCTTGTTATCATTTCGTCAAATCTTTTTTCAAGGTTCTTAGTTTCTTTGCATTGAGTTAGAACATGTTCTTTTAGCTCACGGAATTTTCTCATTACCCGCCTTCTGATGTTTGATTCTGTCAATTCATCACACTCATTCTCCATCCAGCTTTGTTCCCTTGCTGGTGAGGAGTTGTCATCCCTTGTAGGAGGAGAGGTGTTCTGGTTTCAGGTGTTTTCCTCCTTTTTGTGCTGGTTTCTTCCCATCTTTGTGGATTTATCCACCTGTCGTCTGTGTAGTTGCTGATTTTCAGATTGGGTCTCTGAGTGGATGTCCAGATTGTTGTTGATGAAGTTATTACTGTTTCTTAGTTTTTCTTCTAACAGTTTGGCCCCTCTGCTGTAGGACTGCTGAGGTCCACTCCAGGCACTGCTTGCCTGGGGATCACCTGCAGCAGCTGCAGAACAGTAAGGGTTGCTACCAGTTTCTTCTTCTGCTATCTTTGTCCCAGAATGATGCCCACCAAATGTCAGTCTGATCAGTCCTTTGTGAGGTGACTCTTTAAATATATGGGTGTCAGGAAGCTGCTTGAGGAGACAGTCTGTTCTTTATAGGAGCTAAAGTGCTGAGCTGTGAGCTCTGTTGTTCATTAAGAGCTGCTAGGCAGGTATGTGTAGGTCTGCTGCAGCAGAACTCATAAACCCCCTTTTTTCCCCAGGTGCTCTGTCCCAGGGCATTGGGGCTTTATTTATGAGTATCCGTTGTGCTGCTGTCTTTTTTTTTTCAGGGCTGCCCTGTCCAGCAAGGAGGCAGCTTAGTCACTGTCTGCCTGCAGAGGCTTTGCTGAGCTGCTGTGGTCTCCGCCCTGCTGCCCTGTGAACTTCCCTGCAGTCCTGTTTATATAGGTGTGGTTAGAACTGCCTCTGCAATGGTGGCCCACCTCTGTAATGGTGGACTCTCTCTGTTACGGTGGGTTGCCTTGGCAATGGCGGGTTGTTTCGGCAATGGCAGGCTGTCTTAGTAATGTCTCCACCTCTGTAGGGGTGGAATGCCTCGGTAACGGTGGACACCCCTCCCCTACAGAGCTGAGCTGTCCCGGGTTCAGCTGTGCTTGCCATGAAACTCTCAACCCCGAGCGTTTCCAATTGCTGTTTTTTTTTCTTTTTTTTGTTGGGGTGGGACCTGCTGAGCCTGATCACCTGGCTCTCTGCCTCAGAGACTTTTTTTTTTTAAAGTTGAATGGTTGACTCTCTCCCAAGTGTTCCAGCCGCCTGCTGAAAAGCCACCAGGATCTGTGTGATTTCCAGTGTGGCAACCCACTGCACCAGCTGAAACAACGGCACTGCCTGGGAATCTCCTGGCCTGGCTCCCTATTTAATCAGATGAATGGGTGAATCTGCTTTCTCAGAGCTCCAATTGGCAGCTTAAAAGGGCAACCAGACCAGTGTATTTTGTATGGAGAACTGCCGTGCAAGGGCACCGGCAAAATAGCGGCGCCGGCCGAAACAGGTGTGCTGGCCAAAATAGCTGCACTGGCGACCTGTGGGGCTCCTCCACCTGGGAGTCTCCTGGTTTGTGGGCAATAAAGATCCGTCTGGAAATGTGGCATCCACTCACTCTCTGAGCTTTCACTGGGAGCTGCAATCCTGAGCTGCTCTTGAAGGGCCATCTTGGATCTTCCTTCTAAATGTCCAACTTTTGGTTTTATATTGATCTAATGTTTTCATTATTCAACTTCTCCCTCTGTTGACTTGGTTCTTGTACACCTTCTTACTATTTCAGTGATTAGAGATTACCATATCTATCCTCAGTTTATCAAAGTCAACTTTCCTAGTTGAAGCTGTGACTCATTGTTCATAGCTGACATCCATGATGGTGGGGGGTTCATTCCTATCAGCAGCTCATGTCGACTCTTTCTTAGCTTTCATTACTTTTTTCTTTTTACTTGGGTATACATGACCAACAGTCTGATGAGATCCTTAAAACCAAGAGGGAGTGGTGGTGAGAATGGTGAGATTGGAGATAAGGGGAGGTCATCGTGGAACCAAAGAAACAGTTTTGGGTTTTTGGGATCTTGATGACATCACCTTTTTCTTTGCTCTTGACCTCTCTAAAAACTTCCTTCTGTCTCCACCCTTCCTGCTCTCTCTGGTAGTTTACTAGGGCTGACATAATGAAGTACCATAAACTTGGTGTCTTAAAGATAAAAAATTTATTGTCTCAGAGCTCCGGAGGCTAAAATTCTGAAATAAAGGTGGCAGGGTCGTATTTCCTCTAAAGATTCGAAGGCAGAATCTTTCCTTGCCTCTTCCTATCTTCTAGCTTCTTCTGGTAGTTGCCAGCAATCCTAGCCATATCTTGGCTTGTAGACATGTTATTCCAATCTCTGTCTCATCTTTATAGGGCATTTGTCCCTGTTCGTCTCTAGGTCTTCACAATGTGTTCTCATTGTGTGCCTGTGTTCCCATTTTCCTCTTTTTTTTTTTTTTTTGAGATGGAGTTTTGCTCTGTTACCCAGACTGGAGTGCAATGGCATGATTTCCACTCACTGCAATCTCTGCCTCCAGGGTTCAAGCAATTCTCCTGCCTCATCTTCCTGAGTAGCTGGGATTATAGGCATGTGCCATTATGCCTGGCTAATTTTGTATTTTTAGGGGAGACTGGGTTTCTCAATGTTGCTCAGGCTGGTCTTGAACTCCTGACCTCAGATGATCAGCCTGCCTCAACCTCCCAGTGTGCTGGGATTACAGGCATGAGTTTCCTCTTCTTACAAGAATGCCAATTATTGGATTGGGGCCACCCTAACCCAGCATGTCCTCATCCTAGCTTGATTACATCTTCAAGGTCTTCTTACCAAATAAGGTCACATTCTGAGGTTCCATGTGGACATTAATTTTGGGGGATGCCATTCAACCCGGTACAAGCTCGCTTACTCTGTAGAGTGCAGTACAAGTAGCACTGTCTTAGAAAGTAGATGTTCTGGGTACTAATTGTGCTTGTGCTACTAAGTATGTAACACAGACTTTGGCGTTCACAAGCAGGGGTCCAAATCTCACCTCTGACACTTAACTACTTTGAGCCTCAGAGTAGTAAAATCAAATTATTTTATTTTTGAGATTCAGCTTTTAAGTTCTAATCAGTCCTTTGGACTATTTCTTTTTCCTACTCCGCCATACCAATTTAATCCCTTTCTTCTTTAACAACTTGAGCTCTTAATTCCAGTTTTCTTCCCCCTTAGTTCTCTTCTTTATTCTTTTCTCCCCACTTTAAAAAATATTATTTATTTTAAATAATAGAGACAGGTCTCACCATGTTGCCCAGGCTAGTCTCGAACTCCTGGGCTCAGACAGTCCCCCAAACCTGGCCTTCTAAAGTGCTAGGATTACCGGCATGAGCCACCATGCCTGGCCTCTCCCCACTTTCATTCCTTATAACTAGGGTGATATTCATCCTGGTTTGTCTAGGAATAGTCCCAGTTTATGCCCATTGTCAGAGAGTAGTTATTGATAATGCCCCTTCCACTTTCAAAGTATTCTAGTTTAATGATGTGGTTAAATTATTGCCCTACTTAGAGTGTTCTCATAACCCTAGACCTGCCTCTATCACTGCATGATTCACAATGTACTACGTTGCATTTTAATTGGTTTTTTTTTTGGGTTTGTCTTCCTGGTGGGATTAAGGGTAGTCACTGGGAATGATTTTCTTTATTTCAGCAGACTACAGCATATACGCTTGGCATTGGGAGAATCTCAGCCATGCTCCTTGGACATGTGATTATTTTTGAAACCTTGATTCTTTCATTTTATGCATAGTAGGTGCTCAGTAAATCATCTTTAAATTGAAGTAGAAAATGAGAAATGAACCTAAAAAGAACACTGTTTCTTTTCTCTGCCCTCCTTTATTTGCGGTCATTAGCTCAGAGATCTCATTTTACCTTCAGATTTGTGAGTCATTTCTTTCTCTTGCCTCACCCATAGCTCTTTTAATTCTTTGAAAACTGAAGTTAGTTATCGTCTTCAAGCCTCCAGTGAGTGCTGTGGTGACCTGATTTCTAGTTGCTGGGTGCTGGCTTTGGGCAAACATACCTCCTGATTGAAATCTCCCGTCCGCCCGAGCTCCTGAGGCTCTCCCTATTCTGTCTTCTGTCTGAGAGGTAGTTTTTGTGCCTTCTTGCTTTTACCTTTGCAGCCACGCCCGCCGTTGGTTACTTCATCCTGTGGCTATGTCTTTACATGTGAAATTAAGTGCATAATAAAGCCAATGGCAGGTTTAATTCAGGCCACTTACGCTTCGTATTCCTTCCTGTTGCTGTCAGCTCATCGCCTCAGCCCCGTCATCCCACTTATTGTTTGGGGCTGGGATCTGCTGGGCTACAGGAGTATTTTCTGGGCCTTGTCATTTACTTCAAATGATGGAAGACATTTTCTTTCTTTAGGAGTTATGAAACCTGATCTCTCTGGATTGAGCAAATGGGTTGCTTTTCCTGCTGGTTGCTAAAAGTCATCACTTACTCAGTTTTCAACAAACAATTGTTGAGAACTTACTAGGTACAAGCAATAATACCAATACAATTACTGTCTTCAGGGAGTTCTGTAGGAGCGGTGGGCATGTGCTGCTCAAATTCACTTGTGTGAGAAGTTCCTGAGGAGGGTACTTAGCTGTTAGTTTCCAGCTTCGGCCCCTTTTGATCTGCCCTTGCATTCATGCTGCCAAGCCACACTCTTCTGGGGATTCTTCTAGCTAGTGACTGAATGTGGCAGTTGTATGGTACCAGGGTCAGGCTATTTCTGGCTGGCATGGGGCTCCTTTAATGAGAAGTCTTTGCTTGAGGCCTCCTGGTTGGCCTGGCTGAGACTCAGCACTGCAATGACGTCTGACTCCTACTACCCAGTCCTCCTCCTTCCCTCCTAGTCTGAAGGCCCTCCCTGCCCAATGCCGGCTGCCCCTCCCCAAATCCTTCACAGGTGTTTCTCTCAAGAAATCTCCTGCATGACTAATTTTGTCTTGGCGTCTACTTCTTGGAAGACTTGAGTGGATGCAGTTCCCAGTCCAGTATTGTAGATTAAGCATGTATACAAAGAACACAGAATGCTCTTCATTACATTCCTTTCCAACACTAAGTGGTAAGATTAAAGTACAATAGGGAAAGATAATCTTAGATTACAAAAAGAGGTATTTTTATATTTACATAGTTTGTCATTTCTGAGAGGGCAAGGACCATGACCAGTATAATTATTTGTTCAGGTGAATAATTCTTTGTTCACTTGTCGTGGGTGATAAGTAAAAGCACTTAAGAGGAGAAAAATAATAATAGTTGTGTAATTGTAATAATAATAATAATAGTTTATTGAGGGCACTGTCTCTGCCAGGTATTAGGTACTTCGTGTATGTTTTTTCCCAGTCTTCATAACAACCAAGCAAAGAAGGTGTTGCTGTCGTCCTCATTTTACAGATGAGTAAAGTAAAACATGAGGGAGTTTAAATAGAGTGTTCAAGGTTGGCCAGGCACAGTGGCTTGCACCTGTAATCCCAGCACTTTGGGAGACCGAGATGGGAGGATCACCCGAAGTCAGGAGTTCAAGTCCAGCCTGGCCAAAATGGGGAAATCCCATCTCTACTGAAAACACAAAAATTAGCCAGGCATCGTGGTGCATGCCTGTAATCTCACCTACACAGGAGGCCGAGGCAGGAGAATTGCCTGAACCCAGGAGGAGGAGGCTGCAGTGAGCTGAGATCACACCACTGCATTCCAGCCTGTGCAACAGAATGAGACTGTATCTCAAACAAACAAAAAAAGATTGCTCAAGGTCACCCTGAAGCTAGTGAGTGGCTGTGCCAGGGCTTGGGTTTGTGAGGCTCTGATGCTCTTGAATTTCCCATGACACTATGCTCTGTCTTAAGGGTGATCTTCAGACTTAGGCCAGATAGTAATCAGTCTGGGACATTTGAGGAATATCCCTCCCAGTGCAGTAGGGATTCTGTAGTCTAGACTAGATCTTAGCCCATGAGTTCTATATTCTTAGTATTTCACACTGTATTTTTAGAAACTTCTGAAAAAGGAAGATGATGACTTCAAGATGGGCTTCTTCTTTTTTATTACATCCTGTTGTCCAGAGTTGTAGAGCAAGAAAGTACCCTAGAAAAAAGCCGGATACAAAAAGCCAATATGGTATGATTCCATTTATATGAAATTTCCAGAATAGGGAAATCCACAGGCAGAAAGTAGATTACTGGTGCCATGGGTGAGGTGGGGGGTTGCGGGGTGGAGAATGAGAAGTGATTTAATGAGGGTGGGGTTTCTTTTTCGAGTAATAAAAATGTTCTGAAATTAGATAGTATTAATGGTTGCACAACTCTTTGAATATACTAAGAACCGCTGAATAAGTATACTTTAAAAGAGTAAATATAATAAACATTTATACAGTAGATTAGGCTTCCTTCAAGAACTCAAAATCTTGAGTTAGATAAAAGTTCTTACATTACAAATGTTTAATGCTAAACTAAATTATGATTCATCTCTAGGTTTTAACCTTGTCTTCCAGAGGTCAAATGGCTTTCTTACTCTAAAGTGGGTGCAGAAAACTCACCCTTTCAGATTCTTCTTCTTTTCTTTTTTTTCGATGGAGGCTCACTCTGTTGCCCAGGCTGGAGTGCAGTGGTGCCATCTTGGCTCACTGCAATCTCTGCTTCTGGGGTTCAGGTTATTCACCTGCCTCAGCCTCCTGAGGAGCTGGGATTACAGGTGCGTGCCAGCACAGCTGAATAGTTTTTGTATTTCTAGTGGAGATGGGGTTTTGCCACATTGGCCAGGCTGCTCTCACACTTCTGACCTCAGGTGATTTTCTCACCTCTGCCTCAGACTATTTCTTTTCGAGGTTTCAAGTACTCTGTTTGAGTGAGGTGTTTAAGTGTTTGAGTGAGGTGTTTAAGTGAGGTGGCCAAGTGGCCAATTAGGTTCTCAACTTTGGACTTGGTCCTGGCTCTAGCTGTCAGACTCCAGTGATGCTCCAGTGACTGGAGCAAATAGGAAGACCTAGACAAGACTCCTGTTTTTACAGGTGGAGCTTGAGCAATTTCTGCCAATTGCCTAACACTGATTAAGACATCCCTGCATGGGGACATTAATTAAGACATTCTTGCAAGTCTACCAGGAATCCAGAAGCTATGATAGTACTGAAAGTCAATACTATGCATGTAGTTGGTGTCCACAAATGTGGGAACTTCCTGTTCTTGGCAGAGTACAGAGAAGCTTTGCTTTCCCTAAAACTCCCTTGTCCCACCAGGTGTAGGGTGCCTCTGCAAGGCTGGGGGTCTTTCCATCCGTCTTTCATTACTAGCTATGGCTGCCAGTTGCTGTCAATTTCTTGGATGAGTTGGTTGTGGTATTTGTGTCTCAATTGTCCTACCTGTAGACAATTGTCTACTTGCTGTATTATATCTACAGCAATTCTTCAATCTTGTTTCTGTACTTTTTTCTTCTGGCTTTCTCACTAGGCTGTTTTCTAGTCATTTTGGGGGTCATTTTTTCCATATATTTCTGATGTTAAACCTCAAAATTCAATTTATTTCTAATCTAGTTCACAAGCACTAGGCATTGTGGAAGTCGTAGGTGAAAGATGAATCAGACCTAGAGCCTGCCCTTGAGGCACGTACAGTCTAGAAGAGGACACAGGCATCAGTATTTGACAACACAGAATCCTACTTACTACGATGAAAATATGCAAAAGGTACAGAGAAGAGAAATGAGTAACTTCAGGGCAAGGGGCATGAAAGGCAGGGAGGTGGAAGTAGGTAGGATTCACAGAAGAGACTGATGTCTAAGTTGGGATTGAAAGAAAAACAGCAATTAGGATAAAAAACTTGCTGATATTGCTTTTACTTCTTGTGCTTCTATTTATGCACTATTTACTACGTTTGTCATAACAAAAACTGTATGACAAATGCTTCTGGAAGATGGCAGTTAGAGAAGTACAAATTGGAATTTAGGTTTCATACTGAGAGCTCACCAGAGAAAGTTTGAACTTAACTCAGATACTGTTTCTGTAACATGCCATTGTCAAGGAGGCTAATTGCAAGCAATGCTGCGCCTATAGCCAGAGAAAAGATGGACATGACCATTAAGGTTATTTCAAGGGCAGCAATATTGTTTATAACTTTGATAAAACTTAACAGTATTGCTAATTTAACTTTTTTTGCATATTCATCATATACTGTACTTTTTTTTTTTGAGATGGAGTCTTGCTTTGTTGCCCAGGCTGGAATGCAGTGGCCAATTTAGACTCACTGCAACCTCCGCCTCCCAGATTCAAGTGATTCTCTTGCCTCAGCCTCTCAAGTAGCTGAGATTACAGGTGTGTGCCACCACACCTGGCTAATTTTTGTATTATTAGTAGATACGGGGTTTTGCCATGTTGGCCAGGCTGGTTTCGAACTCCTGACCTCAGGTGATCTGCCTGCCTTGGCTTCCCAGAGTGCTGGGATTGCATGTGTGAGCCACTGGGCCCAACCCACGTGCTGTACTTTGTATATGTTACAAGCATTGTGTTACTTAATTCTCATATTACACATATATAAAGTAGGTACCAGTATTACTGGTGGCTCAGAGAGGTAAAGTAATAACTTGTCTAAGGTCAGAGAACTAAAAAATGGCAAGCCAGAATTTGAGCCCAGGGGTCTCTAACTCCAGGGACTGAATTTTAACTCCTATCTTGAGCCATGGTAGGAACAGAGTTGCAGTGTAACCCAGAATTCATCTGGAACTGTTAAATCTCTGCATAGAAGTCTTAACCGTGAGAACATGCTAGGTCCATGGGGTTACACAATGAGTGAGTACTTGCTAAGTCTCTGCTTAACACTGCATGAGGCCCTGTAAGGATGCAGAGAAATGTGAACTGACATCCTGAAGGATGAAACAAAACAAAGCTATGGTCCTAAGAGAATAAGTGCCTGACCATGGTCACGTGGCTAGTAAATGACACCCAGCACTCAGATGGGGGATTTTTAACATTGACACTCGTGCTCTTTCTTCTGCAATCCTTCTAGACAGGCTTTGACATTTATACATAGGATACTTGGCTCCCATAGGACCAGACCTAAAAAAATGTCGCATACAACTTTTAAGGTCAAGGTTTATTATAGTTTTCTTCTGACCTAGAACAGGCATTCCCAAAATTTATTAGTGGTGATGCCAAAAAAAGATGTTAGGAGACTGAGCCAGGAAGATTTCTAAGTGCCCCTTTGATGTGACCCTTTACTCTCTTTTCTACTCTTCTTCAATTCTGACCTGTGAACTATTTGATATTAAAAAAAGTCCTGCTACATGAACAGACACTTCTCAAAAGAAGACATTCATGTAGCCAACGAACATAGAAAAAATGCCCAACATCATTGATCACTAGAGAAATGCAAATCATAACCACAATGAGATACCATCTCACACCAGTCAGAATGGCCATTATTAAAAAGTCAAGAAACAACAAATGCTGGTGAGGTTGTGGAGAAATAGGAACACATTTACACTGTTGGTGGAATGTAAACTAGTTCAACCTTTGTGGAAGATGGTGTGGTACTTCCTCGAAGATCTAGAACCAGTAACACCATTTGACCTAGCAATCCCATTACTGAGTATATACCCAAAGGAATATAAATCATTCTATTGCAAAAATACAAGCACACATATGTTCACTGCAGCACTATTCACAATAGAAAAGACATGGGCTCAACCAAATGCCCACAAAATGTGGTGCATATATACCATGGAATACTATGCAGCAAGAAAAAGGAATGAGATAATGTCCTTTGCAGGGACATGGATGAAGCTGGAAGCCATTATCCTCTCAGACTAACACAGGAACAGAAAACCAAACACCAAATGTTCTCCATGTTCTGACTTATAAGTGGGAGCTGAACAATGAGATCACATGGACCCAGGGAGGGGCACAACATACATGGGGTCCTTTCAGGGAGTAGGATGGCGTGAGGGACCATATTAGAAAAAATAGATAATGCATGCTGGACTTTATATCTAGGTGATGGGTTAATAGGTGCAGTAAACCACTATGGTACACATTTACCTTCACATCCTGCGTGTGTACTCCAGAACTAAAAATTAAAAAAAAAATTGGGGAAAGGACAGAAACAGATACTTCTCAAACCAAGACATAATATGGTCAAATGTGAAAAACTGCTCAGCATCATTAATCATCAGAGAAATGCAAATTAAAACCACAGTGAGATACCATCTCACACCAACCAGAATGGCTATTAATAAAAAGGCAAAAACAAACAAACAAAAACGCCAACAAATACTGGTTAAGCTGTGGAGAAATGAGAATGCTTATGTACTGCTGGTGGGAATGTAAATTAGTTCAGCCACTGTAGAAAGCAGTTTGGAAATTTCTCGAAGAGGTTAGAACTAACATTCCATTCAGCAGTCCCATGACTGGGTGTATATCTAGAAGAAAATAAATTGTTCTACCAAAAGACACGTGAACCTTCATGTTCATTGCGGCACCATTCACAATAGCAAAGACATGGAACCAACCAAGGTATCCATCAATAGTGGACTGAATAAATAAAATGTGGTACATATACACTAACCACAAAATATAGAAATACTATGCAGCCACAAAAAGTGAATAGTTCTTTAAATTGGTAGTACACTTTTAATATTTCAAAGGTTGGCTAAGAATTCATTTACCATTTTATTGTGTTATGAATTAATAGATTAAATTCTTGGAGTATCAAGCAGGAATGGCTTCGAGTATCATTGAGTCCAACGCCTTCACTTTAAACATGAGGGAATTGAGGCTGTAGGGGGTTAAGTGTTTTACCCAAAGTCAGTTACTAGAGCAGAAATGAGAACTCAGGATTTCTTATTCCCATTCATTGTTTTGAAAGTTTTTTTTTACTTCTTTTATGAGAATACATACATACATACCCATGTGGTATGTATACATGTGTGTGTTTTCCTTGTAAAAATTTATGCAACATTAAGCCATAAATGGTAAAAAGCTTAAAGTCCTCTTTCTGCCTTTCCACTCCCCTATAGGAATACTGTTGAAACCTTTTCTATACACATATATACATAAATACATATATAACAACATAATAAAATACAGTTTTTTATATTACTAGAGCTCACATTGCATGCATTGTTCTATAGCTTGTTTTATTTTAAAAATTTGTATTTTAAATACATTTTACATTTTTTGTATTTAATATATGGAAATATTACATATTAAATGTTTTATATATGCATTAAATAATTACATGCTATATATATATTTCAAAAGATTGAAAAGAAGTGAAAAGTCTCTCACTTACCTACTTCCATGTCTCAATCGTGTAGTTTTCCTTTGAGGCAGCCAGTGTTACCAGTTCCTTGTGTGGCTGCCTACAGTTTATTCCTTGCAGATACAAGTCTTTAAACCCCTGCTTTTAAAAACCAAACTGTAGCATACTATACATATTTATTTGCACCTTGTTTTCTTTAAACTTAATGTATCTTGAAGATTATCCCATACTAGCAGATAAAAAGCCTCCTTCTTTTAACAGTTGTAGCAGTATAGTATGTCATATAGTTGGGACTAATGCAATTTAAAAACAGCATTGTGTAGTATTGCATTATTTATTATTTTTCTTTATTTAGGTCTTACACATTTCTTATTAACTTTATCCCTAGGCATTTTATAGTTTTATTATTACTGTGAAGAGTATCATTCTTTGGATATTTTTCTTTTTTCTTTTTTTAAAAATTCATTTCTTTTACTTTAGGTGCATACTATATCTGGCATTTCTCCCCATGTTATCCCTCCCCACTCTCCCCTCCTTCCCCACCCCCCATTATCACTCCCCTACCCCCCACCAACTGTCCCGAGTGTGTGATGTTCCTCTCCTTGAGTCCACGTGTTCTCGTTGTTCAACACCTACCTATGAGTGAGAACATATGGTGCTTGGCTTTCTGTTCTTGTGTCAGTTTGCTGAGAATGACGGTTTCCAGATTCATCCAAGTCCCTACAAAGGACACGAACTCATTGTTTTTTATGGCTGCACAGTATTCCATGGTGTATATGTGCCACATTTTCTTTGTCCAGTCTATCATTGATGGGCATTTGGGTTGGTTCCAGGTCTTTGCTATTGTACACAGGGCTGCAATAAAATACATGTGCCTATGTCTTTAAAGTAGAATGATTTATAGTTCTTTGGGTATATACCCAATAGTGGGATTGCTGGGTCAAATGGAATTTCTAGTTCTAGATCCTTGAGAAGTCGTCACACTGTCTTCCACAATGGTTGAACTAATTTACGCTCCCACCAACTGTGTAAGAGTGTTCCTATTTCTCCACATCCTCTCCACCATCTGTTATCTCCAGATTTTTTAATGATTGCCATTCTAACTGGCATGAGATGATACCTCAATGTGGTTTTGATTTGCATTTCTCTAATGACCAGTGATGATGAGAATTTTTTCATATGTTTGTTGGCCTCATATATGTCCTCTTTTGAAAAGTGTCTGTTCATATACTTTGCCCACTTTTGAATGGGGTTGTTTGTTTTTTTCTTGTATATCTGTTTTAGTTCTTTGTAGATTCTGGATATTAGCCCTTTCTCAGATGGGTAAACTGCAATTTTTTTTTTCCCTTTCTGTTGGTTGCCGATTCACTCTAATGATGGTTTCTTTTGCTGTACAGAAGCTCTGGAGTTTAATTAGATCCCATTTGTCTATCCTGGCTTTTATTGCCATTGCTTTTGGTGTTTTAGTCATGAAGTCCTTGCCTATGCCTATGTCCTGGATGGTTTTGCCTATGTTTTCTTCTAGTGTTTGCATGGTGTTAGGTTTTATGTTTAAATCTTTGATCCATCTGGAGTTAATTTTAGTGTAAGGTGACAGGTAGGGTTCCAGTTTCTGCTTTCTGTACATGGCTAGCCAGTTTTCCCAACACCATTTATTAAACATGGAATCATATCGCCATTGCTTGTTTTTGCTGGGTTTGTCAAAGATCAGATGATTGTAGATGTGTGGTGTTTCTTCTGGGGTCTCTTTTCTGTTCTATTTGTCTATGTCTCTGTTTTAGTACCAGTACCATGCTGTTTTGATTACTGTAGCCTTGTAGTATGGTTTGAAAGCTGGCAGTGTGATGCCTCTGGCTTTGTTCTTTTTGCTTAGGATTGTCTTGGCTATGCAGGGTCTCTTGTGATTCCATATGAAGTTTAAAGTTGTTTTTTTCAGTTCTGTGAAGAAGGTCATTGGTAGCTTGATGGGGATAGCATTGAATCTATAGATTACTTTGGGCAGTATGGCCATTTTCATGATATTGATTCTTCTTAACCATGAGCATGGAATGTTTCTCCATCTCTTTGTGTCCTCTCTTATTTCATTGTGCAGTGGTTTGTAGTTTTCCTTGAAGAGGTCCTTTACGTCCTTTGTTAGTTGTATTCCTAGGTATTTTATTCTCTTTGTAGCAATTGTGAATGGGTGTTCGCTTTTGCTTTGGCTCTCTGTTTGTCTGTTATTGGTATATAGGATTTCTAGTGATTTTTACACATTGATTTTGTATCCTGAGACTTTGCTGAAGTTGCTTATCAGTTTGAAAAGATTTTGGACTGAGACAATGGGGTCTTCTAGGTATAAAACCATGTCATCTGCAAATAGAGACAATTTGACTTCCTCTTTTCCTAATCGAATATCCTTTATTTCTTTTTCTTGCCTGATTGCTCTGGCTAGAACTTCCAATACTATGTTGAATAGGAGTGGTGAGAGAGGGCATCCTTATCTAGGGCCTGATTTCAAAGGGAATTCTTCCAGCTTTTGCCCATTTAGTATGATATTGGCTGTAGGTTTGTCATATATAGCTTTTATCATTTTATGATACATTCCATCAATACCTAGTTTATTGAGAGTTTTTAGCATGAAGGGCTGTTGAATTTTGTCAAAGGCCTTCTCTGCATCTATTGAGATAACCATGTGGTTTTTGTCTTTGGTTCCGTTTATGTGATGGATTACATTTATAGATTTGCATCTGTTGAACCAGCCTTGTGTCCCCAGGATGAAGCCTACTTGGTCGTGATGGATAAGCTTCTTGATATGCTGTTGCAATCTGTTTGCTAGTATTTTGTTGAAGATTTTTGCATCAATGTTCATCATGGATATTGGCCTGAAGTTTTCATTTTTAGTTGAGTCTCTGCCTGGTTTTAGTATCAGGATGATGTTGGTCTCATAAAATGAGTTAGGTTGGTTTCCCTCATTTTGTATTGTTTGATACAGTTTCAGAAGGAATGTAACCAGCTCCTCTTTGTATGTATAGTAGAATTCGGCTGTGAACCCATCTGGACCTGGACTTCTTTTGGTTGGTAGGCTATTGATTGCTGTCTCTACTTCGGCCCTTGTTCTTGGTCTATTCAGAGTTTCAGCTTCCTCCTGGTTTACTTTTGGTAGAGTACAAGTGTCTAGGAATGTATCTATTTCTTCCTGGTTTACTGGTTTATGTGAGTAGAGCTGTTTGTAGTAATCTCTGATGGTAGTTTGTATTTCTGTGGGATCAGTGGTGATATCCCCTTTATCATTTTTTATTGCATCCATTTGATTCTTCTCCCTTTTCTTTTTTATTAATATGGCTGGTGGTCTATTTTTTGATCTTTTCAAAAAACCAGCTGCTGGATTTATTAATTTTTTGAAGGGTTTTTTATGTCTCTATCTCCTTCAGTTCTGCTCTGATCTTAGTTATCTCTTGTCTTCTGCTAGATTTTAAGTTTTTTTGATCTTGCTCCTCTAGTTCTTTCAATTTTGATGATAGGGTGTCGATTTTAGATCTTTCCTCTCTTCTTTGGTGGACATCTATTGCTATACTTTTCCCTCTCGATACTGCTTTAAAGGTATCCCAGATATTCTGGTATGTTGTGTCTTCATTCTGGTTGGTTTCAAAGAACATCTTTATTTATGCCTTCATTTCATTGTTTATCCAGTCAACGTTCAGAAGCAAGTTGTTCAGTTTCCAAGTGGTTGTGCGGGTTTGAGTATGTTTCTTGATCCTGCGTTCTAGTCTGATTGCGCTGTGGTCTGATGGACTGTTTGTTATGATTTCTGTTCTTTTGCATTTGCTGAGGAGTGATTTGCTTCCAATTATGTGGTCCATTTTAGAGTAAGTGCAATGTGGTGCTGAGAAAAATGTATATTCTGTGGCGGAGTGGAGTGTTTTATATATGTCTATTAGATCTGCTTGTTCCAGCTCTGCATTCAAGTCCTGGATATCCTTGTTAATTTTCTGTCTCATTGATCTGTCTAATCTTGACAGTGGAGTATTGAAGTCTCCCACTATTATTGTGTGGGAGTCTAAATCTCATTTTAGATTGTTAAGAACTTGCTTTATGTATCTGGGTGCTCCTGTGTTGGGGGCATATATGTTAGGAGAGTTAGCTCTTCCTGTTGGATTGATCCTTTTACCATTATGTAATGTCCTTCTTTGTCTCTTTTGATCTTTGTTTGTGTGAAGTCCATTTTGTCAGAGACTAGGATTGCAACCCCTGCTTTTTTTTTGTTCTCCATTTGCTTTGTAAATCTTCTTCCATCCTTTTATTTTGAGTCTATATATGTCTTTATATGTGAGATGGGTTTCTTGAATACAGCACACCAATGAGTTCTGACTTTTTAATCCAGTTTGTCAGTCTGTGTCTTTTGATTGGGGCATTTAGGCCATTTACATTCAATGTTAATATTGTTATCTGTGAATTTGATCCTGCCATTTTGTTACTGGCTGATTTTCTTTTGCATTACTTGACTCATTTTCTTCATTGCATTTTTGGTCTTTGCCAACTGGTTTGCTTTTGCTGTGACTGGTACTTGTTCCTTTCCATGCTTAGTGTTTCTTTCAGGAGCTCTTGTGGGGCATGTCTGGTGGTGACAAAACCTCTCAATAATTGCTTGTCCATAAAGGATTTTATTTCTCCTTCACTTATGAAGCTTAGTTTGGATGAATATGAGATTCTGGGTTGAAAGTTCTTTTCTTTAAGGATGTTGAATATTGGCCCCCACTCTCTTCTGGCTTGTAGAGTTTCTGCCGAGAGTTCTGCTGTAAGTCTGATTGGCTTCCCTCTGTGGGTGACCTGACCTTTCTCTCTGGCTGCCCTTAGCATTTTTTTCTTCATTTCGACCCTGGTGAATCTGACAATTATGTGCCTTGATGAAGCTTCCTGTGTCTTTTTTGTTTATGCTGGGAGATGAGGCCCACCTCTTCCGCTGACCTGTAGGTGCTTCTGGGTTGTGAAGAATGCCGTTCTGTTGCTACCGTAAGCTTCCTGTGTTTTTTTGTTAAAAGGTGTAGCCCAGTCCCACCCCTCTAGAGGAATATCTTCTTGAGGAATATCTTTGTGGAGTTCTCTGTATTTCTTGAATTTGAAATTTGGACTGCCTTGCTAGGCTTGGGAAATTCTCCTGGATAATATCCTGGAGCGTGTTTTCCAGCTTGGATTTATTCTCCCCATCATATTCAGGTACACCAAGCATAGATTAGGTTTTTTCACATAATCCCATATTTCTTGGAGGCTTTTTTCATTTGTTTTCACTCTTTTTTCTCTTGTATTGCCTTCTCTTTTTATTTCATTGAGTTGATCTTCAATCTCTGATATCCTTTCTTCTGCTTGATTGATTCAGCTATTAAAACTTGTGTTTGCTTCGCCTAGTTCTCGTACTGTGTTCTTCAACTCCATCAAGTTATTTATGTTCTTCTCAAAGCTAGTTATTCTAGTTAGCATTTTGTCTAACCTTTTTTCAAGGGTTTTGGTTTCTTTGCATTGAGTTAGAACATGTTCCTTTAGCTCAGAAAAGGTTGTTTTTATCCACCTTCTGAATCCTGTTTCCATCAATTCTTCGCACTCCTTCTCGGTCAAGTTGTGATCCTTTGTTGTTGAGGAGTTGTGATCTTTTGAAGGAGAAGAAGTGTTATGGTCTTTGATGGTTTCATCAAAGTGCCTGTGGGGGCACTGCTGGGTTTCTAGGGACTCCTTCAGGTTACTAGGGAAGTAACCTTCCCTAGTAGTAACCTACTAGGTTACTAGGGAAGCTTCCTGTGTCTTTTTATTTATTTATTGCATTTAGGTTTTGGGGTACATGTGCAGAACATGCAAGATAGTTGCATAGGTACACACATGGCAGTGTGTTTTGCTGCCTTCTTCCCCTTCACCCATATTTGGCATTTCTCCCCAGGCTATCCCTCCCCTGCTCCCCCACCCCGCTGTCCCTCCCCTATTCCCCTGTGTCTTTTTTGTTTATGCTGGGAGATGAGGCATGCCTCTTCTGCTGACCTGTAGGTACTGCTGGATTGTCAAGAATGCCATCCTGTTGCTACTGTAAGCTTCCTGTGTTTTTTGTTAAAACGTGTAGCCCAGTCCCACCCCTCTAGTGGTGGGTTGTGCCCTTCCTCCACTGAGCTGGATCATTCAGGGTTCTTCTCAGACTGTGGCACTGCACAACCCACAAGAGTCAGAGCTTCAGCCCTCTGGTGTTTGTAGGGGAGGGTAGGGACCCGCCCAGCCACACCCAGCAGTCTACCCCTTTCAGCTTTCTCTCTCTCAAGTCATGGTGTAGAGGGCACCCAGCTGCTCCAGCTTACAGCTCCCTCTCTCTCTGGGTGAGTTGGTGGGGGGGTGGCGATAGCTCAGTCTGCAGACTCTTTTTTTTAAAAAAATTTTTAAATTTCTTTAAAAATTTTTTTATTGCATTTTAGGTTTTGGGGTCCATGTGAAGAACATGCAAGATAGTTGCATAGGAACACACATGGCTGTGTGATTTGCTGCCTTCTTCCCCTTCATCCATATCTGGCATTTCTCCCCATGCTATCTCTCCTCAACCCCTCCACACTGTTCCTCCCCTATTCCCCCAATAGACCCCAGTGTGTAGTGCTCCCCTCCCTGTGTCCATGTGTTCTCATTATTCATCACCTACCTATGAGTGAGAACATGTGGTATTTGATTTTCTGTTCTTGTGTCAGTTTGCTGAGAATGATGTTCTCCAGGTTCATCCATGTTTCTACAAAGGACATGAACTCATTGTTTTTGATGGCTGCATAATATTCCATGGTGTACATGTGCCACATTTTCCCTGTCCAGTCTATCATCAATGGGTATTTGGGTTGGTTCCAGGTCTTTGCTATTGTAAACAGTGCTGCAATAAACATTCGTGTGCGTGTCCTTATAGTAGAACGATTTATAGTCCTTTGAATATATACCCAGTAATGGGATTGCTGGGTCAAATGGAATTTCTATTTCTAGGTCCTTGAGGAATCGCCACACTGTCTTCCACAATGGTTGAACTAATTTACACTCCCACCAGCAGTGTAAAACTGTTCCTATTTCTCCACAATCTGTTGTCTCCAGATTTTTTAATGATTGCCATTCTAACTGGGTGAGATGGTATCTCAATGTAGTTTTGATTTGCATTTCTCTGATGACCAGTGATGATGAGCATTTTTTCATATGTTTGTTGGCCTCTTGTATGTCTTCTTTTGTAAAGTGTCTATTCATATCCTTTGGCTACTTATAAATGGGCTTGTTTGTTTTTTTCTTGTATATCTGTTTGAGTTCTTGTAAATTCTGGATTTCAGCCCTTTGTCAGATGGGTAAACTGCAAAAATGTTTTCCCATTCTGTTGGTTGCCGATTCACTCTAATGACTGTTTCTTTTGCCGTGCAGAAGCTGTGGAGTTTGATTAGGTCCCATTTGTCTATTTTGGCTTTTGTTGCCAATGCTTTTGGTGTTTTGGTCATGAAGTCCTTGCCTACTCCTATGTCCTGAATGGTTTTGCCTAGATTTTCTTCTAGGGTTTTTATGGTGCCAGGTCATATGTTTAATTCTTTAATCCATCTGGAATTAATTTTAGTGTAAGGTGTCAGGAAGGGGTCCAGTTTCTGCTTTCTGCACATGGCTAGCCAGTTTTCCCAACACCATTTATTAAACAGGGAATCCTTTCCCCATTGCTTGTTTTTGTCAGGTTTATCAAAGATTGTATTGTAGTAGATATGTTGTGTTGCCTCCACTGCATCTGTTCTGTTCCGTTGGTCTGTATCTCTGTTTTGGTACCAATACCATGCCGTTTTGATTACTGTAGCATTGTAGTATAGTTTGAAGTCTGGTAGTGTGATGCCACCTGCTGTGTTCTTTTTGCTTAGAATTGACTTGGCTATGTGGGCTCTCTTTTGGTTCTATATGAAGTTTAAGGTGTTTTTTTCCAGTTCTGTGAAGAAAGTCATTGGTAGCTTGATGGGGATAGCATTGATTCTGTAAATTACTTTGGGCAGTGTGGCCATTTTCACGATATTGATTCTTTCTAACCATGAACATGGAATATTTCTCCATCTGTTTGTGTCCTCTCTTATTTCATTGAGCAGTGGTTTGTAGTTCTCCTTGAAGAGGTCCTTTACGTTCCTTGTTAGTTGTATTCCTAGGTATTTTATTCTCTTTGTAGCAA
>CM052662.1:81371102-81408507 GCA_028533165.1 Leontopithecus rosalia
ATTTGCCAGTCTGTGTCTTTTGATTGGTGCATTTAGCCCATTTACATTTAGGGTTAATATTGTTATGTGTGAATTTGATACTGCCATTTTGATGCTAGCTGGCTGTTTTGCCCATTAGTTGATGCAGATTCTTCATTTTGTTGATGCTCTTTAGCATTTGGTATGTTTTTGGAATGGCTGCTACTGGTTGTTCCTTTCTATGTGTAGTGCCTCTTTCAGGAGCTCTTGTAAAGCAAGCCTGGTGGTGACAAAATCTCTGAGTACTCGCTTGTTCGCAAAGGATTTAATTTTTCCTTCACTTATGAAGCTTAGTTTGGCTGGATATGTAATTCTGGGTTGAAAGTTCTTTTCTTTAAGGATGTTGAATATTGGCCCCCACTCTCTCTGGCTTGTAGGGTTTCTGCAGAGAGATCTGCTGTGAGTCTAATGGGCTTCCCTTTGTGGTGACCTGACATTTCTCTCTGGCTGCCCTTAGCATTTTCTTCTTCATTTCCACCCAGTGAATCTGACAATTATGTGCCTTGGGGTTGCTCTTCTTGCGGAATATCTTTGTGGTGTTCTCTGTATTTCCTGGACTTGAATATTGGCCTGCCTTGCTAAGTTGGGGAAGTTTTTCTGGTTAATATCCTGAAGAGTATTTTCCAGCTTGGCTTCATTCTCTTTGTCACATTTATGTACACCTATCAAATGTAGATTAGGTCTCTTCACATAGTCCCACATTTCCTGGAGATGTTGTTCATTCCTTTTTGTGTTTTTTTCTCTAATCTTGCCTTGTTTAATTTTATTGAGTTGATCTTTGACCTCTAATATCCTTTCTTCTGCTTGGTCAATTCGACTGTTGAAAATTGTGGATGCTTTGTGAAGTTCTCATCTTGTGTTTTTCAGCTCCATCAGTTCACTCATATTCCTCTAAGTTGTCTATTCTTGTTATCATTTTGTCAAATCTCTTTTCAAGGTTCTTAGTTTCTTTGCATTGAATTAGAACATGTTCTTTTAGCTCATGGAAGTTTCTCATTATCTACCTTCTGAAGTCTGATTCTGTCATTTCATCACACTCATTCTCCATCTAGCTTTGTTCTCTTGCTGGTGAGGAGTTGTGATCCCTTGTAGGAGGTGAGGTTTTCCAGTTTTGGGTGTTTTCCTCCTTTTTGCAGTGGTTTCTTTCCATCTTTGTGGATTTATCCACCTGTTGTCTGTGTAGTTGCTGGGTCTCTGAGTGGATGTCCAGATTGTTGATGATGAAGTATTTCTGTATCTTAGTTTTCCTTCTAACCATCTGGCCCCTCTGCTGTAAGACTGCTGAGGTCCACTCCAGGCCCTGCTTGCCTGGGGATCTCCTGCAGCAGCTGCAGAACAATAAGGGTTGCTACCAATTTCTTCTTCTGCTATCTTCGTCCTAGAATGCTGCCCACCAAATGTCAGTCTAATCAGTCCTTTGTGAGGTGACTCTTTGGATATATGGAGGTCAGGGAGCTGCTTGAGGAGACAGTCTGTTCTTTATAGGAGCTCAAGTGCTGAGCTGTGAGCTCTGTTGTTCCTTCGGAGCTGCTAGGCAGGTACGTTTAAGTCTGCTGCAGCAGAACTCATAAAACCCCCCTTTTTCCCCCCAGGTGCTCTGTCCCAGGGAGTTAGGGCTTTATTTATGAGTATCCATTGCACTGTCCTGCCCAGTAAGGAGGCAGCCTTGTCACTGCCTGCATGCAGAGGCTTTGCTGAGCTACTCTGGGGTCTGCCCTGCTTCTATGGGGTCTGCCCTGCTGCCATGTGTATTTCCCTGCAGTCCTGTTTATATGGGTGTGGTTAGAACTGCTGTGGCAATGGTGACCCTCCTCTGTAGTGGCGGACTCTCTCTGTTATGGTGGGTTGCCTCAGCAATGGCAGGCTGCATCAGCAATGGCAGACTACCTCCATATGGGTGGAGTGCCTTGGTAATGGTGGACACCTCTCTCCCACCGAGCTGCGTCGTCCTGTTTTCAGCTGTGCTTGCCATGAAACTTTCAACCCCCAGCGTTTCCAATTGCAGTTTTTGTTTGTTTGTTTGTTTTTATGGGGGTGGGACCCGCCGAACCTGATCACCTGGCTCCCTGCCTCAGAGCCCTTTTTTAAATAAGTTGAACAGTTGACTCTCCTAGGTGTTCCAGTCGCCTGCTGAAAGGGCGCTGGGATCTGTGTGATTTCCCATGTGGTGACTTACTGCCCCGGCTGAAACAACATCGCTGCCTGGGAATCTCCTGGCCTGACTTTATGTTTCAGTCCTGTTTAATCAGATGAATGTGCTAATCTACCTTCCCAGATCTCTAATTGCCAGTTTTACAGGGCAACCAGACCAGCATATTTTGTAGGGAGAGCTGCTGTGCTGCGGCGCTGGCCGAAACAGCCACATTGGCCGAAACAGCTGTGCCAGCTGGAACAGCTGTGCCAGCCAAAACAGCTGCACTGGTGACCCGTGGTACTCCTCCACCTGGGAATCTCCTGGTCTGTGGGCAATTAAGATCTGTCTGGAAATGTGGTATCCACTTGCCCTCTGTGCTTTCCCTGGGAGCTGCAATCCTGAGCTGGTCCTACAGCACCATATTCTCTTTTCTCCAGTCTGCAGACTCTTATTCAACTCCGCACTTGTAATTCCCTGTGCTTGACTGGCAAAGATTCCCTGTTCTGTGTATTGCTGAGGCTTTGGGGGAAGTGCTGTATCTGGACTGGAGCTCCAGGGGTGGAGCCTCTGACTTGCCAGTCAGATGCACTTTCTGGGTGAAGCAGGACCCCTCTTTGCCTTGGTCTGCCCTGAGTGGGCTCTGCTCACCCTCGGACCAGACCCATTGAAATGCATCTGGTACCTCTGTTGGAGCTAGTAGATCTCTGGGTTTCTGCATCTCTCTCGCTGGGTGTTGTGCACTCGAGTTGTGTCTAATCTGCCATCTTGGATCCTCCCGATCTCTTTGGATATTTTTCAACTTGCTATAGTTCATAGCAGAAAGGAACAGATTTTTCTCTGCTGTATTTTAATTAAATTTTCTCAGATATGTACATTCTGAGAAAAGTGTGTAAAAAGTCTCTAATTGTTTACTGATTTGGAATTTTCTTATAATTCTTGTAATTTTTTTGCTTGATATGTTTTAAAACTATGTAAAGAACATAAAACTTTTTTTTTTTTTGAGACAGACTCTTGCTCTGTCACCAGGCGCCAGGCTGGAGTGCAGTGGCACAATCTCGGATCACTACAACCTCTGTCTCCTGGCTTCAAGTGATTCTCCTGCCTCAGCCTCCCGAGTAGCTGAGACTACAGGCACGTGCCACCACACCCGGCTAATTTTTGTATTCTTAGTAGAGATGGGGTTTCACCATGTTGGCCAGGATGGTCTCAATCTCTTGACCTTGTGATCTGCCCGCCTTGGCTTCCCAAAGTGCTGGGGTTACAGACGTGAGCCACTGTGCCTGGCCTCACAAAACTTTCTAAATAGATTTTTTTCCTTTGTCTTGAGTAGACATTGGCTGTTAACATTGCCACATTTGCTTTCTTTTGCTTAGGATTTGCACACTGTGTCTTTTTACATTTGTACTTTTAACATTTTGTCATTTTCTTTGACATCTAAAACTAGCATAGTTTCATGCTTTTGTTCTAATTTGAGCATCTTAATAGGTAAATTTAGTTCCTTCAAATTTATTGCAATTTCTGACATATTTGAACTTGTCATCTCGCTTTCTCCTTCCATGCCTCTCCCTTTCTCCTTCCTCTTTTCTATCTTCCCTTCTTTTCTTTCCTTCTTTATTATTTCAATCTTTTTCTGGTTCTTCAGAGGTGGTGAGATGTGTGGAAACTTTTTTTCTTATTGTGTCTCTGAGAAGGTGGAAGTGTTGGTGGAAGCTCATAATTTGTGACTGAAGGTATTCCCTACACAGCTTCTATGCTGGTCTGCAGAGTTGCACCTTGGAGCTTATATAAAAACAGATATTGGATTCTACATCAAGCCCACTGAATCTGCTGGACAGGATTGATGTGCCTGTGTTCTGAATCCTTTCCTTTTTACATAACCTTATTATTTTAAGCTTTCCCAGTGCTATTACAATTTTAGATAAACATTTATTATATGATTTTTAATGCTCATGTAATTTTTTATTCTACTGTCATTCAGTATTGTTTCCTACTATTATAAATCATTCTGATATAAACCCTAAATGAATTAAAGCTTTTTACACAATTAATAATATTTAATTTTCTAGGAAATCTCAAAAATGGGATTATTCTATCAATTGAGCCCGAGTATTTTGAAAACTAAAAATATACAATTACATTAATATACAATATTAAAATATATAAGTATTATATATTTCATATAAATATAATGAATATAAATTAAATAGAAATATTAATATAATATAAATCATATTTATATAAATACACATATATTGCTATATATATGTTTAAATATATATATTTATTTGCTTTTAAAATATATGTTTTATTGCATTTTAGGTTTTGGAGTACATGTGAAGAACCTGTAAGATTGTTGCATAGTTACATACGTGGCAGTGTGGTTTGCTCCCATCCTCCCCATCACCTATATCTGGCATTTCTCTCCATGTTATCCCTTCCCAAGTCCCCACCCCCTGCTTTCCCTCCCCTAGATCCCCCCGACAAATCCCAGTGTGTGATGCTCCCCTCCTTGTGTCCATGTGTTCTCATTGTTCAACCCCAGCCTGTGAGTGAGAACATGTGGTGTTTGATTTTCTGTTCTTGTGTCAGTTTGCTGGGAATGATGGTTTCCAGGTTCATCCATGTCCCTACAAAGGACACGAGCTCATCATTTTTGATGGCTGCATAGTATTCCATGGTGTATATTTGCCACATTTTCCCTGTTCAGTCTATCATCCATGGGCATTTGTGTTGGTTCCAAGTCTTTGCTGTTGTAAACAGTACTGCAATGAACATTCGTGTGCATGTGTCCTTATAGTAGAACAATTTATAATCCTTTGGATATATACCCAGTAATGGGATTGCTGGGTCAAATAGAATTTCTATTTCTAGGACCTTGAGGAATCACCACACTGTCTTCCACAATGGTTGAACTAATTTGCACTCCCACCTACAGTGTAAAAGTGTTCCTATTTCTCCACATCCTCTCCGGATATTTTTATATTTTATTTTATTTTTTAAAGGCTAAGTTCCACATTTATTGCAGTATTTATGTGTTTTATAATCATCCAATATATGTAAAATGTGTCATCATTTTATTGGTTTTCTATATTTATGTGTCACTGATGCAGTTTTTTTTTAACTAACTTTAATTTTGGGTTCAAGAGTACACGTGTAGGTTTGTTATACAGGTAAATTGTGTCACAGGTTTTTGCTTTACAGGTTATTTTATCACCCTGATATTAAACCTAGTACCCCATAGTTATATTTTCTGCTTCTCTCCCTCCTTTCACCCTCCATCCTCAAGTAGATCCAGTGTCTATTGTTCCCTTCTTTGTGTTCGTGAGTTCTCATCATTCAGCTCTCCACTTATAAGGTTTATTATATTGCCCAGGAAATGCAAGATACAAAGTCACCTCTCCTCTGCAGTATGTTGAAGCTTGTTATAAGTTTATAAAATGCAACTCATGGGAAGGAAAGAATAAACAAACTATTAATTGTTCTTATTAGCTCAAATACACCTGAGACTTGTCTGATTGCCCAAAGAGAGTTTAATACACTAGAGTTAAACAGAGAGTAAAATATAATAAAATAATAAACATTCCTGCTATTAAGCATTGATTCATTGTGTTCATAGTTAATACTATGTTATAATTTCTCAGGTTATTTTTATTACTATGTATCATTGCACTAGAGTTATCAGCATAATTAGGAGGTCTGGATTCAAATCCTAAACTCTGGTTTGAATGAGCTTTGTGACCATGTAATTTTACTTCTCTTGGCCATGTTTTCTCACTTTCAGTCAAAAAATTAGAATATACCATCTTAAGGTTCCTCTAAAGTTTTATTATATTTAATATTCTCAAAGGACCTAATGGTCAAATTACATAACCTGTGCATTGAGGTTATCACAAACATTTTAGGAGGAAATCCTATGGACATGGGGTATAGTGGACAAGAGAGAGAAATTCATTTTCCCCCATCCTATGTTCTCTAGTAAGATGTGCACTTTGCTTTGAGAAAGTTGCTCCTCATTTTCTTCCAGAAATTCATGATCAATGCATATCTCAGAGGCTTACTTCAAAGCTCTTCTCTAGAAGGCATCCCCCATTAGCTTTCTTTGATATGGCAAATGTAACAGTGGGTGAGAGAAGGTTTCCTTCTTTTTCCAATCTATGGCACAAATCCCTATACAATAGAAACCTATAACTCTAGGGAAGATACAGAATCTGATAGGGTTTCAGTTCTAGGAAGTCTTGGGGGTGGGTTTGAAATAAAATGCTTCTGTATGAAACTTGGCACCATGATTTCTTCCTAAGGCTGATGTGGTCCAATAGCTACAAATATTAGGACAACCCAAATGGAATTGAGTAAGTGATCTCTTTTTATGAAAGTGGCATATGGCAACATCCTCATATTACATTTATAATTTCATATTTGGATCCTTAAATTGTTAACTGGTAGGGGTTGTGTCGATGAATGCCGTGGAAAGAACTGCAGAAAGCAGTGATGGGGCCAGGATGTGACCCTCAAGGTACGTATTCTCTTTTGGAAGAGACATTTCCAGGTCTTTGGGTAGGAATAGCAAAATGTTAGCTGTATTGAAGGCTGGAGTGTGTTTGGTTTGGGGTTTGCTCTGGGACATTCTATAATCTCTTTAGAACAGCCTTAAAGCTAGGAAATAGAGCCAGGTGGTAAGGACCCAGTGAGGTGAGTTCTAAGAAACAGCAGTTCTAAGAAACAGAAGGAGAGGTTAACATGGCAAATAGAACAGTCAAGAAGAATCCACAGTAATAAGCCACACCTGCTGTGGTGACAGAAGAATGGGGAAATAAAAGGATCAGCCTGTTAGGTGGGACCCACATATGTTTCAATCAATCAAATAAATGTTTTTTTTTTCTTTTTGGAGTGCAGTCTAGATATCTAGTTAGTAACTTACCTTTTAACTTTAAGCTGAGCTTTTAAACTCCACCTCCTCATACGTTTTCCTTTATTTCTTCACTAGAATTTCCACACTTATATATGATTAGGAATGTGCTATTTGCTATTAGAGTTTCTGCTCTCAAAGAATTTGCAGTCACATATACCAACCAGAACAAGAAGATTTATATACAAGTTAAGTGCTGTAACTTTGTAGGGCAAAAATTAATAATAATCCGTAAAGATAGAGATATCAAGTAAGAAATGCAAAAGAAAGTTAGAATAGCTGCTTTCCAAAATCCCTTCTTGTTCTTTTTATTTTTTTTAATTGTAATTTAGGTTTTGTGGTACATGAGCAGATCATGCAGGATTGTTGCATATGTACATACATGGCAAGGTGTTTGCTGCCTTCATCCCTCCATCACCTATATCTGGCATTTCTCACCTCATTATCCCTCCCCAGCCTCCCCACCCCCGATGTTCCTCCCCTAGCCCCCCCCACTACTGACCACAGTGTGTGATGCTTCCCTCCCTGTGTCCACATGTTCTAATTGTTCAACACCTGCCTCATCATTTTTTATGGCTGCATAGTATTCCATGGCATATATGTGCCACATTTTCTTTATCCAGTCTATCGATGATGGACATTGGGGTTGGTTCCAGGTCATTGCTATTGTAAACAGTGACACAATGGACATATGTGTGCATGTGTCTTTATAATAGAACAATTTATAATTCTTTTGATATATACCCAGTAATGGGATTGCTGGGTCAAATGGAATTTCTATTTCTAGGTCCTTGAGGAATCCCCACACTGTCTCCCACAATGGTTGAACTAATTCACACTCCCACCAACAGTGTAAAAGTGTTCCTATTTCTCCACATCCTCTCCAACATCTGTTGTCTCCAGATTTTTTAATGATCACCATTCTAACTGGCATGAGATGGTATCTCAATGTAGTTTTGATTTGCATTTCTCTAATGACCAGTGATGATGAGCAATTTTTCATATGTTTGTTGACCTCATCAATGTTTTCTTTTGTAAAGTGTCCGTTCATATCCTTTGCCCTCTTTTGAATGTGTTTGTTTGTTTTTTTCTTGTAAATCTGTTTTAGTTCTTTGTATATTCTGGGTATTAGCCCTTTGTCAGATGGGCAGATTGCAAAAATGTTTTCCCATTCTGTTGGTTGCCATTTCACTCTAATGATTGTTTCCTTTGCTGTACAGAAGCTCTGGAGTTTAATTAAATCCCATTTGTCTATCTAGGCTTTTGTTGCCATTGCTTTTTGGTGTTTTAGCCGTGAAGTCCTTCCCTATGCCTATGTCCTGGATGGTTTTGCCTAGGTTTTCTTCTAAGATTTTTATGGTGTTAGGTCTTATGTTTAAATCTTTGATCCATCTGGAGTTAATTTTAGTGTAAGGTATCAGGAAGGCGTCCAGTTTCTGCTTTCTGCACATGGCTAGCCAGTTTTCCCAACACCATTTATTAAAGAAGGAATCCTTTCCCAATTGCTTGTTTTTGTCAGGTTTGTGAATGATCAGATGATTGTAGATGTGTGGTATTGCTTCTGAGGCCTCTGTTCTGTTCCATTGGTCTATGTCTCTGTTTTGATACCAGTACCATGCTGTTTTGATTACTGTGGCCTTGTAGTATAGTTTGAAGTCAGGCGGCATGATGCCTCCAGCTTTGTTCTTTTTGCTTAGGATTGTTTTGGCTATGTGGGCTCTCTTTTGGTTCCATATGAAGTTTAACGTGGTTTTTTCCAGTTCTCTGAAGAAAGTCATTGGTAGCTTGATGGGGATAGCATTGAATCTATAAATTACTTTGGGCAGTATGGCCGTCTTCGCGATGTTGATTCTGCCCAACCATGAGCATGGGATGTTTCTCCATCTGTTTGTGTCCTCTCTTATTTCATTGAGCAGTGGTTTGCAGTTCCCCTTGAAGAGGTCCTTTATATCCTTTGTTTGTTGTATTGTAGTTCTTTACAGTATATAAGTTTGCTTGTTTCTGTCTTTCCTTTCCAAGTCCCACTACCTCATTTATTTATTAAGCAAACATTTAATATATGGCTTTCCATGTTTTAGGCATTACACATGTCTATTCATTTTATGTTCAGAACCATTTGGGGTAGATGCTATTATCTTCATCTATGAGTAAATGACAGCACAGAGAAGTTAAGTTACTCTTAATAGCTGGTAAGCGGCTGAGCTGAGATTTGAACCAGAGGCTAGCTAGCTCCAGAGTTTGTGGTCTCAACCATTTTATCATGTTGCATGTTTTTGAATTTAAATAGATGTTTGTTTACAGAAAAAGATAAAATATTTGAATGATGAACACAACACCTAATTCTTATTAATTTTCTCTTGGATAGAAAAAGAGTTCATTTTCTCTCTCTCTCTTTTGTTTTAAAAGACCCAATTTCTTCTGAAAGAAAAAGTTTTGGAACATATATCATGTTAATTTTTCACTGTGCAGGAAATGAAAACACAGGATGAGATGAGGGAATAATTAAGGTGTCCTTTAGAAATTTTTCCAAAGTGCAGACTGCTTTTGTGAAGCCAAAAGAGGCCATTTTGTGTACACTCGGGCTAAAATCACTCCTAGATCCAGTATTGTCTAGGATATCCCAGTCTTTCCCTCACCAAACAACTACTGAGCAGATGACATTTATGCATTCACACTATGCTGTTTGAGAAATGGGTAAATGTGAGAATATAGGCTTGGTACCTGCTATTAATGAGCTTGTAATTTAATTGAGGAGACCACACACACACACACACACACACACACACACACACACACACCCCTCTTAAATAACCTTCACAATCACAGCCTAACAGTATTCCAAACAAGGAATTGAAGAACTGAAAGCTCAGTTCTTCTGGGCATACATTATGACTGGGCTGTGTTTGGCTAGATGAGTGGAAGGCATATTGAACATATACAGTTCTGCAGATTATCTTGACTGAATCTGTCTCTAGAACCTTCATCTCTTCCACCCATTTGCTCTGCCTCAGCTGCTGCTGCTGCTGCACCTCATGACACATCTCATAAAAGTCCATGAGAGTCTACCACCTGAGACTGACCAGTCTCGGCCTGGAGTCTCTGGCTTCTTCCATCACTTTGAGATTTGTATGTTGTATCACACAGCTGTGGATGGGCTGTGGCATCTGAAGCAGCTTCCAAAGAATCCAGAGAACACAACATAGAAGCGTGGGAAAGTTGACTTTGGTCAGAGAAAAACAGGAGCTGGAAAAATTTGGGCAGATAAGTACTGTCATCCCTTGGTATCCATGGGGGATTGGTTTCAGGACCTCCCTTGGATACCAAAATCCACGAATGCTCAATGCAACCAATTGTGGATCAAAAATATTTTTAAATTGCATCTGTACTGAATATCTACACTTTTTCTTGTCATTATTCTTTAAACAATGCAGTATAGCAACTATTTACTTAGCAGTAAGCATTCATGCCCCAATATAAAATGGTATAGTATTTGTATATAACCTATACACATCTTCCAAGGTACTTTAAATCATCTCAAGATTACTTATAATACTTAATATAAGTGCTAAGTAAATAGTTGTCATACTGTGTTGTTTAAAGAACAATGACAAGAAAAAGTGTACATTTTTTTGTACAGATGTAATTAAAAAATATTTTTGATCCAAAGTTGGTTGTACGGCTCTGGGTCTTCTGCTCTCTGTCAGTTTGCAACCTGGGGCAACCACAGAATTTCTCATTTCATGATTAGTTTGTGTATTATAAGCAAATTATCAAAAGACTGATAAGGTATTTACATGGCCTATTCACTTTGGATTTTGTTAATTAAGTGTCATTAGTTTCATAAATTAATTTTTTTCTTTTTTGAGACAATCTTGTTCTGTCACCCAGGCTGGAGTGCAGTGGTGCACTCTGAGTTTACTGCAACCTCTGCCTCTTGGGTTCAAGCAATTCTCATGCCTCAGCCTCTCAAGTAGCTGGGATTATAAGCATGTGCCACCACGCCTGGCTAATTTTTATATTTTTAGTAGAAATGAGTTTCACCATGTTGGTCAGGCTGGTCTTGAACTCCTGACCTCGAATCACCTGACTTTCTCAGTTTCCCAAAGTGTCGGGATTACAGGAATGAGCCATGGTGCTGGCTGGTAAATTAATATGTTAAAAAAATTAAAATAAATTTGCCAGTTTTTGTAAATTAAAACTACTATGACAGAAACTGTTATTTACAGCACTTTTAATGAACAAACAGATATGCCCTGTGGTTACATAGCAATTGACTTTTCTTCTGGTTGTGAAGCCAGAGTAACCACAGAAGAGTCATTTAGTCATGACTTTTGTCTAGATTTTGCTGTTCTTGAGAAGGCAGAAGTGGTCTGATGAAGCCACATATTCGTTCAGGACTTGAAATGCAGAAGTGTGTGCTCAGTTAGTTTAATTTAAAGATAATTCTCAGTTACATTTAAAAATATTTTTGAGTATTTAAAAAAATGTAAGTACACACTGGCCAGTTATTGAATGCTTGAATGTTTGTTGAAGTTCCTTGTGTTCAACACTGTTTTCTTCCCTAGAGGAGAAAATAATTAATGTTCTAAAGCACAATATGAACGTATTTTATATGTTGAGACAGGTAGGCAGTAATAAACTATAAACTAGAAGAGATAGTATATCTACATAGCCCCTGAGTTAAGAAAAATTAAAGAATCCTTAAGTTAAGCACACACACACACACACACACACACACACACACCCAGAAACACAGAAATGGGTCCCATAAGGAAAAAAGTAATTTATTGTACATGATGCTGTGGTTTCCAGAGATCTAGAGTGTTGTCTAGCTGGTGACTAATGTAAGAGTTTGCTTTTGACTCAGCTAGACTCAGAAAGACTCAGCTGAGTCTTTCTGTGGTAGCACAGGTGCCAAGGTGGGCCATTTTTCAAGGGTGTTGTTTTCATAGTGGTACCCCAGTTGTCTTTAGTGTTGAAATGGTGATGTGGATGCTTCTGAGGAGACAGTATTTCCTCTGAGCCCTGACAATCGCTCTTGCAGAGATCAAGCCTGACCCAGGGACAGTGACTCACCGCATTTTGGCTGTATTCATTGGTAAAGGGTCAGCTGTTTGTCATCAGTAATAACAAGTTTCAGTTTCATCACAGGAACATGTGAGCCAGGAACAGCATTTAGAAATGCTGTTGAAAAACAGCATGAGAAAAACAGCATTAGAAAAACAGCATTTAGAAAAGCCGAAGTTGGCTGGGTGTGGTGCTCCTGCCTGTAATCCCAGTGCTTTGGGAGGCCAAGGTGGAATGATTGCCTGAGGTTAGTGGTTTGAGACCATCCTGGGCAACACAGTGACACTGACTCCAAAAAAAAAAAAAAAAAAAAAAAAAAGACAGAGAGAGAGAAATCAACCAAAGGTCTGTGGGAGACTGACCAGTGTCACAGGGGCTGAACAGGGTTGTGGGAGTTTCAGAATTGGGGTAGCATCATGGTTGGAGGAAAGCCAAAAATAAAAATGAAAAACCACTGCAGCAGGGAAGTGTGAAGTCCAAGAAACATATGAGGGAAAACAGAGCAAGACATAAAAACTTACTTAAATTCCTGCACAAAGGAGAAAGTGCATACTATGAGTTGGCTCCTTTAACCAACATGCCTATGCTAGAAGCTTTGAGCGCTGCTTAAAATATTGCTACAAGGCCATACACCCTCTGAAGGAGCGACTCAAGCTGGTCCTAAGTACGATCTGTCTTTCTATGTATCTTTCTATGCTTGCTTTCTTCCCTGGAGAACAGGTTTAGTTTATGAAACCAACTCCTACCTCTCTACAGATAATGCTTGCCTCTATTTTTACAGCCCCCGATTTTCATCTGAGCTCAAACACTGTTTTTAGTTGCCTTCTTAGATGTCTTCATTGTTACGAAGTCATCAAGCCTGAATTCATCTTCCTTTACAATCTCCCTGCGTTGCTCCCAGTTTTATCTGTGTAATCCTGAAACAGATAGTTTATCTTTCAGGCCCTATCTACATTCATTAGCTCATCCATGGCAATTTCCTTGCAATAGTTCTTTACCTTGTTTTCTCTTCCTTTCCCTTTTTAGTGTCACCTTTAGAGACTCACATTCTCAAATAATAACCTCCTACCTTAGCTTCCTACTGCTAGATGTAGCCTCTTCAAACATTATTTCTACTAGGAAACCGTGTATTGCTTTCCATAGCCTAAAGGGGAGGGTCTGGGTCCTGAGTGGCATGCAGAGAGGTGGGCTCGATAAGAAGGAGACAGAACATGGTTTAAAGGCAGCTGTCGCCTCACACACACACGCATGGATTTCTCATTTCATGTTGGGCTGGGTCATACTGCTCCATCAAAGTTGGACACAATGATTGAAGTCAGAGACCTGGTGCAACCCAGAGACCTAGGTTAAGTAGCCTGGTACAAATTTCAGATAAACATTTGGTCTCTGTGGTACTGATCACACATGAAACGGGAAGGTGGAGAATGGAAATGGGGTGATGTCACTGCAGGGTGGATTTGAATTAGACAAAGGAGAGACAGCTGAAGAGCTACAGGGCTGTCAGACAGTGTACTAGTTAGTTTTCCATTCCTTAAACCAGCGCTAAGGCCTTTCCTGCCAAGCATTTTCCCCTTCCTTGATTTATTTTTCTCCATACCGGTTATTCCTACCTGACATAGCCTATGTTTTACTTTTGTTCTGTCTTCCCCAAGTAGAATGTAAGCTCCATCAAGGCAGGGAATTTTTGTCTGCTTTGTTCACTGCTGTCTCCCCCAATCCCAGAACCAAATATTTGGTTGAGCAAATGAATGGATAGACTCTCTCGCATGAAATTTTATTTATTTATTGGTAAGCCTGATCACTTCGACCCTCAAACGTGTTAAATTTATTTCTTTTCTAAATAATTCCTTGTAGAATTTTCTACTTTCTCCTCAGCTACCTGAATTCCATCCTATTTTGGGTTCTGGTCAGTTGCATTACCATGGGGAAGCTTTACCCAATGCATTACCTGGGAACATCCCAGGGCACAATAATCATGAATCTCTCAGCTCTCTGGAGACTCTGGTTTTTCGTATCATTTGTCTTTGGAATTATCACATCCTCAGAGGCCGGTGTACATTGCTTTGCATTTCCTTCTTCTGACCCTGATCACATTTGTCCTGAACTTGATCTTCTCTGACTGTTATTTTTTTTAAATATAAAAAATTTTTTTAACATATGGAATGCTTCACAAATCTGCATGTCATCCTTGCGCAGGGGCTATACTAATCTTCTCTGTATCATTCCAATTTTAGTATATGTGCTGCCGAAGCGAGCACGACTCTCAGTGTTATACTTCCACAGGTGTTAGCTTTGGGTATGTGCATTTTGCTCATTAATGCATTATTTAGTCATTCAACACACACTCATCTGAACACTGTGGGAGACAGAAATAAATTAGGCCCAATATAAGCCCTTAAGGAAATCATAGTCTAGTTTGGTCCAGAGTATTAACTAATTAAGTTTTAAATTCCTTGAAGGTGGAAGCATTTAAAAATATATTTGTGTGTGCGTGTTTCCACCATGCCTCCAATGATGCTAGGTACTTAGCTCAATAAATGATGGAATAACTTTAGAACTGGCTGGAATAGAGTTTATTCTAATCTAATTACCCCATTTTATGGGTGAAGGTGTAAAAAGAGTGGTTTATGTATAACTTGCCTGCCACATAGCTGAGTAAATAACTCTCAACTCTGGGTTGAGAGAAACTAGGGTCCTAGGTCAAATACATTATTGCTAAATCTCTGTACCCTGTCGGAAGCATACTACAGAAAACCAGGCTCATTTATGTAAAAATAATCATGTTAACAAGTACTGATTAAAATTCTAAAGGGCTAGCATTAATAAAATGAAATAGCTGTGTAAAAGTGCTTACTATTCCTTGGATGCTCTCTTTCTTTAAAATGAGAGACTATAAAGAATTCTCTGGGAGTAAATGTGTCACAACAAATGTAAAATTCTTTATGATCACCAGGTGTGACTCTGCCTCCAGTAACCACATAGCAGTTACTTCTGGGACCATTGCTTGAGAGATCTAGAAACACCCTGGTGGTCCCACCTTGGCTATTCCTGAGTATGACTCTCTCCTCAAATCTCCTGCCTTATTCTCTTTACTTCTATTTAGTTAATCGACATCCTTAGGAAGTAAGAAACTGGAGCTTCAGGAGACCCAGCTTTCCTGCCTCCTCCTGCACCATCTTTAGAATACCATGGCAGAAAACCCAATAATCTTCGTAATTTGGGTTTGCATGCTTGCTCTCTCTTCTGGATCTAGGATCTTTATTCTCAGCAAGGCTTAGCCCTCGTTCACTCTGTCTTTTCAAATTCCAGGCGGTGTGCCAGTCGGTACATGAAGAAGGGTAGGTTTGGTGACAGAGAGGGTGATATGGTTTGGCTGGGTCTCCACCCCAAATCTCATCTGGAATTATAATCCCCACAAGCCCCACATGTCAAGGGTGGGATCAGGTGGGGGTAACTGGATCATGGGGGTGGTTTCCCCATGCTGTTCTTGTGAGAGTGAATGAGTCTCTGAAGAGCTGATGGTTTTATAAATGTCTGGCATTTCCCCTACTGGCACTCAGTCTATTCTACAGACATGTGAAGAAGGATGTGTTTGCTTCCCCTTCAGCCTTAACAGTAAGTTTCCTGAGGTTTCTCCAGTCCTGCAGAACTGCAAGTCAAGTAAACCTCTTTCCTTTATAAATTACCCAGTCCTGGGCAGTTTTTTTTTAGCAGTGTGATGAGAAGGGACTGATACAGAGGGCTTCTTCCGAAGTAGACTTTAAGAGAAGGGTTTAGAAGTAGATTTTCGGCCGGGCACGGTGGCTCAAGCCTGTAATCCTAGCACTTTGGGAGGCCGAGATGGGTGGATCACGAGGTCAAGAGATCGAGACCATCCTGGTCAACATGGTGAAACCCCGTCTCTACTCAAAATACAAAAAATTAGCTGGGCACGGTGGTGCATGCCTGTAATCCCAGCTACTCGGGAGGCTGAGGCAGGAGAATTGCCTGAACCCAGGAGGCGGAGGTTGCTGTGAGCCGAGATCGCACCATTGCACTCCAGCCTGGGTAACAAGAGCAAAACTCCATCTCAAAAAAAAAAAAAAAAAGAAGTAGATTTTCCCATTATTAAAAACTGACTAACTTTGAGCTGTGGGCAAATTACAGTACCTCTTTGACTGCATTTATTTCTGGGAATCTTGTATGTAGAAAATCAATGAAAGACAAAATATATCTACAAATATACGTGCATAAAGTAAGGTTGGGAACTGTATGTTTGCCAGTAAAGAGTGAGATTAAAAAACTATTAGCTGACCATGGAGGCCTAGTAATAGCAGGTAAAAGAGAATTTTGAGGGAGGGACTAGCTACCCAGAGGAATGTGGTCATTTATTTTTTTACATTTTCTCTATGGTTTTCACATATGATGTGGTGAGTGAAGACAGTTCTACACAGAGATGGAGCATTTCCCAGAGCTATTAGGGAGATGACTTGCGTTTACCTAGGAGAGGCTGTTACTTTTCCTCAATTTATTCAGCGATTAGAAACTAGCCTGTGATTTTTGTCTTCAGAGATGCATAGTTCTTTTCCATGAACAATAGCCCACTGACCAGATTTGATCTAAGGTTCTGAGAGGCTCCAAGCTGTGGCAGAGATAGAAAAACTCTACCCCCCCACAGGCATATGAGGCTGCACCAGATTTGAAGGATAGAAGTCAGGGACAATCAAAGGGCGTGCAGACACTGGGGTGAAGTGCTGACTTGGAAGCATGATTTATGTGTGGGTGTTCCCAGGCTGGCATGTGGATAGGCATCCTGAGGCTAACTTTATCCTTTTATTTTTGAAGTACACTGAGTGCTTGTCTCTGTGGATGGCTTCCTTTCCAGAAGAGAACATGGCAGCAGTTGGGCTGGTGGCTTGCTCATAGCCACAGAGGCCAACCCACAACCCTGGGTATGTTAGTGATGGTGGTGAGATGAGAAGAGGGAAGTGCCTTGAACATTGAGTACCTCACCTTCCAGCATGGGATCCATAGCAGCTTTTGACGTTGGTCCTTTTCAAATCAAACACTAGCAATTTCACTTTAATCACAGGGCTATTTACTTTTTTCCTGCTATAATCTTGCAAACATTCAACAAGATTATGTAAAATTGCAGTTAACAATCTGTAAATTGTGTCTCTTCAGATCAAATTGGTCTTTGCTGTTGATGAAAGGCGGTAAAAGCATTCTAGTTTTTAGATCATAGATGAACTACAACTGATGGTGACTCTCTAGCTAAACTGAAACAAACTGCCTTTATCTCATCTGACCTTTTTTTTTTTTTTTTGAGATGGAGTCTCGCTCTGTCGCCCAGGCTGGAGTGCAGTGGTGCGATCTTGACTCACTGCAATCTCTGCCTCTCGGGTTCAAGTGATTTTCTTGCCTCAACCTTCCAAGTAGCTGGGACTACAGGCATGTGCCACCACACCTGGCTCATTTTTTGTATTTTTAGTAGAGGTGGGGTTTCACCGTGTTAGCAGGATGGTCTGTCTCCTGACTTCGTGATCTGCCTGCCTTGGCCTCCCAAAGTGCATGAACCACCATGCCCAGCCTCATCTGACCTTTTAGAGGAGATATTTATGTATCTTTCTTACATTATTAGAGTACGTAGTTTAGTTGGAGGACAGGACAGGGACATTCTTGTTGCACACTGTTGATTGAGAAAGGAGCAAGCAGGTGACCTTATCCCTATGATGCTTGCTGAAGCAGTAAGTGGTGTGGAATCAGTGTTATAAAAACGGGGCCCCATAAGCTATGGCAGGCATCTAAAATCTAAATCTACGTCTATCCCAGACACAGTTTCAAGTAAAGAGGGGAGTCATATAATGTGATCTTGTCACTCATCCCCATAATTTCTTCTTGCTCTTATAAACAAAGATTTTGAATCTAAAAGTAAAACTTACTTGTTTGAACCTGGGATTCTGGTCTAAACTGTCCCCACCACATTTCCACAGAAACAGTTCAAGTCCCTGAATGGCTATGCCAAATGGATTCCCCCATTCTCCCAAGAATGAGAAGGATGACGAATTGACCAAAGTTTCTGGACTTTCCTCTCTAAAGCAGGGTCAATTCCTGAGCTAAGAGAGAGAATTTCAAGTTTGTGAATCTCAGCTTTGGTGCTGCCGCTTCTCTGCAGTTGAGAGAATTTATGAAGCTAAAAAAAGTACAGTGTCACCCCATACAGAATCATAGCTGTATTTCCTTTGTCCGTTGGTGTTCAATTCATCATTGAGATATGTATTTCTCCAAGTCAGAGTGGGAAAAGATTTTCTAAGGCAGGGTGGGAGAGTGCTGATTGTAAAGAGTTGGCAGGGGTGAAGGTAGAAAGACTGACTTGTGAGCTGTCTCCAAGAGGAATGAATGCAAAACATTAGATTTCTCTGTTTTTTCTTGCAGATAGCTTGCCTATGAATAATAGTTTCAATAAGGAAGACAGAATGAGTTCTGACAGGAAGGTTGGGAGCTGTAACAGGCAGAAGAAAGATGGAGCCAAATGGCATGGAGATGTGTCATCACTGCTGGGTGTTACCTTGATCTGCTTCCGTTATCTACTTCTTTTCAAAATGCTGGGCACTCATTCAAGAAGCAGCATATATGTACTGACTTTGAAGTAATGGATGAACTTTCACCTGCAGTATATGGAAATAAATTTATTACCTTCTTCCCACATTGACTCATTAACTTACCCATCCATTCAATTGTCATTTATTGAGAGCTCACTCTGTTAGGCACAGTGGTAAGTATGATAGGTTATCAAGCATGGATTTCCTAGAAATTTTGTAGTAATGAACAATGTGCTTTTATTTTAAAATTTGCTTTGGCTTTATGACACATGCTAAAGGCTTCAAACAAGGAATCCCTGAATGAATAGAAAAGTTGGAGATAATCGTGATTAATTAATAAGCTTTATAGCTTTTTAGATCCATATTTCAGTGGACCTAAAAAGGAACTGCCTTATTCACTATTTGAAATATTGTCTTGTTATTGAAAGCCAATTAAGAGTAAGATAAGACATTGGCTGACTCTAGAGATACTCTAGTTGTTGCTTAGAAGTAAAGGTAAATAGCCTTCTGTGTGCTTACCCTTCTCCATAACCAGCAGCAATTATAGCAATTGAAACATTCTATTTTCAGCACAGATTTGTGCCTGTCATCATTTCCTTTGTAATGCTACCGTAATACCTGTGTAAGATCACAGCTATGAATGTAGGAGATGTAACAGGAAAAGGAGACTGTGGATCAAAGAAAAAATATTGAAACAAGATATCAAGTCACTGATGAAAGCATAGAACTACACATTTTTCAGTGGGATGGTGGAGGAGGAGAAACAAAACTGTGATCATCAGTGAAAGAAATTATGAATAAGTTACCCTTCCGATGGTTACAATGAAAGGAGTGTAGGGGACGAGGGTCTCCAGTGGAGAGGAAGCATGGTAAGCAAGAATCAGTAGGTGACCCATGCCCTTCTAGTATCTGGAAAAGGGAAAGATGAGAACCTAGGCAATTGAAGCCAGAGTCACAGTTAGTGGAGATGAAAGTTAGTTTGTACTTAGTTTACCGGCCACCTCCAAGGTCTAGTAGATGCAGTGCCAGGGGGTGTGTTAGGGAAAGAGTGGGCCAGCTACTCAGTGATGGTGTGGCTGAGTGTGGAGGAGGACCAAATACATAATTTGCAGCAATGTCTTGGGAAAGCTTAGAGGACCCCGATCTTGTGTGTCTGTCAGGGAAAAGAACCAATCACTAGTTGTAACATGAAGGTTACCCAGGAAATTTTAGCATCCATGTGTAGACTGTCACTTAATGTCTGACTTATGTGATAACTTGGAATTTTAATTAAACATCTTAATAAAACTTTGTTAATACACTTCCTAGTAGTAGGATTTGCCCCATTATCTTGAATGTTTCTCAATGCTGGGAAATGAAAATTTCCAACTGGCAGCATTTCATAATACCTATTACCTGAGGAAATTAGTATCACGAGTACAGTAATTTCAGTTTTGTTCTGGAATTACACATCCTCCTTCTCCCTGGTAATGTCCCCTTAATTGTTTACAGCTGTTCAAGGCTGAGTTTCACAGAAGTTTGAGCAGCACCACAGCCTGGATAAGAATAATGTGTTATGGAGCAATCTTTTCTGAGCTCTAATGTCTCAAACCTTGGAGAGAATCAAAGAACCTCTTAGTTTGGAATAAACAATCAATTCTCAAGTAAAGCTTATAGCCATTTGAAAAACACTCTGCTGTTCTTTCTTCAGAAGTGCATGTTAATAAATGTCTTGGGTCCTCTCTTGACTGCAGGTGTCATGATGTTGGGACAGTAACAGTAACTCAGCCAACCAGGGCTTGTCTGAATACAATCCCACAACAGGAGCTGTGGAGATACAGAAGCCAAGAAGACCAGGTTGTGAGGGATGACGAATTCACTCCCAGCAATGTTGGGATTAAGAGTAAAATTCTCCAATAATGATGAAAGACGAACAAAAAAAGCCCACGAGCTCATTCTGAATGGTGAGATAAGAGAAAAGCCAAGGGCAGAAGTGAGACAAATAACTACCACCAAACTGAAAAGAAAACGTTTATAACAAAAACTAGATTGATAATTGATAAATGACCTTTAGCGGTGGAAAGATACCATTCCAGTGAAGCATGAATTGAAAGGATGTCTTCTGAGAGGTAATTTACATTTTTTCATTTTTTTCATTTTCAGTGTATTTTAGCAGGTGTATTGTTCTACATGGTTAGTTTCTTTACCTCTGGAAAAAATGGGTTAGCTTGACATATCTAGATACAGAGCTAAGTCAGGTGATTATGATTGAAGCCGGATTAAGCCTTGTTATGAGGGGAGTATTTGGGGGCTTACCCTGAAGTGATATTTTATGATTTAGCTGTGGTGGAATTTCCCTCCCAAGCTCAGCATGACTGACATTGAACTTGCTACAGGGGAACAGGAACCTTCCAAGAGGCAATGAGGACATTCACCTGATACAGCCCAGTGGTTCTGCACTGTAAGGCCAGTCCCATTGATGCGCTTTCCAAATGATGTCCAGGTCCCAATCCCTGGAACCTGCAAATCTGTCGCCTTACACATCAAAAGAACTTTGAAAAAGTGATTGAGGTTAAGGACCTTGGAATGAGGAGATTACCTTGCCTTATCTGGTTAGGTCCAAGCTAATCACAGGAGTCCTTAAAAGAGGAGAATCTTTTTTAGCTGGGTCAGAGAGACACGTGATGATGGAAGCAGGCCGAGAGAGATGCACTGTAAGAAGGACTTGACCGGTTTTGTGCCTGACTTTGAAGATGGAGGGAAGGGCCAGGAACCAAGGAAGGTGGATGGTTTCTGGAAGGTGGAAAAAGCAAGCAAACAGTCTCCCCCAGAGCCTCCAGGGCTGACATCTTTGTTTTTATCTTTTACTTTCAGTAGAGGTGAGGTCTCATTATGTTGCACAGGCTGGTCTCAAACTCCTGAGCTCAAGTGATCCTCCTGCCTTGGCTTCCTAAAGTGCTGGGATTCCAGGCATGTGCCACTGCACCTGGCCTCCTGCTGATATCTTAATTTTAGTCCAGTGAGACTAATATTTGAATTTCTGACCTATAGAACCATAAGACAATAACTCTGTGTTGTTTTAAGATACTAAATTTTTTGGTAATTTGTTATGGCAGCACAAGGAAACTAATATAGCATTGTATTATGCCAATATTATCTCTTTGTTGACTATTGCTATTATACTTTTATGGATCTTGTGTAAACAAAAAGCTATAATGTTGAGTTAGCTCCCTAAGAAAACTTGGAATATAGAACATTATTTTAAAGACTGAATTAGGTAAATACACCTGCCAGTAAATACATTAACAAATTAATTAACATAGTCACTCTTTCAGTCACAAATACTTTTGGCTCTCCTATTAGTAGCCAAATATTTTATTAGATTCTGAGAAAGATCTGCTGGACACCATTTTGACTCTAGCTAATAACAATGTTATTAACTTTGAAAATTACCAAGAGAGTAGATTTTAAGTGTTCTCACCACAAAAAATAAGTTTGTGAGGTGATGCAGATGTTAGCTTGATTTAGCCATGCCCCAGTGGATACATATTTTAAACCATTATATTATACATGGATACGTGTATATAATTTTTGTCTGTTTAAAAACCCCTCAATGAATACAGATTCCATTCTGCCCTCGAGGTGGAACTTGTAGACTTGGTGGCGGGCCCGGGATCAACTTTGAAACAGGCAGTTCCAGTGTGTGGAGTGGATAGGCTTGTTTCTGTTTGCTGTTTTCATTGTAGGTATTTAGAGTGCATTTTTCCCTATTAAGTTAAGTCAACCACCACTTCCTCATTCAGTTTCCAGCCTTCTCGAATTTGCTTACATCTGTGGTCTACTGCCACTCATTCATTTTTTTTTTTTTTGAGATAGAGTTTCACTCTTGTTGCCCAGGCTGGCGTGCAATGGTATGATCTCAGCTCACTGCAACCTCCGCCTCCCCAGTTCAAGCAATTTTCCTGCCTCAGCCTCCCAGGTAGCTGGGATTATAGGCGTGGGCCACTACACCTGGCTAATTTTGTATTTTTAGTAGAGATGGAGTTTCACCATGTTGGTCAGGCTAGTCTTGAACTCCTGACCTCAGGTAATCCACTGGCCTTAGCCTCCCAAAGTGCTGGGATTATAGGCATGAGCCACCACGCCCAGCCCATTCTTTTCCTCTCTTCCTGAGGGCTTGTGTGACTTATTTTCTTGGCTTTCTCTTAGGAACGTGGTGCAGCTTGGTCCTTCATTATCCACCTGGAAAAATAGGCCATAAAATAGTCCTTCCCTGTACTAAGTGCTAAAGTAGGAAGAAAGGCATAATCAGCTCCCTGAGCCATATATCCTTGTTTTCAGGATCTGAGCTAGACACATCCAGAACTTGGAAATCATTTCCATTTCTTTCTGCTGGGGTGGTTCAGAGTAAGTTGCAACAAACATAAACAGGAATGGTTCAGTAAGTTAAATAATAATTTAAGTCATTTAAAAGTTACTACCCGTCATTTTCTAGATTGTAAATACTAAGGGTGTTAGCTGATTAGATTGGTGGAAACATATCTCACCAAGTGATCAGCTTCCTAATTATGAGAGATGCATCTGCTCAGGCAAGTACCTAGACAAAGAGTAACTAGACTAATTCCTCAAGAGTCTTTTTTTTCCCTCACACCTTCACTTGTTAACTATACGTATAGAGAGATTGTATCAGGGTTACGGAAAATACATCTGTTACCAAGAAAAAATGTGTGGAGTCTTAAACCTGTGGAATTCTCTGCCTGCAAACATCTAGTTGAATATTTTTGTCTGCAGGGTTGGCCTTTAATCTTTCCCCTGTGTTTTCAGGTGATATCCTTTTCAATATGTGGTCCTGACTTACTTTATTTTTAATATATATTTTATTGCATTTTCGGTTTCGGGATACATGTGAAGAACATGCGGATTGTTGCATAGATACACACATGGCAATGTGGTTGGCTGCCTTCCTCCCCATCACCTATATCTGACATTTCTCCCCTTGTTATCCCTCCCCAAACTCCCCACCCTATGCTGTCCCTCCCCTAGATCCCCTCCGCAGACCCCAGTGTGTGATGCTCCCCTCCCTGTGTCCATGTGTTCTCACTGTTCAACACCCGCCTATGAGTGGGAACATGCTGTGTTTGATTTTCTGTTCTTGTGTCCATCCATGTCCTTACAAAGGACATGAACTCATCATTTTTTTTATGGCTGCATAGTATTCCATGGTGTATATGTGCCACATTTTCCCTGTCCAGTTTATCATCGATGGGCACTTGGGTTGGTTCCAGGTCTTTGCTATTGTCCTTATTTATAGATTCAGTAGTGTTTAAATCGGCCAGAAAGAGGGTGTGAGAAATGCAGGTGCTATAGCTCATTTGTTTTCTGTTGGTCTTCCCTTTTCATTGCTGAGTTACATCACTGAGGCAAGTCTGGTTTCTTTGGCTAATGTTTGAATAAAGGGCACTGTGGCTATCAGAGGGAAGCAGGCAGAAGTGGTGAATGAATGACAGAGAAAACGTGAGTTGAGTCCATTCAGGGAGGTGATTTGTAGCCATATGATAAAATGTACAGATATTAATTGCTCTTCTATTTCTCACACATGATTACTGTGTTGCTGTACACCGCCCGTGTGTGCCTGCAGCAAGTACATAATAGATGTTGCAGATGGGAGGTACAAAGAGGGTGTAGTGTGAGAACAAAGGTGCTGGGAGTGGGCAAGTGACAAATCAGAGGAAGAGCAGGTGGCAAGCCTGGGCAGAGAAAAAGAACAATATTCAGGCTAGGAGGGCATGCAACCAGAGCTTGAGAACATCACAAAGGCCCTAAGGCAAGGCTATGAATTTGATGTGGGGTTTCCCAGTATTCCACCTTGCACATAAAAAAATCGTTTCATCTATTCTGAAGTCTCAAGTGTCTAAGCAGAAATTCAGTTTGAAATGGAAGAGTCAGAAATCTTCCCCACTCTCTACCTGGTTTGTTCATTGCAGTTTCTATCATGAAGTAACATGTCAAGTCTGGTGTAGATTGCATGGGTTGCCTAAGGAGAGTGAAGGCCCAGGATCCATCTCTGGGCCACTAAAAATGTAATCATTTGGAGACAATGAGGAGCCTGTAATGAGTATCTAATAAAAGAAAACACAGTGGAACCAGGAAAAAATCAGGAAAGGGTGGTCTCATGAAAGCCAAAAGAGGAGAGTTTCAAAGAGTGAATTGCGGACTCATTGGGAAATGGAATAACATGTATACAGAAATGTGTCTATTAGATTTGGAAACATGGCACAGCTTCATGTTCACAATATGGAATGAAGTCAGAACACAGTGGGTTTGTTCCTTAACTGATTTATGATGTTCATGTGTATTTCTTTGAGTACCCAACATGTACCAGATATTACTTTGGTTGTTGAGGGAATTCACTGGTACAAAAACAAGCATGATTCCTTATGGGATCATGGTAGCTTATGTGGGAAGAACATTTTCCAATCACATTCCTTTTAGGTTCCTGGCCATCTAGCCAAACCATAGGTCACAGCTCATGAATCTGTATATAATCATCTACTTGGCCATTTCTCCTTCCAAGCAATGAACAGTCAGGTACACTGCTCAGATTTCTCCCCACTGGGAAAATTTCCTTTCACCACTTTCCTCCGGGAACGTTCCAAAGAAGGCCCGCTGTGCTGTAGCTGTCCACTTCTGAGTAGTGCCTGCATATTGTGCAGAACCATCTGCAAACCATGCCCAAGTCTTCCCTCCTGTCAGTTGATTGCAGGGAATTCCCTATGAGGCCATAGGTGCAGTCTGGGAGAGAGAAGTTAGCATAGCAGAAGTGGGAGTCACAGGTGTTTGAGTCATTTCTTTATGTAATTTACTTATGTCTTCAGGGTCTTCTTGGGCTTCATCACATGTATTACTTCCATTTGATGATGGGAATGCCCAACTTTATGGCCTGGTAGGTGAGATAACATCTAGTTTGTAATGGGGAGCTCAGCTTGCATGGTAAGTTGGTGGCTCATGGTTAAGGATTCTGTCTCCGCCGAGGCCCAGTAGCAGGCCAGGAGGTGTTTCTCAAAAAAGGAGGGTCATCCACAAAGGATGACAGGCCTTTGCTCCCAGATCCCAAGGGCTTGTGCTGCAGGTGCTTGCAAAGGCTTTAAACAGCATTCCTATCTGTCACTGACACTTCAAGCACAATTTGATCTGCTGTATCTTATGGCCCAAGTACCAGAGCAGCTTGCATGGCAGCCTGAACTTGTTGTAGAGCTTTCTCTTGTTCTGAGACCTACTCAGAACTAGTTGCTTTTTGGGTCAAGATCAACTGGCCAACACAGTGGAAACCTGTCTCTATAAAAAATACAAAACATTGGCTGGGTATGGCAGTGCACATCTGTAATCCCAGCTACTTGGGAGGCAAAGGCACGTGAATCACTTTGATCCTGGGAGGTGGAGGTTGCAGTGAGCCAAAATTGCGCCACTGCACTATAGCCTCAGTGACAGAGCGAGGCTCTGAAAAGGAAAAAAGACTCTTGCAAACTAAATTATGACATAGGGATGGAGAGTTGATATATCCCTGAGGTAGGACAGTGAAGATGTATTGCAGGCTCTGCTAGCTGAAAGCGTACTGCTTCTGGTGGTCTCTACTAATAGGTATCAAGAAATGCCAGGAAAATACAAGGTATCGGGGATGTGTTAGTGTGATCAGGTCAGGAAACCACACCTGTATAGCAGCTGCAGTTAGAGTCATCATATTAATCTCACCATGATCTCTCATTCATCTGTCTTTTACAAAGGCCAAATAGGTGAGTTGAATGAGAATATGCTGGGAATCACCACCCCTGAATCTTTCAAGTCCTTAATGGTGGACTGGTCTCTGCCATCCCTCCAGGAATGTGGTATTGCTTGCGGTTTACTATTTTCTTAGATAGAAGCAGTTTTAGTTGCTTCCACTTGTCCATTTCTACTGCAGTGGCCCTTTCTATTGCAGTAGCCCTTACACCATAGGTCAATCATTGCGGGGAGGTGGTTACCTGATGAGTATATCTACTCCGATTATGCATTCTGGAACTGGGAAAATAACTACAGGATAGGTTCAGGGGTATACAAAGCCACTGTGATATGGACCTGAGCTAGAACTCCATTAATTGCCAGACCTCTGTAAGCCCCTTCTCTGACTGATGAAGCACAGTGATGTTCGAAGGGTCCTGGACTTAGCGTCAGTTCAGAGTCAATGTCCAGCAGTCCCTGAAAGGTCTAATTATCCCCTCCCCTCAATATCCACTTACCTTTGTAAAAGACTATATCTCTTTGGGAGAAAGATTAACAGTCTAAATATTTGGCAGTTTGCTGGGTCCTTCCTCAAAGGAAACTAGCTTCTCCTTTATTCAAAAGGTCCATAGTCTGTAAATTGGCTTGTCAGAAAACCCAGCGAGGGCCTGTGATGCCTTTGTGTTTTTGATTCACTTTAGAATTTCATTCACTTGAACTAGATCTTTTCTGTTCACATAGATGAAGTAAGATTTTAGTAGGCTTCTTATCTCTTTAGCTTGTAGAAACACGATGATCATTTAGTCTATTGCACAGGGTGATTACTGCTTTGACTCTGCTGTGCATCATGGTGACCACACTCACCTTGCCTTTGGTGGTTACTGAGGGCTGCCACTTGGCTTCTGCCACCCTGGGATCCAATTACTACTGTTGTATTTAGATTTCCCAATTCAGGGGCTGCAGTTCCCATTGTAGGATCTGGTCTACAAAGAAGGGTGATCATAGAGCTCTTCAAATGTTAGGGCTCCTCTCAAAAATTTATTTCTCAGCTGGGCGCAGTGGCTCATGCCTGTAATCCCAGCACTTTGGGAGGCCGAGGAGGGCAGATCACGAGGTCAAGATATCGAGACCATCCTGGTCAACAACAACATGGTGAAACCCCGTCTCTACGAAAAATACAAAAAATTAGCTGGGTACGGTGGCACGTGCCTGTAATCCCAGCTACTCAGGAGGCTGAGGAAGGAGAATTGCCTGAACCCAGGAGGCGGAGGTTGCGGTGAGCCGAGATCGCACCATTGCACTCCAGCCTGGGTAACAAGAGGGAAACTCCGTCTCAAAAAAAAAAAATTTATTTCTCATGGTTGTGATGAAAGGTATGTCTTCTGGACCTTGCCTGGGTTGGTGAGCTGCAACATTCAGGGCAGAATCTCTGCTTAGTTGGCTCATATCAATACATTTAGCCTTATCCGACTTTATGTTCCTTCCACTGTTATATCACACCCTTAATATCCCTTCCCACATGTGCGCTCCAGATTTCTGTTTGTATGAATTAGAAAATTCGAGCAGTTATTTTGGAGTATAGCATACCTCAAGGGTCACACTTTGTACCTCACCGTTAGGGTCCTGCTGAGACTTGAGTCTAGGTATAAGTCTAAAATTCAAAAGGGTTTTGGGTATGAGTCCCAGACAATGCAGGGTTAATCTCTGCAGATGAGGGTGGAGAGGCCACTTTTACTGGGGGTGAAGAGATAAAAAAGACTCATCAGGATTGAGAGGCTTTTCGTCCCTGGATCCATTAGGTTCTTCCCACATGTTCCCATTGCAACTTCAGGATCCCATTCTTTACTAATCAGTGCCTTCACTCTGTCAGTGGACAGAAGAACCAAATAAACTTTTTAAAAAAGAAATATATAAATGGTGTTGGAAAATATGGCTTGCCAGGTATCAAAGCATAAAATAATGTTATAGGAATTAAAGAAGTATGTCTCAGGCTGGGTGTGGTGGTTCATGCCTATAATCTCAACACTTTAGGAGGCCAAAGCAGGAAGATCACTTGAGGCCAGGTGTTCAAGACCAGCCTGGTTAGCATAACAAGAACCTATCTCTAAAAAAAAAAAAATTGGGAAAAAAACCAAAAACAACTATGTCTATGGCTTCCAGATAAGCAAATGGATGAATGGACTAAAATAGAGATTCCATATCAAACTCATGCAAACATGAATGAGTAATACTTTTTAAGAGTAGAAACATGAAGAATCACAAGTGCTTCACCTTTACTTAGAATGGATAACAGTGGATATTGATTATACACATTGACCCGCACACCAGGACATCCCTCAGAACATCAGAGAATAGGATATAAATCCTACAAATATTCAGGGTCCAATCACATCAATAAAATGTTTAGGGGCTTAGTAGCCTGGAGCATGCCATGACATTACTTCCAAAATAAAGCACAGATTATTGTACTTTGTACTTCCAACCAAGAAGGAAAACAATACGTGATAGGCTGGGAAAGTAATTTGCATTGTAATTCAGTCACTCACAGGGTAGAGAGCTTGGGTATGGTTTTTTTTTTTATTATTATTTTTTATTTTTTTATTCTTTAATTTAATTTTTTAAAAATTTTTATTGCATTTTAGGTTTTGGGGTACATGTGCAGAACATGCAAGATAGTTGCATAGGTACACACGTGGCAGTGTGTTTTGCTGCCTTCTGCCCCTCCTGCAGTCACAGGAGATGAATGTCTTCAGGCAGATATAGAAGCTTTCATGTCAATTATGCAAAAAAACTTTAATCCTTGATCTCATTCTTTTCTTTCTCCCTTTTGTCCAGTGACAAGGAACAACCAGCCAATCTCATTATACTTGTTAGTTTGACAACAATGCTCAAAAATATTACATACATGGTCACTGGATGCTTGCTTCTTATAAAGGTTTGATTGGGAGTATTCAGTGGCAATATTTCGTGTATCTCCATTATTTGTGATAGTGCAGATCACACTAGGGACTATTAATGCTCTTTTTATTACTGAAAATATAGTCATTAGTATCTTTAAAACTAGTCAGATTAGAGAGCCAATTTCAGAAACTCTAGAACCAATTCAGAAATTTCATCCTGAAGATTCTGTTCCTCTAGAACCACTTTCAGAACCAAAATCTGTTATTAGTCAGCATTCTGCAGAGAATCTGAATTAATAGAGTATCTATCTCTCTATCTCTCTATCTACCATCTATCTATCTACCTATCTACCTACGTAATTTATTTATCTATTTCCCAAGAGATTTATATATATCTGAAGATATTGATTATAAGGAATCAATTCATGATTTCGAAGGCTGGCAAGTCCAAAATCTGCAGAGCTCATGTCTCAGTTAGAAGGCTGTCAGGCAGGAGAATTCTTTCTTGGAACAGGTCAACCTTTTTCTATTGAGGCTTTCAACTGATTGGACGAGGCCCACTGACATTGTGGACGATCATCTGCTTTACTTAATCTATTGATTTAAATGTTAATCTCATCCCCAAACATCCTTATGAAAAGAACCAGAATAACCTTTGACCACATATCTATGCATCTTATGGCCCAGTCGAGTCGACACATAAAATGAACTATCATAGTGAGCTAGTCACATGGTAATTCCTATGTGACCATATATATGAGATGGTGCAGTAGTGGCAGATGACAATGACATGCAGATCTGGGCTAACTGCTCATGTGTCTTTTTTGAACTCTCTGGCTTTGTTCATGCTCAGTCCCAGATATGGCACTTGCACATTTGAATGGCTGCTTCTGGTTCCATCTGACCTTTATGAATTTGTGGATCTGACAGTTCACGATTAGTAGTTCTGGTCACTTGTCCACTTGATGTCCCACGGACAAGCTCTCTATCTCTACTAGGGTTCAGTGGAACTGCAGAATTTGTTGTTTGTAATCTGAGTAATTCTCTACTGCAGGGAGCATAATCTTGCTCTCTCATTAGTGTTTATCATAAACTTTGCACCGTATCTTTCCCCACTAATGATCTCTCTAATGCAATAATGACTACTGGTCATATGATTAAAAAAGCAGGATCACTTGCACCAGAATCTAGACCTATTTCATAGCTTTTTCCTGCTCTAGGTCCTACTCAAAGCTGGAAGCCTTTCATGTATCCCAGTGAATGGGTAGAACAAATTTCCTAGGTATGTAATACACTATCTCCAGGACTTGAACAAGTCTATTAAGGGTTGTATTCCTTCTTGGTGGGTGGTGCAAAGTACAAGAATCTGTCCCCTACTTTGGAGGTAACATCCTGGCATGCTTCAGGCCACTGGCCTTCTAAAATATTTACTGATGTGACAGGCCCCTGAATATTTGTAGGATTTATCCTCCACCCTCTGTTGCTCTGATGAATGCGTAGGTGATCCAGGTAAATGTACATAGTTATCCATTCTAAGTAAATGTGAAGTCCTTGTGAACTTTTAATTTTGATAGGGTTGGAAAATAATGCATTTATTAGATAAACTATAGTAACATTTATGGAACATTCCTTCATTTTACTACCTGTTAAATGTTAATTCACATATTCATGAGTCTGATTTATAATTTCTATTTTGGTTTGCTCATCTTTTTGCTTAATTTAGGGCAGATATAGACTTCTTGAATTCCAGTAACATTATTTTATGCTTTGATGCCTGGTAAGGCATGTTTCCCTACACGATTTCTATATATATATATATATTTTGAGACAGAGTTTCACTCTTGTTACCCAGGCTGGAGTGCAATGGCGCGATCTCGGCTCACCGCAACCTCCGCCTCCTGGGTTCAGGCAATTCTCCTTCCTCAGCCTCCTGAGTAGCTGGGATTACAGGCACGGGCCACCATGCCCAGCTAATTTTTTGTATTTTTAGTAGAGACGGGGTTTCGCCATGTTGATCAGGATGGTCTCGATTTCTTGACCTCGTGATCCACCTGCCTCAGCCTCCCAAAGTGCCGGGATTACAGGCTTGAGCCACCACGCCCGGCCTTTATTTCTTTTTAAAAAAGGTTTTTGGTTATTTTTGCAAATTTTTTATTCCACCAGCACTTTGAGATTAGTTTGTAAAGTTCTAGAAAAGAAGACCATGGTGGAAATTTTTCTGGGATTAGACTAAGTTTATAGATTATTTTACTGTTGAACAAATGACTCAGAGAATATGAATGTATGAACATAAAAAAAGTTAGAGGAAGTTTGAGTCACAGACTCACGGATTATTTCTGACAGAAATAAATAAACTCTACCTTTAAATAAATGTTCTAAAACTCAGCAGCCATATTTTTCCCTCTGATGGGAACAACATTTGCCACATAACATTTGCCCATATAAGACATTTGCCCACCATTTCTATTGACGGACTTTCTTAGCACTGTTTCTGGGTATTTTTAAAAATTCTATAATTGTGTTTAACAGGTCACATAGAGGATTCAGAAACAAAATATGTAATGGAAATGGTAATGAGGCACTTAAATTCTCCCTCAGGAGTGAAGCTCTTACCAAGTTCTGGGAGTACTGACAGCAAATAGCCTTCAACTTTCAGTCCACACTGTGGGAAGTGCCTCAGCTGAAGTCATTTCTCTTGAGCAAGCTCCCTGCTCAAGGAAGCCAATACTCAAACATCATGTTGAATAGAAACAATAAGAGCAGACATTTTTACCCTCTTCCCAATTTTAGAGAGAAAACATTTAATATTTCACCATTAAGAAAACACTAGCTTTTTGTTTTCTTAATGCCTAATAAAGGAATAGATGTCTTTATTAGATTATAGAATGTCTATTCTATTCCTAGTTTGTGGACAGGTTTTTTTCTCTTCTTTTTAATCATGAACAGATTTTTGTGTTTGGCTAATATTTTGCTTTTCTTTGGTAATATAATTTTTCCCCTTTAAACTGTAGCTTAGTGTGATACATTGTTTGTTCTGATATGTTAAGCCAACCTTGGTTTTTGGAATAAATCCTTTGATCATGATGCATTTTTAAAAATATGCTTTAATTGATTTGCTTATGTTTACTGTTTTTTAAAATCTAGATTCTTGAGGGAAGTTAGTCTGCGTTTTTTTCTCCTTACAAATTCTTTGTCTTGTTTTATTATTTCTCAGTTTTGTTGTTATGTTTTTTAAAAATTTGTGCATTCATTTGTCAAATTTATTGGTAAAAGTCAGTCAAAATATCCCATTGTTATTATTTTTTAATATCTATAGACTCTAGTAATGTACCTTTCTTTTTCTGATATTTGGAGATTCTTCTTTGCTTTTTGTTAATCTCTTGCTAAAGACTTAACAATTTTATTACTCCTGAAAACACAAACTCTTGTGTTTTTTTTTGTTTTGAAAATCTTAACTTTATTGATTTCTATTTCTATTTTTATTTTTTTCTATTCACTTTGAGTTTTATTTGCTCTTTTAAAAAACTAGTTTATTATGGTGGAAACAAACTTTATGGCTTTCTTTATTTTTTTTTTAAATATATATTTTATTTCACTTTAGGTTCTGGGATACATGTGAAGAACATACAGGATTGTTGCATAGATACATACACGGCAATGTGGTTTGCTGCCTCCATCCCCCATCACCTATATCTGGCATTTCTCCCCATGTTATCCTTCCCCAACTCCCTACCCTACACTTTCACTCCCCTACTCCCCCACAACAGACCCCAGTGTGTGATACTCCCCTCCCTGTGTCCTCATTGTTCAACACTGCCTATGAATGAGAACATGTGGTGGTTGATTTTCTGTTCTTGTGTCAGTTTGCTGAGAATGATGGTTTTCAGGTTCATCCGTGTCCCTGCAAAGGACACAAACTCATCATTTTTTATGGCTGCATAGTATTCCATGGTGTATATATGCCACATTTTTCCTGTCCAGTTCTTTGTAGATTCTGGATATTAGCCCTTTGTCAGATGGGTAGATTGCAAACATTTTTTACCATTCTGTTGGTTGCTGGTTCACTCTAATGATTGTTTCTTTTGCTGTGCAGAAGCTCTGGAGTTTAATTAGGTCTCATTTGCCTATTTTGGCTTTTGTTACCATTGCTTTTGGTGTTTTAGTCATGAAGTCCTTGCCTATGACTATGTCCTGAATGGTTTTGCCTAGGTTTTCTTCTAGGGTTTTTTTGGTGTTAGGTCTCATGTTTAAGTCTTTAATCCATCTGGAGTTAATTTTAGTGTAAGGTGTCATGAAGGGGTCTAGTTTCTGCTTTCTGCATGTGGCTAGCCAGTATTCCCAACACCATTTATTAAATAGGGAATCCTTTCCCCATTGCATGTTTTTGTCAGGTTTGTGAAAGTTCAGATGATTGTAGATGTGTGGCATTGCCTCTGAGGCCTCTGTTCTGTTCCATTGGGCTATATCTCTGTTTTGGTGCCAGTACCATGCTGTTTTGTTTACTGTACCCTTGTAGTATAGTTTGAAGTCTGGCAGCATGATGCCTCCAGCTTTTTCTTTTTGCTTAGAATGGACTTGGCTATGTGGGCTCTCTTTTGGTTCCATATGAAGTTTAAGGTGTTTTTTTTCCTGATTCTGTGAAGAAAGTCAGTGGTAGCTTGATGGGGATAGCATTGAATCTATAAATTACTTTGGGCAGTATGGCCATTTTCACAGTATTGATTCTTCCTATCCATGATCAAGGAATGTTTTTCCGTCTGTTTGTGTCCTCTCTTATTTCCTTGAGCAGTGGCTTGTAGTTCTCCTTGAAGAGGTCCTTCACATCCCTTTTTTAGTTGTATTCCTAGGTATTTTATTCTTTTTGTAGCAATTGTGAATGGGCGTTCACTCATGATTTGGCTCTCTGTTTGTCTGTTATTGCTGTATAGGAATGCTTGTGATTTCTGCACACTGATTTTGTATCCTGAGACTTTGCTGAAGTGTGCTTATCAGCTTAAGGAGATTTAGAGCTGAGATGATGGGGTCTTCTAAATATAGTCATGTTGTCTGCAAATAGAGACAATTTGACTTCCTCTTTTCCTAATTGAATATCCTTTATTTTTTTTTTGTGCCTGATTCCTCTGGCCAGAACTTCCAATACTATATTGCATAGGAGTAGCTTAGGGATGGTTAACCTTCAGCCTTAGAAGTTTATTAAAAGTTCAGCTGTTTTTGTTGTTTGTGTTTTACCCAACTTAATGGCATCTTCTTGCTTCTCCTTCTGGTCAAGCAAGTATGAGAGCAGCCACAGGTAAGTTTGTTTGTTTGTTTGTTTCTTTCTTTCTCTTTCTTTCTTGGAGGGTGAGATAAAGCAAATTGTCTAATCAGGCTCTGAAAGATCGAAGACAGTAACTACTATTGAGTTTTACTTCTAATTTCAAGTGTGCCGGTCAGGTAATAAAGAGGGTCAGACAAAGCAGCAAGAGATCTGAGATGCTGAGGGTGGCTCTCAGATCCTCTTTACATCAGGGACATTTGCTTGGTTCAGAGTAGACAGGATCTCTAAGTAAAATATTAAGTTATTATCTCACATAATGAGAGTGTTTATTCAAGATACATCTCCATTTTATACCATGGTTTATGTGCCATTTTTTAAGGAGCTATGATTTATAAATCCATATATTATGGGTCTGTAATAATTCTTAACCAGTGATAAGAATATTCTTTTTTTTTTTTTTGAGACAGAGTTTCACTCTTGTTACCCAAGCTGGAGTGCAATGGCGCGATCTCAGCTCACCGCAACCTCCGCCTTCTGGGTTCAGGCAATTCTGCCTCAGCCTCCTGAGTAGCTGGGATTACAGGCATGTGCCACCATGCCCAGCTATTTTTTTGTATTTTTAGTAGAGACGGGGTTTCACCATGTTGACCAGGATGGTCTCGATATCTTGACCTTGTGATCCACCCGCCTCGGCCTCCCAAAGTGCTGGGATTACAGGCGTGAGCCACTGTGCCCGGCCCCCAAGAATATTCTTATATCAAGAATATTCCACTGAGAAGAACTCTTCCATAAAACATAATTAGCCTATTCACTTGGAATTCTAGTTACCTTGTCAACAAGCAGACCACCTTCTTTAATGTTTTTCCATCATAGCTGCATCTTCTTGGTAAAGGAAGTAAATGAATCACAGGTCAACTGCTTTGCTCTCCAGAGGGGCTTATTCTAGGGTCCTCAGTTCATTATGGTGATGGGGGTTGTTCTTCCTTTTCATTCTCAGCTGTTTGACGGCTTATAAAAACACTACAGTTTGTGTCAAAGCAAAGTAAATGTTGCCTGAGACGGACTCATACTTCTTCATTTGAGTCCTTGTGGATGAACTGTACCCTAGTTTAATAGTCAGATACGGTTAAAAACCTAACTTAGGAGTATGCACCTGTGACAACAACTGAGTGTTGGCCAATCTCAGCGGCTGTACTTTAGCCACTCATAGACTGCTAAGTGTTCAAACTGTGTTCAAATAAGGCGATTGCCAACCTGCAACCAATCCAGCTGTTTCTGTACCTCACTGCTGACTTCTGTATGTCATTTCTTTTTGTCTAAACATCTTCTTTCATCACATGACTGTGCTGTAGTCTCTGAATCTGTGGTGATTCTGGAGGCTGCCCAATTTGTGAATCATTCATTGCTCAATTAAACTCCTTTAAAGTTAATTTGGTTGAAGTTTTTCTTTTATTATTTGTTAGTTATCCGCTTCTTACTGTTAGGGTGAGAGTGACATCATCTTGGACTTTCTACATTCTAAGCTGAAGTGTCTATATTTTAAGCTGAAGTAGTGCTTTAATATGGCATTTGATGCCATTCAGTTTGGAGAAAATTTCCTAAGTTACTTATTTCATAATATGTTTTCTCCTTCTAGACTTCTTTTAGTTGGATATTAAATTTTTTAGATTAATTCACTAATTTTCTTATGTTTTCTTTTTCTTTCTTTTTTTTTTTTTGAGATGTTTCACTTTTGTTGCCCAGGCTGCAGTGCAATGGCGCGATCTTGGCTCGCCGAAACCTCCGCCTCCTAGGTTCAGGCAATTCTCCTGCCTCAGCCTCGTGAGTAGCTGGGATTACAGGCACATGGCACCGTGCCCAGCTAATTTTTTGTATCTTTAGTAGAGACGGGGTTTCGCCATGTTGACCAGGATGGTCTTGATCTCTTGACCTCGTGATCCACCCGTCTTGGCCTCCCAAAGTGCTGGGATTACAGGCTTGAGCCACCGCATCCGGCCATGTTTTCTTTTTTGTTGTTCATCTCTTTTTATTTTTGTTCTTTCCAGAGCTTCTTGATTGACTTGTTCAATTATTCTACTGAATTTATGTCAATTTAAAATAATTTCAGAGTTCTTTCTTGTTTTCTGACTGTTCCTCTTGTAGCATACTTCTCATATTTCATGAGTTCATTTCCTTTATGTTTCTCTGAGAAATTAATATGCTTATTTTAAAATCTTTTTATGCCTCCTGTATTATCTATTTAAACTATGTTTTTTTCTTTTCTGCTTGTTTTAGTTTCCTTCATAGTGAAGGTTTTACTTAGGTGTCTAGTGATCCTTGTTGCTCACTCATATTTAAGAGTAAAGCAATAACAAGCTCGCTGGAATATTTTCCAGTGGATAAGGGAACTCTGGTGACTCCCTCTGAAGGGTGATCAGGTCTAAACAGCTTTTCTTTTGGGAGATCCCAAGATTCAGTGTCTATAAGATCCTCTTCTAAGTGGTCAGTTTCTCTAGAGAAGAATTATCAGCCTTTGGTCTGAGAGGAGAGACCTGGCTCCTGGCATTAGGGTGAAATGGGAGCCAGTTATTCCCACTGTTTAATTAGTGTATATATATATATATATATATATATATATATATATATATATATATAACTATATATATAGTATATATAGTTCTATATAGTTTTATATATATATAGTATATATATAGTTATATATATGCTATATATATGTTATATATAGTTATATAGTATATATTATATAAACTATATATATAACTATATATAGTATATATAATATATATTATATATATAACTATATATTGT
>CM052662.1:81409007-81454857 GCA_028533165.1 Leontopithecus rosalia
GATATGTTTATTTTTTAAGTATTTTAAAAGAACTTAATTGACCAGGAATTTATCCATTTCTTCTAGATTTACTGGTTTATTTGCATAGAGGTGTTTGTAGTAATCTCTGATAGTAGTTTGTATTTCTCTGGGATCAGTGATGACATCCCCTTTATCATTTTTTATTGCATATATTTGATTCTGTTCTCTCTTCTTCTTTATTAGTCTGGCTAGCAGTCTATTTTGTTGATCTTTTCAAAAAACCAGCTCCTGGATTCATTGATTTTTTTGAAGGGTTTTTTTTGTGTCTCTACCTCCTTCAGTTCTACTCTGATCTTAGTTATTTCTTGTCTTCTGCTAGGTTTTGAGTTTGTTTGCTCTTGCTCCTCTAGTTCCTTTAATCATGACACTAGGGTGTTGATTTTAGCTCTTTCCTCATTTCTCTTGTGGGCATTTAGTGCTATAAATTTCCCTCTAAACACTGCTTTAGTTGTGTCCCAGAGATTCTGGTATGTGGTGTCTTTGTTCTCATTAGTTACAAAGGACATCTTTATTTCTGCCTTCATATCATTACTTATCCAGTAGTCATTCAGGAGCAAGCTGCTCAGTTTCCAGGTAGTTGTGTGGTTTTAAATGAGTTTCTTAACCCTGAGTTCTAATTTGATTGCCCTGTAGTCTGAGAGACTCTTATGATTTCCATCTTTTACATTTGCTAAGGAGTGTTGTACTTCCAATTATGTGGTCAGTTTTAGAGTAAGTGCAATGTGGTACTGAGGAGGATGTATATTATATGGATTTGGGTTGGAGATTCTGCAGATGTCTATTAGGTCCGCCTGGTCCAGATCTGAGTTCAAGTCCTGAGTATCTTTGTTAATTTTGTCTCATTGATCTGTCTGATATTGACAGTGGGGTGTTAAAGTCTCCGACTATTATTGTGCAGGAGTCTAAGTCTCTTCGCAGGTCACTAAGAACTTGCTTTAAGTATCTGGGTGCTCCTGTATTAGGTGCATATATATTTAGGATGGTTAGTTCTTCTTGTTGCATTGATCTCTTTACCATTATGGAATACCCTTCTTTGTCTCTTTTGATCTTCGTTGGTTTAAAGTCTGTTTTATCAGAGATTGAGATTGCAACCCCTGCTTTTTTTGCTTTCCATTTGCTTGGCCAATATTCCTCCATCCCTTTATTTTGAGCCTATGTGTGTCTTTGCATGTCAGATGGGTCTCCTGATTACGGTACACCAATGGGTCTTAACTCTTTATCTAATTTGCCAGTCTATGGACACTTACACCCTCCCAAGACTAAACCAGGAAGAAGTTGAATCTCTGAATAGACCAATAACAAGGTCTGAAATTGAAGCAGCAATTAATAGCTACCAACCAAAAAAAGTCCTGGACCAGACAGGTTCACAGCCGAATTCCACCAGAGGTGCAAAGAAGAGCTGGTACCATTCCTTCTGAAACTATTCCAAACAATACAAAAAGAGGAAATCCTCCCTAACTCATATGATGAGACCAACATCATCCTGATACCAAAACCTGGCAGAGACACAACTAGAAAAGAAAATATCCATGATGAACATTGATGCAAAAATCCTCAATAAAATACTGGCAAATCGAATGCAACAGCACAGCATGAAGCTCATCTATCACAATCAAGTTGGCTTGATCCCTGGAATGCAAGGCTGGCTAAATATATGCAAATCTGCAAATGTAAATGATCACATAAGCAGAACCAAAGACAAAAACCAAAAATGATTATCTCAATAGATGCAGAGATTTGATGAAATCAACAAAGAGAATAAAATACCTAGGAATATAACTAACAAGGGATGTGAAGGACCTCTTCAAGGGGAACTACAAACCACTGCTCAAGGAAATAAGAGAGGACACAAGCAGATGGAAAAAACATTCCATGCTCATGGTTAGGAAGAATCAATTTATAGATTCAACACTATCCCCATCAAGCTACCATTGACTTTCTTCACAGAATTGGAAAAAACCACCTTAAACTTCATGTGGAACCAAAAAAGAGCCCGCATAGCCAAGACAATCCTAAGGAAAAACAAAACAAAACAAACAAACAAAACCAAAAAAATGTAACAACAAAAAAAACAAAGCTTGAAGCATCATGCTACCTGACTTCAAACTATACTACCAGGCTACAGTAATCAAAACAGCATGGTACTGGTACCAAAACAGAGATATAGACCAATGGAACAGAACAGAGGTCTTAGAAATAATGCCATGGATCTATAACCATCTGATCTTTGACAAACTTGACAAAAATAAGCAATGGGGAAAGGATTCCCTATTTAATAAATGATGTTGGGAAAACTAGCTAGTTAAATGTAGAAAGCTGAAACTGGATCCCTTCCTTACATCTTATACAAAAATTAACTCCAGATGAATTAAAAATTTAAACATAAGACCTGACACCATAAAATCCCTAGAAGAAAACCTAGGCACTACCATTCAGGACATAGGCATGAGCAAGGATTTCATGACTAAATCACCAAAAGCATGGCCACAGAAGCCAAAATAGACAAATGGGATCTAATTAAACTTAAGAGCTTCTGCATAGCAAAAGAAACTATCATTAGAGTGAACCAGCAGCCAACAGAATGGGAAAAAGTTTTTGCAATATACCCATCTGACAAAGGGCTAGTAATAACCATAATCTACAAATAACTTAAATATATTAAAAAAATAACAACCCCATCAAAAAGTGGACAAAGGATATGAAGAGACACTTTACAGAAGAAGACATTTATGCAGCCAGCAAACATATGAAAAAAAGCTCATCATCACTGATCATTAGAGAAATGCAAATCAAAACCACATTAAGATACCATCTCATGCCAGTTAGAATGGCAGTCATCAAAAAATCAGGAGACAACAGATACTGGAGAGGATGTGGAGTAATAGGAATGCTTTTACACTGTTGGTAGAAGTGTAAATTGGTTCAACTACTGTGGAAGACAGTGTGGCAATTCCTCAGGGATCTAGAACTAGAAATACCATTTGACTCAGCAAATGGGTATATACCCAAGGGATTATAAATCATTCTGTTATAAAGACACATGTACACATATATTTATTGTGGCACTGTTCACAATAGCAAAAACTTGAAACCAACCCAAATGCCCATCAGTGATAGACTGGATAAGGAAAACGTGGCACATATACACCATGGAATATTATGCAGCCATAAAAAGTATGAGTTCATGTCCTTTGCAGGGACATGGATGAAGCTGGAAACTACCATTCTCAGCAAACTGACACAAGAACAGAAAACCAAACACTGCATGTTCTCACTCATAAGTGGGTGTTGAACAATAAGAACATATGGACCCAGGGAGGGAAACATCACACACTGGGGCCTGTCAGGAGGTGGTGGGCGAGGGGAGGGATAGCAGTTGGTGGGGGGATAGGAGAGGAATAGCATTAGAAGAAATACCTAATGTGGATGACAGGGTGATGGATGCAGCAAACCACCATGGCATGTGTATACCTATGTAGCAAACCTGCACATTCTGCACATGTACTGTAGAACCTAAAGTATAATAAAAAATTAAATATTAAAAGAAAATAAAGACAATGAAGTATAAGGTTTGTATTAAACATGGAGTGGTAGGCAAAATTCTAAAAATTTACCCAAGATTTCATGCCCTAATCACCAGAACCATTGAATCTGATGATACTATCATTCCTGTGATTATGTTATATTCTACAGCACAGAGTTTAAGATAGGGAGGTTATCTAGATGGACCTGACTAATTATATGAATTCTTTTAAACAGAGTTTTCGCTCTTTGTTAGCAGAAGGGGAAGGCAGCTGTATTGAATGCTTAAGAAACATTGGGTGCACTGGTTTGGGTTTGTAGATAAAAGGGTTCAAGTGTAAGGACCAAAAGTGGCTGCAATGACCGGAAAGTAACCCCTGGTCAACAGTCAACTAGGGAATGGGAACTTGAGTTTAAAACCATAAGGAACTATATAGTCTGTTAATAAAGAAGTGAACTTGTATACTCTAGATGAGAATACAGCTGGCTGATATCGTGATTTCAACATTGTGAGACCCTGAGCAGAAAATTCAGCAAGGTCATTCCAGACTTAGAGAAGTCTGAGATAATAAGTGGGTGTTATGTTAAGCCTCTAAGTTTATGGTAATTTATTATGCAGAAGACCAATGAGAAAACTGACATAAATAGACAAGTAATATACATATGTAGAAGTAAAATGTATGACAAAAATAACACAGAGGGTGAAATGGGCAAAATAAAAGTTCACTGTTGAAGCAATCTTATGCTATAGGTGAAGTGTACTATCACTTGAAGGTAATCTGTGATATGTTAAAGATGTACACTATAAACTGTAAACCAAATACTAAAATAACAAATTATTATAGTTAATATTGCCAATAAAGGAGAAAAGGTGGAATCATAAAAATATTTAGTTAATTCAGAATAAGGTGGAAAATAAACAAGAGAACATAGATCATATGAGACAAAAAGAAAGAAGTATCAAGATGATAAGTTTAATTCTAACCATATTAATAGTTACACTAGTTGTAAATGAACTGAACACCCCAATTAAAAGGCAGATATTTTCACATTATGTAATATAGCCTGGCTAAAAGAAATGCATCTTAAATATACAGATTTTAACAAGAAGGTTAAATAAACATGAAAGGATAGAAAAAATATATGATGTTGACAATAGTCAAAACAACCTGGAGTGGGTATGTTAATAATAGACAAACTAGAGTCCAGATTTTATCCCGAGATAAAGTAAGGTTACTTTATAATAATAATGATGTCAATTTACCAGAAGAAAAGAACATTCCTGAATGTTCATACCCTCAATAACAGAGCATTAAAATACTGGAAGCAAAAACTGATAGAACTGCAAGAAGATATAGACATATCCACAGTTATAATCAGATATTTCAGGATCATTCTCTCCACTATTGTTAGAACAAGGAGACAGAAAATCAGTAAAAATACAATAAACTTCGACAAAACATTCAACCAAATAACTTAATTCATATTCAGAAGTGCTTATGCGGCACTTCACCCAACAGAGCAGCATAGACATTTACTTTCAAATTCATATAGAACATTTACAGGATCATATTCTGGGCCACAAAACATGTCTCAATATATTTAAAAAGAACTGAAGTTTTACAAAGTGTTTTCTGGCCACAATGAAATGAAATTAGAAATCTATAACAGAAGGATTTTCTGGAAAATCCTCAAATATTTGGAAACTTAAGATACTTATAAACTGCCCATGGGATCAAAGAAATAGTCAAGAGGGATCAACCTTGATGAGTCAGTAGGAAAAAATAAAAAAGAAAAAAAGAGAGATCAAAAGGGAAATTAGAAAGTACTATGAACTGAATGAAAATGAAATTACAGCATATGAAATCGGTGGGATGCTGATAAATCAGAAACTATAAAAAATTTATAGCACTAATCAAAAAAATAAAATTCTGTTTGGAAAGAAGAAATGAAACTGTGGTTATTCATAGACAATATAATCTTCCATGCAGAGAATCCAATGGAATCTATGAAAAGCTGTAAGAACTGAGTTAGCAAGATAACAGGATACATCAGTATTCAAAAATCAGTTGTATTTGTACATACTAGCAGTGAACATCAGAAATTTGAATAAATCATTTAAAACAGCATCAAAAGTATGAAAATATCACTGTGTTTGATGAAAGGTGAGCAAGATCTGTTTACTGAACTCTAAAAAATATTACAGGGAAATACTCAACAATGTAGAGATAGACAATGGTTCATATGTCAGTAGAGTCAATATTGCTTTAAGGTTATTTCTCCCGAAATTGATCTAAAGATTTAACGCAATCCCAATTAGAATTCCCACAGGCTTTTATATATGAATTGCCAGCTAATTTTAGAATTCAAATGAAAAATGCAAAAGATCTAAAATAACCAAAACAGCTTTATAAATTACATATAGACTTTATAAATTGCAGTAACTAAGACAGTGCAGTCTTAGCACGGGCAAATGAATGAATGGACAAATAGACAAATGAATGAATATAATAAAGAGTCCAAAATTAGAAATATTTACAGATAACTGATTTTCGTTGCAAGGATGCAAAAACGATTCAGTGGAGAAAGGATGGACTTTTCAACAAATGGTGCTGGAACAGTTGGATATTCATAAGCAAAATGAGAACTTTGATTTATAATTTGCACTATATATAAAACTTGATTCAAAATGGACCATAGACCTAAATGTAAGAACTAAAGCTATAAAACTTTAAGAAAAAACGTAAGAGAAAATCTTTTTGACCCTAGATTAGGCAAAGATTTTTAAGATATGGCACCCAAAGCTCAATCTATAAAAATACATTTATAAATCAGACTTAATCAAAATTTAAAACCTTTCTTGAAAGACACTGTTAAGAGAACAAATAAACAAGCTACAGCCTGGCAGAAAATATTTGCAATTCATAGCTGAAAACAGATTTGTATCAAGAATATTAAAAGATCTCTAAAAATCCAACAATCAAAAAACACATATCTAATGAAAATTGGAAAGATTTCAACTGACACTTCACCTAAGAAGATATCTACAGAGCAAATAAGTATATGAAAAGACGTTCAACATCATTTGTTATTGAGAAATGCAAGTTAAAGTAACTGATCATAACAAGTGTTGGTGAGGATATGGTTGGACTATAACTCTCTCAGGCTGATGGATATGTAAAGTGATGTATCCTCTATGGAAGACAGTAGGATAAGCTGAATAATGGTCCCTTGAAGAGGTTTACATCCTAATCCCTGGAGTCTCTGAATTTGTTATCTTATGTGGTAAAAGGAACTTTGCAGATGTGATTAAATGAAAAATTTTGAAAATCTGAGAGATTATCCTAAATGACTCAGGTGACATCAATGCAATCACAAGCATCCTTAGAAGAGGGACACAGGAGACTCAGAGTCAGTAGAAGGAGATGCGAACACAGAAGTATGAGGTTAGAATGTCCTGAGGAATGGGCCCTGATCCAAGAAAGACAGGCAGGTTGGAAATTAAGGAAAGCAGAAGGATTCACCCCTGAAGCCTCCAGAAAGAACACAGGCTGGGTGACACCTTGATTTTAGACTTTTGACCCCTAGAACTGTAAGAGACAAACTGGTGGTATTTTAAGCTGCTCGGTTTGCGGCAATTTGTCACAGCAATATTGGGACTGGCAGATTCTTAAATTGTTAAATATATATCTACGAGTATCCTAGTTCCTCTACTCCCAGATATTTATGTAAGAAAAATGATGACATATGCCTATTCAAAAACTTATATATGAATATTTGTAGCAGCTTCATTGGTGTAATAGCCCAAACCTGGAAACTAGCCAAATGTCACAGGTGAGTGGATAAAAAAATCATGATATATTCATACAATGGAATATTACCAAGCAATCAAAAAGAATGAAGTATTGATAGACAAATCAACGTGGATTACTCAGAATTATTACACTAATTAAACAAACCAGAGAAAAGCATACAATATAATTCCACTTTTTAAAATTCTGAAAAATGTAAACTGCAGTGACAGATCAGAATTTGCTTAGAAATGAAGAAGGGTGAGAGCACAGGGAGACTGGAAGGGAAGGCTTACAGGTCATGAGGAAACATTTTAGGGATGATGGATGTGCTCCTTGTCTTTATTGTGGTAATGCTATTATAGGAATATACATCATCAAAACTGATCAAATTGTAAACTTAAATATGAGAATTTATTGTATATAAATTATACCTAGAACGAAAACAATGACAAAGAGCACATATCTTTACAACAAAGGTTGTTATTAAGCTTAAATGAGCTATTATGCATATAACGCTTGCTAAAATTCCTGACACAGAGTAAGCATTCAATAAAGTCTGGCTGTTACTGTTTTTAAGTTCAGAAGAGGAAGTGCTAGAGCAGTAATTGTGAATTACTAATAGTCTTTTGAACGAAATGTCAAGTCGAATTTCCTCACGGTAGATACGGGAACAAAATGAGGAACAGTTATCAAATTTAGAATTTTATTAACTATATGGCACAAAGATATGTTGCAATGAGAGAGGCTTGATAATACACTTTCTATTTTAGGGTGGGAGCTGTGAAATTCTTTCTTGTTTTTGGTATATAAAGTTTGCTTACTAAGTGGCAAAGGTTCTCTCATATTCTTGGACACAGTAAAGCTGCTTAGCAAGTATCATTCAGATTGAACAGAATTAGTAGTCATCTCTGTCTTTCTGATCCAGAAACTTGAAATTCATGGCCACATAGTCTGTGTAGTTAATTAACCTCAAAACAATTTTGGAGATTCCTTACCTCAAGACACTTATTCTTCCCTGATGCAAAATATTTAGGTTACAATAGACAGGAAACTGACTTATGCAAAGAACATACTTGGGGCACTCCAGAAACTGTTGGGGGAAGTGTCTAGGAGAGGTGAGGTTGGATTTGGCTGGGTTTGACACGGTACTTTCATTTCTCATGGTTTCCACATGTTCTTTCCTGAGTGGAGTAGACTCTTCATCAACCAGTAGGTATTTGTGTCATCTTTCCTAGTTCTTGTTCTTGTTGGGGATAGGAGTTGGGTACTGCCATGTGGAACAACAATTATTTCTTCCACATTGTGCCTACTCTGAAATTTGTCTCTCACATGGCACTAAGTAACTCTACACAGGTTGTGTACATGATAGGCCACAGAAACGTTTAGCAGCCACACTTGGTTTCTCCTACACAGCTAGTTTCACAGAACAGTATCACTTTGAGAGCATATTACTTAATCACTAAAATCCCAAAGTACAATTGTTTGTAACTGATCAATTTATCATCTCAGTGAGAGGAGGCCTGTAAATCTTTAGTGTTCTTCAGGGTTGACCGAAAAATTTTCCCAATCTGACTTTGGAGATGCTGACTTTGTTAGTAAAATGCCACATAAGTGAGGAGTAAATGAAAGTTGAAGTGGAGACATCAAGAATAGACACTTTTAGAAGTTTGATGGTTGCAAAGGATACAGGAAAGGTGGTGCCTCATGGAGGGAGAATGGTTAAGGAAACTTAATGTGAGTGTAGGAAACCGGAATGTAATTGCAGGCTGAGAAATAATGCCAGAGAGGAAGAGATGAGTGTGATGACTGATGGAACACATTCTGGAAGAGTTGGGAAGGGAGTGGACGATGTGGTAGCGGGCAGAAATGCCCTCCTCTGAAAAGGAGTAAAGTAGAGGGGACTGCTTGTGCTGAAAATACAGCAAAGAAAAGGTGATTACATTTGCATCATGTAGACCATTATTAGGAAACTGGAAGATAATGGGGAGGGTAGACTTTGAGGTTACTGCTAATACTTTGCTAGGGCGAAAGTGATAAGGGCTCATCCAGAGAAAAGTCCTAAAATTGTGAATAGCAGTGAGAGGGGCCCAGCTGAGGCTAGAGAAGGATGATTTTTGGAATGAAAACAAGTGACCTGTGTTCAAGATTTTCTTTGGTAACATTCAGCAGCATATTCTGAGTACTAACAGAAATAATGTTAAAGTTGTTCAATGTCAGAACCAGGAATGGGTAAGGAAGCGTGTGAAGGAGGAAATGAGGTAATGAGGAAACTCAGGTGATGAACAGGCTGAAGGTTATGACTTAACAGCAATCCCCGTAGATGTGAGAGAAGAAGGGTAAGTTACAGTCAAAGAAGGAAAATTTAGGTTAAAAATCTCATAAGGAAGCAATTCTGCGGTGTCAGATGCAAGGGCAAATCTTGGATGGGTACCTGAATGGGGGTGCAGCGGCAGTGTGAGAAAGTTGAGCTGGAGCGTGAAGAGGCCATCTTTGTGGATATTGAGATGCACAAGATGTTGCCATGGAATGAGTTGACACATATTAAGCCAAAGGTGAAACTATCAAAGAAGATGCTGAAGGACCCAGACATGGGTTGAAAACAGCAACGAGGAGGGAGCAAGGACCCAGGGAATGATGTTTCAAAAAAGCATTTCTGAGAGCTCATGGTAGAATGGTTTGTTGGAAGTGGCTGGGAAGAGATAAGAGTGTGTTGCCTCCTAAGTGATGCTAATTCTTAGGATTGGCAGGAGTAGACAACACTGGGGAGTTTTGACCTACTGTCAGGTCAGGGCGAGGGGAAGGATAATTCAAGAGGAGCCTGAGGCTGTAGGTAAGCTTGTTCACACTCAGCTGGATTCTGCAGGGCACAATGTTGGGGTTTGGCCTACATATCTGGTGTCTACTGGGAGTCTATGTACCGTATCTACCTCTGACCTCTGGTTTACAGCACCCCTACTACATTATCATTAAATACCCTCTTCATTTAATATTCTTCAAAGTCTCCCGATTTTTACAGCATTCCTGTTAGCTTGATGAGTGACAAGAAAGATTCTACAAAGACTGCCAGACATGTTAAATGAGTTGGCCAGAATAGCAGAGTAAGTCGCTGTTGAATCTGGAAGAGGAGAAGATAATAACAAGGGACAACAGTGATGACAATGAGGAACTGAAAACAAGTGTCTGGCTGGTGAAGAGCGTAGATGGCTCCAGCACTCTTGTGCTTTGTTTTTGTTTCTCCCTATAAAGTGTGCAGTGTAGGCAAGAGTCAAACTGAAAACAAGGTTTTCTCAAGCAGTTTGTGGAGTGTGGCTACTGTCCTTGATGTTCATGAGAAATCAGAACTTTTAATAATAGCAACGGAAAGACATACAAAAGTAAGGAAAATGAAACTTTTGAGTAATGGTTAATATTTATGTTGGCTTTCCCTTTAAGCACATACATTACCCATCAATGTTTGAATTTTAGATGTCACTCTTTATATAGGTACGTCCTTTGTTCTCTTATTCCAGGGTGCTTTGAGCACATCCTATAAAAATTTTCCACCAATTCTATGCAGCTTAGGAATAAGGATGGCCAAATCAGATGCAGAGGTGTAGTAAATCTTGAGGATCAGTAAAGGCACTACCCCTTTCTATTTAAAAGAAATGTAGATTGCTGGTTTGAATAATTTAAAAAATATGACATTTTAAACTCCATACATTTTTATTAGGATTTAAAGTCTACTTTATGTCACCAGATACACTGTCTTGAAACATGGAACCACTAAAAGACTATGTGGTGTATGAAGCACAAACGAATTGTGAAATTCACAGGTACATATGATTTGGTGTAGGTGCTGTAACAAGATGAAGTTTTTTACATTGATAGCTTTCCCAATGAAATGGTAAGCAATGAACACTACCCTCCACACGCCAAATAAAAGTCTAACTGATTAATGCATTTCATATGTACTTTTTACAGTACAGACAAATAGGATTTATATAATTTTGTCAATAAAAGACATATTTAAGCCAGTTGTCAGTCTTCAAGTGTCTGTGATAGATTATTATGGGATAGCCATTGAGATAGAAAAGAATCTATTCCTGTTTCTAGAGAAACTCTACCTAGAGGGACAGTGCACGCACACCCCCCCCAATCAAAAATTGGCTTGAGAAAGGAAAAGTGATTCATTAGAGACCCCTACAAGATGATCTGTTTCCTCATCGGGTTCTGAGAAATGGGAGCAATTGAATCTTTCAGAGACTTCTGTTGGATTTTGATTGTCTAAGAGGCCTAGTTTTGCTGAATTTACTTTCTTATGTTATTATTGTTCATTTTAAAGTTGACCATTTTTACCTTCATTTATAAATGGCACTTGATATGATAAGGAATCACGAAGTCATAGATTCCGAGGGCAAATAGACCCTGGAGGTCACACAGTTCTAGAGATAAGGGCATTGAATCTGGAGAGGTGATGGGTCTGGCTAAGGCCTCTAGCTCTGCTAGTTGACAGTAGAGGCTAAATTTCTGTCGGGAATCTTATCAGCATCAAAGATGTTGGTCACTAAGATGTACCTAGCTCAAGGATGTAGAGAGTTGTGCTTCTGTGGCTGTAGAAGGAAAAGTGGGGAAAAAGGGAAATTAAACCCTGTCCTTCAATTAACCAGAGAAGGGAAACTAGAAATTGATGAGAAGAACAAGTGTCAAAAAGATGCTAAGAGGGTCTGAATATCTAAATCCTTGATTTGGTCATAATTCCAAAGAAAGGACTTAAATGTATTGAATTTGAGAGAGGTATTAAGATTTGGTATTGACACTATAAGTTAGTGTTAATGAAAAAGTTACCAAGTATTGCCTTTTAATATTCCTTTTTATCTTTTAGATTGCTAGCCAGAAGTCACCTTTGAAATATGTGTTCTCTATAATAATTACTCATTTATTTTAAAATAGAACTGCATTTTATTGTATCAGGTAAGGAAGCACACTTACGTCCATCTCAGTAAACTGTACCTGAAACATGGTTAGTGGACTGAAAATCAAAACCATTATTTTATCTTGCTGAGATATTTTTGGAGCAAATTATCTACAAGTCACATAACTTCGCGTTGTCACATTTGATATCCATGATGTCTAGGTTCCTATGGAAATTCTTGATAAATTGGTTACGTAGCATTGAGATAAGAATGAACTGTGTCAAGCCACTAAGCAACTAACTCAGGTGGGGACAGATCCTGAGTCTGGGGAGTTTAGCCATTCAGCTCCATGTTAAACCACTGGATGCCACTAGCATTTAGTCTCTATTTCGTCACTGATATTCATGGAGATTATGAAAGAAAAAATGTCTTATAAACTCTAAATACACAATGGTTATGGAGTTCTGCTCTTATAGTTGGTTGAATTCTCAAAAATGGAAATGAACTTGGCCTCATAGACTGTGTTCTTCTTGTATCCATGATGTATTCTAGTGACATATCATTTCTCCTTTTTAAGTTCACAAGCTATCTGTTTACTAATGTCTTTGATAATATTTTCTTTTTTTCTAGGCACAGGGTCCCACTGTGTTGTCCAGGCTGGTCTTGAACTCTTGGATTCAACTGATCTGCCCACCATGGCCTCTCAAAGTGGTGGGATTACAGGTGTGAGCCATTGTGTTCAGCTTGTCTTTGATAATATTTTCATTATCTGAATTTGTGAAATCTAACTTCATTCTTCTTTTGAAAATTGAGACCTTAATTTTCTTTTTGCCAGTTACCTGGCATAGCTAGCCTTCTCTGTATTTCTTTAAAGATTCTTGAGATTCGTTCCCATCTCACTCTCTCAAAGAAAATAAGTATAAGTGAATTACCAATAAGTGCAAAGAACATTTAATTTAAACTTGCATGTTTCTAATGGGAATTACCATTTCCAAAGCAATGAGTGTGTGTGTGAGTTTATGTTCATGTCAACATAAATGTGTATTTATGCTGGAGAAGAAGTTAGGGCAGGATAAGATACCAATGGCTTACTTTTATTCTCCCATGGTGTCTGAGGACCAGGAAGTGTTAGAGAAACAAGGATGATGCAATATATGGAGTTAGAACCTCACTATGTGAGCTAACTTTTCACTTTGTTTTCTACCTTCAATGCTTATTGGCCAGAGTATAGGCTTTTAATGGGGAAGATGTATAGAGCAAAATAAATCAAGAACCTGCTGCCTTTCCAGAACTACTTTCTACATTGCAAATCCTTGAGCATGTTGACTTCGAGACCAATTAAAACAAAACCAAATTAAACTAAATAAACAAACAAAAACAGCTCCAAACACCAATGGTTATTTCAGTCCACAGGGAGGACAAATAAAAGCTTGAATGCTTAGAATGATTGGTTTTGATAAAAGTTATTAAAATTGGTGATGCCTCTGCCAAAAATTCACAGTGCTGTTGGCTAATAATGTGGCTTTCCTCCTAATTAGAGCTTTCATCTTTAAATGATCGATGAACAGGCAAGACCATATAGTTTATACTTTTTGAAAATGCTGCCACATTCCTTTTTTTTTTTTTGAGACAAGGTCCTGCTCTGTTGATTAAGCTGGAGTGCAGAGATACAATGATGGCCCACTGCAGCCTTGAACTTCTGCGCTCATGTGTTTCTTCAGTGTCAGCCTGCAGAGTAGCTAGGACTACAGGCCCACGCTAGCACACTGGGCTAATTTTTCAGTTATTTTTTCTAGAGGCAGTGTCTCACTATGGTGCCCAGGCTGGTCTTGAATTCCTGGCTTCAAGCTATCCTCTCACTTCAGCCTCCCAAAGTGTTGAGATTACAGGCATGAACCATCATGCCTAGCCCACATTTCTTTCTTTCTTTTTTTCCTATAACAACCAAGTTCTATCTTATAAGCTTGACATTATAAATATACTTCTAAACTAAGCTCTGAGGTTTGCTATTTTGGGCACCATTTTCGGTACGCCTTGTGACATTAAGTCTGCTCTGTTTACCAATAAGTGTGAGTCAGGGCTGCTGGCTGTGGCAAGCTCAGCCCCACAGAAGCTGGGAGGACTTTATCTTCTCTCACTTGAAGGCACCAGTGGACTGGGAGGGGATCTGGAAGATCCAGTGGTCATAAGACATATCATTTATGCATGGTAACCTCCGTCCTAATGAAGTTTAGCAACTAGGATTGTTTCTGGTTTCAGTCTGAAAGAGGGTTCCTATTCATGAAGTACTTCTGTGAAATGGCACACAGTTATCATTTACTTCACAGCTGAACTTTGGTATAAGCTGCCTAACTGCTTTCTCTGAGTATAGTTTTCAAACCTGTTTGCATATTTCCATCAGATTAATCTTTCCAAATCATAGTTCTAATTGTCAGCATCGTGAGGTATCTACAACTGCTGCCCAAGATAGAATTTGTTTTCTTTCTTTCTTCTTTTTTTTTTTTTGACAGAGTCTCGCTTCATTGCCAACGCTGGAGTGCAGTGGTGTGAACTCAGCTCACTGCAATCTCCACCTACTAGGTTTAAGAGATTCTCCCACCTCAGCCTCTCAAGTAGCTGGGACTACAGGCACATGCCACCATGCCTGGCTAACTTTTGTATTTTTAATAGAGATGGAGTTTCACCATGTTGTCTAGGTTGGTCCTGAACTCCTGACCTCAAGTGATCTGTCTGCCTTGGCCTCTCAAAGTGCTGGGATTACAGGCATGAGCCACTGTGCCAGGCAGAATTTGCTTTCTATCTGGAAGAGTGAAGGAAAAAAATCGTATTTCTACTTTATCATCATTGAATATTTTGTCCATTGGAAAAAGGCTTACAGATAAATATTACTTCTTGGTAAATTAAGCAACTGCCATTATAATACATCAGGAGTGGGGGAGGGATCCCAAACGAATACCCAATTTACCACATAATCTCAAATTTTATTCAGTTGACATTTGTTGAAATTATTTTACTATTATCTAATTCGTGTTTTGAGTTCTGGCACAGAAAGAATTTTCAGTATAATCTACAATGTAGATTACGTGTACAACTGAACAACAGATGTTAGGTAAACTTGTATTTTCAACATTCCATAAGTTATCCTGAGAAAACCATTTTTAAAAAATTAAACTTACTATAGGGTATAATGTATTCAGTTGTGACATAGAGAGCTAGTGCTCCCCAAACATTGTATGTGTTTCCATTTATTTCCAGCCCCTTTTGCCTTTAAGTTGGGGCCACATGACTAGTTTAGGCTGGTGAACAATAAGTGGAAGAAATATTTGTTTCTTTTGCCCCAAGGCAAACTGGAAGGGGACATATTCTAGGTGGTACAAGCACAAGACGGTGGGTCTCTGCCAGCCTGAGTTCCTGGGACACCATGTGCCAGACAATGTTCTGCTGACCAGGGCTGGTTGAGGAACTTGAGGAGGAAGCAAACTTTTCGAGATTTGAGAGTTAACGTGTTACCCCACCCAACCCAGCTTCTCTTAACTAATATAGCAGTTAAACAACATGTACCAAGCGTTAGCGAACTTGTAAATGCATTAAACGAATCAAATCAGAATATCTTTCTCCTCCCGCAGTGGTCTGTTGTGCTGGGGAGGATACCTGGTTCCTTGTTGAATGGCAGGAGACATCCTGCTATTTCATCTTGAAGTCCTGACCCTGAGTGTGTGTCTGAACTGAGGCTGTAGATGACCAGACTCTTTAATACTGTACCTGTCTTGTCTGGCACAATCTTGGTGGGTGCTGTTCTAAACGGCAAGGCCAGTGCTGGGGTCCTGCTCTTCCCCTTACCTCTTTTTCTTGTCTTGAATAAGTGGCAACTCTTGGCTACTCAATCAGATACACCAACAATCGTGAGAAATGGGGTGCTCTTGGCACTAATCATCGATTGCTGGTGTACATGATTGAGGACCGAGAGCAGACATTTATTCCTTTGCTAAGGTCACCTGCAATCTCTGGGTACTTTCAGCAGAAATCATTAAATTTTAGCCTGAACTTCCAAAGTCTTACCCCACCCTGCCTTTTACATTTCGGGTCTTACCACAACCCTCCCAAATTGATTTACTTGCCTCTTCCTAGACATGTCTATTTTTTGTTTCAATTTTTTTATTGCATTTCAGGTTTGGGGGTACATGTGAACATGCAAGATTGTTACATAGGTACACACGTGGCAGTGTGATTTGCTGCCTTCCTCCCCATCACCTATATCTGGCATTTCTCCCCATGCTGTCTCTCCCCAACTCCCCACCCCCCGCTGTCCCTCCCGTTTCCCCCGACAAGCCCCAGTGTGTGATGTTCCCCTCCCAGTGACATGTCTCTCTTTATACGTCTTTTAGTCATATCATGGCTGCCATCTAAATGTCTTCTCTGCCATTCAAGTCCTACCCTGTCTTCGAGGTTCAACTCAAATTTCACATTTTTTTTGGATACCTTTCTGAACTTCTTCTTAAACTTCTGGAAGATTCACAATCCTTATCTTCATTTCTGAAATCCAGAAAGCTCTGAAAATGGAAGGCTTTTTATCATTCATTAGCAAAACCTGGTCTGACTTGACAAAATTTGAGAAAAAACCTGAATTGCACTGACTTGGCTTTTATTTATTTATTTATTTTGAGACAGAGTTTCGCTGTTGTTACCCAGACTGGAGTGCAATGGCACGATCTTGGCTCACTGCAACCTCCGCCTTCTGGGTTCAAGCAATTCTCCTGCCTCAGCCTCTTGAGTAGCTGGGAGTACAGGTGCGCACCACCATGCCCAGCTAGTTTTTGTATTTTTAGTAGAGACGGGGTTTCACCATGTTGACCAGGATGGTCTCAATCTCTTGACCTCATGATCCACCCGCCTCGGCCTCCCAAAGTGCTGGGATTACAGGCATGAGCCACCGCACCCGGCTGACTTGGCTTTATTTATAGTCTTTATCTGTGATTTTTATCCCAGGTAGTGTGTATATTCATGTTGTATTTGATTGTGATGTGTTACCCTAGACCCTTCTGGGCTATAACATACAGTATTATCTGTGTAAAATCTGGAACATTCTGAGTTCAGAAACTCATTTATTCCCAGGGATTTTAGAAACTCATCTACCCCTAGGAATGTTGGTAATGAGTTTGTGGCTTGGTTACTGCCCTTATGGAGAAATCACAGCATATCTCTGTTTCGAAATTTTATGATCTATTTGAATCTGCTTTAATAAAACTAACTTCTGGCATTAGATTGAAATTTTTGATGATGAAAATATTTCCTTATCTGTGATTTGGGTTCAAATTTTTACAAGTCATAAACTCAGATGCACAAAAATGCTTTATTTTTCTTTAACTGAATTTAGCATTTACTTCAAACTCTATCTTCATCCGATGGCAGGAAAGTTCAGGTAAAATCAGCTCAATTAGTGATTACTCAGTCATTTAAGGTTTTACCTAAGTCAATTCAGGGAAAGAAGCTTGAAATTCCCACTCCAGTTTTATGGCCCTTGTTCTGCCTCTTCTGTTGGAGACGCAGAGGCTTTCAGATGCTTCTCTACAGTGCTCTGGGACCCAGAGTCCTGTAGATTCTTTCTGCCTACACAGTTTTAACTCTACTGTTGCTAGACCATACTGATGTAGAGTGAGCAGTTGAACCTACACTTGGCTCTTCGTGTTTTTGACCTGCACCTCAGGAAATGAGGCCCAGCTTTCAGAACCCCCAGGTCTGAAGCCCCGATCATTCTTCCCTACCCACTCTCAAGGGGTAGGAATGGAGCCAAGGGCTTGGAATACCCATGTCCTCTCTGATTCCAGAAAAATTCTTAATTAATCAACGAACTTATTCTCCTTTTCAAGTGACTAGGCAAGGATTCCTCTAAACTTATTTTTTTTGTGTGGATAACTTTGTTTTTTGACTTTAAAAAGTCACATTTCACATATGCTGTATATGACATATATATATTTATTTATTTTTAAACTTTTGGGTTTGGGGATACATGTGCAGGTTTGTTATATAGGTAAACTTGTGTCATGGGGGTTTGCTGTGCAGATTATTTCATCACCCCGGTACTAAGCCTAGTACGCAGTTGTTATTTTTTCTACTTCTCTCCCTCCTCCCACTCTCCACCCTTAAGCAGGCCCCAGTGTCTGTCGTTGCCTTCTTTCTGTTCATGTGTTCTCATCATTTAGCTCCCACTTGCAAGTAAGAAGATGTGGTATTTGTTTTTCTGTTTCTGTGCTAGTTTGCTAAGGATAACAGCCCCCAGCTCTTTCCACATTTCTGCAAAAGACATGATCTTACTCTTTTGGGTAAGATCTTACTCTTTTGGGTATGGTTGAATAATATTCCATGGTGTATATGTACCACATTTTCTTTTGTGAATGTTTGTTTTGTAAGTAAACTCATGTTATGGGGGTTTGTTGTACAGATTATTATATCACCTGGAATTAAGCCCAGCATCCAATAGTTATCTTCTATGTTCCTCTCCCTTCTCTGACACCCTCCACCCTCAAGTGGACTCCAGTGTTTCTTGTTTCCTTCTTTGTGTTCATGAGTTTTTATCATTTAGCTCTCCCTTATAAGTGAGAACATGTGGTATTTGGTTTTCTGTTCCCATATTAGTTTGCTGAGGATAATAGCCTCCAGCTTCATGTATGTTTCTGCAAAAGACATGCTCTTGTTCTTTTTTTATGGCTGAATAGTATTCCATGGTATATATATACCACATTTGCTTTACCCACTCTGTCAATGATGGGCATTTAGGTTGATTCCATGTCTTTGCTATTGTGAATAGTTCTGCAATGAAATTCAAGAGCATGTGTCTTTATGGTAGAATAATTTGTATTCCTCTGGGTATATACCCAGTAATATGATTGCTATGTTGAATGGTAGTTCAACTTTTAGCTCTTTGAGAAATCACCATAGTGCTTTCCACAATGGCTGAACTATTAATAATTTGCACTTCCACCAACATTGTGTAAGTGTTCCCTTTTTTCCACATCCTCTCTGGCATCTATTTTCTGACTTTTTAATAATCACCATTCTGACTGGTGTGAGATGGTATCTCATTGAGGGTTTTGATTTGCATTTCTCTAATGATCAGTGATATTGAGCTTTTTTTTCATATGCTGGTTGGTTGCATTATGTCTTTGATATGGTTTGACTGTGTCCCCACCCAAATCTCATTTTGAATTATAGTTCCCATAATCTCCACTTGTTGTAAGAGGGACCTAGTAAGAGGTAATTGAATAATGGGGGCAGTTACTTTCATGCTGTTCTTATGATAGTGAGGGAGTTCTCATGAGATCTGATCATTTTATAAGGCACTTTTCCCCTTTTGCTCAGCACCTCTCCTTGCTGCTGCCATGTGAAGAAGGACACATTTGCTTCTCCTTCCAGCACGATTGTAAGTTTTCTGAGGCCTTCCCAGCCATGCTGAACTGTGAGTCAATTAAATCTCTTTTCTTTATAAATTACTCAGTCTCAGGTATGTCTTTATTAGCAGTGTGAGAATTGTCTAATGTTGTTTTTTTTTGAAAAGTGTCTGTTCATATCCTTTGCCCACTTTTTAATGTTTGTTTTTCTCTTGTAAATTTGTTTCAGTTCCCTATAGATGCTGGATTTTAATTAGGCCCTTGTTAGATGCACAGTTTGCAAATATTTTTTTCCATTCTGTAAATTGTCTGTTTACTCTGATGACAGTTTCTTTTGCTGTGCAGAAGCTCTTTAGTTTAATTAGATCCCATTTGTCAATTTTTGCTTTTGTCATAATTGCTTTTGGTGTCTTGTCATGAAATTTTTGCCCATTCCTATTCTAGTATGGCATTGGCTATGTTGTCTTTCGGGGTCTTTATAGTTTTGGGTTTACATTTAAATCTTTAATTCATCTTGAGTCAATTTTTGCATATGGTGTAAGCAAGGGGTCCAGTTTTAATCTTCTGAATATGGCCAGCCAGTTATCCCAGCACCAGTTATTGAATAGGGAGTCATTTCCCCATTGTTTGTTTTTGTCAGCTTGGTGCTCTGCATCCCAGCTACTCCAGCAGTGACTGAAAGGGGCCAATGTAGAGCTCAGGCCATGGCTTCAGAGGGTGCAAGCCTCAAGCCTTGGCAGCTTCTACTGGTGTTGAGCCTGCCAGTGCACAGCAGTCAAAAATTGGTGTTTGGGAACCTCTGTCTAGATATCAGAGGATGTATGGAAATGCCTGGATGTCCAAGCAGAAGTTTGCTGCAGGGGGGAAGCTTTCATGGCGAACTATGCTAGGGCAGTAAGGAAGGGAAATGTGGTGTTGAAGCCCCCACACAGAGTCACCAATGAGGCATGGCCTAGTGGAGCTATGAGAAAAGGGCCACCTTCTCCAAACCCCAGAATAGTAGATCCACTGACAGCTTGCACCAGGCACCTGGAAAATCCACACTCAACTCTGGTCCATGAAAGCAGCCAGCAGAGAGGCTGTACCCTGCAGGGGTGCAGGGGTGGAGCTGCCAAATACCATGGGAACCTACCACTTGTATCAGCATGACCCTGATTTGAGACATATGTTCAAAGGAGATTATTTTGTAGCTTTAAGATTTGACTACCCTGCTGGATTTTGGAGTTGCATGGGTCCTGTAGCCCCTTCATTTTGGCCACTTTCTTCCATTTGGAATGGCTGTATTTATCCAATGCCTGTACTCCCATTGTATCTAGGAAGTATTTAACTTGATTTTGATTTTATAGGCTCCTAGGCAGAAGGGACTTGCTTTGTCTCAGATGAGACTTTGGACTGTAAACTTCTAAGTTTATGCTGAAATGAGTTAAGACTTTGGGGGACTGTTGAGAAGGCATGATTGGTTTTGAAATGTGAGGACATGAGACTGGGAGGGGCCAGGGTCAGAATGATATGGTTTGGCTGTGTTCCCAACCAAATCTCATCTTGAATTTCCATGTTGCGGGAGAGACCTGGTAGGAGGTAACTGAAACATGGGGGCAGGTCTTTCTCATCCTGTTCTCGTGATAGTGAATACATCTCATGAGATCTGATGGTTTCGAAAAGGCGAGTTTCCCTGCATAAACTCTCTTTGTCTGTCATTATCCGTGTAAAGATGTGACTTGTTCCTCCTTGACTTCTACCATGATTGTGAGGCCTCCCTAGACATGTGGAACTGTAAGTGCATTAAACCTCCTTTTCTTCCCAGTCTCGATGGGTCTTTATCAGCAGTGTGAAAACACACTAATACACTAACCCACAGCTAACATCATACTGACTGGGCAAAAGCTGGAAGCATTCACTTGGAAAACCAGCACAAGACAAGTATGCTGTCTTTCATCACTCCTATTCAACATAGTATTGGAATTCCTGGCCAGAGCAATCAGCCAAGAGAAGGAGATAAAGCACATCTAAATAGGAAGAGAGAAAGTCAAACTATCCCTGTTTGCAGATGACATGATTCTATATCTAGAAAGTAGTCTTGGTCCAAAAGCTCCTTTTGTTTATAAACAATTTTAGCAAAAATTTAGGATGTAAAATCAATGAACAGAAATCACTGACATTCCTATCCGACAACAGCCAATGCAAGAGCCAAATCAGGAATGTAATCCCATTCACAACTGCCGTAAAATAAAATAAAATGAAATGAAATACCAAGGAATACAGCTAACCAGGGAGGTGAAAGATCTCTACGATGAGAATTACAAAATACTGCTCAAAGAAATCAGAGATGACACAAACAAAGGAAAAACATCTCATACTCTTGGGTAGAAAGAATTAGTATCATTAAAATGGCCATACTGCCCAGAGCAATGTACAGATTCCATGCTATGACTATCAAACCACCAATGACACTTCATAGAACTTGACATGGATTTATGAAAGTCTCCTTTGAGCCTTGGTATATGTGTAACTAAAAGATATGCAACTAAATTTCATCGTTCTCTGGCTGTGTGATGTTTTGGTGCTGACCCTGAGGCATGAATGTTATCTGACTCATTGGTAAAGGCCAGAAGATAAAGAATGGGTGGGAAGTACCTAGTTAATATGTTAGAATTTCATTCTACTCCATGTGTACTCTCATTTTGCATCATTCAAACCCTGAACTGTCGCCTATGGAAAGGTAGAAGTTGTATTTGTCCTTGTGTAAGTGACTTTCAAACTGGCTTCCAGAAGAAGCATAAATGATGCTGTTGATTGAACCAGGATTTTTCTCCTTCTCACTCATTTTACCCATGCCAGACTCATATATCTATCACACCCATATTTAGTCAAAACAGTTTAGCCTTTTATGTTTTTTTTTTTTGAGACGGAGTTTCACTCTTGTTACCCAGGCTGGAGTGCAATGGCACGATCTCGGCTCACTGCAACCTCCGCCTCCTGGGTTCAGGCAATTCTCCTGCCTCAGCCTCCTAAGTAGCTGGGATTAAAGGCACGCGCCACTATGCCCAGCTAATTTTTTTCGTATCTTTAGTACAGATGGGGTTTCACCATTTTGACCAGGATGGTCTCGATCTCTTGACCTCGTGATCCACCTGCCTCGGCCTCCCAAAGTGCTGGGATTACAGGCTTGAGCCACAGCGCACGGCCACCTTTTATGTTTTTTAAAAATATATTGTGGAGCTGTGTATAATCTAATTTAAATAAAGAATGCTGCTAAGAAAAATACTTTGAAAACTTTTTGTATCTAAATAGGATTGTACAGATGATCACTCAAACACCCAGATCCAGTTGGGGATTGATTCCACCTTCAGTCAATCACTACTTAACTGCAATCAGCTCCTACTTTTAGCTGTGAGTACACAATTCATCCAGCATTTTCTAACAACTTGTGATGAAATCCTTCAAGTACAGTAAGTCCTCACTTGACATTGCTGATAGGTTCTTGAAAATTGTGACTTTAAATGAAACAACACATTATGAAACCAATTTTACCAGAGGCTAATTGATATAAACAAGAGTTAAGTTCCTATGGCATATTTCTGGTAACAAAAACATCACCAAACTTCTGACCCGAAACAATTCTTCCTTTTTTTCGGAGACAGTCTTGCTCTGTTGCCAGGTGCCAGACTGGAGTGCAGTGGAGCAATCTCGGCTCACTGCAACCTCCGCCTACCAGGTTCAAGCAATTCACCTACCTCAGTCTCCCGAGTAGCTGAAAATACAGGCACGTGACACCACGCCCAGCTAATTTTTGTATTTTTAGTAGAGATGGGGTTTCACCATATTGGCCAGGATGGTCTCGATCTCTTGACCTCATGGTCCGCTCACCTTGGCCTCCCGAAGTGTTGGGATTACAGGTGTGAACCACTGTGCCTGGCCCCCAAACACTTCTAATGTTGAACATTGAAATAAGTGTGAGCTATATGTACATTTAAGATTAATAAGAACAAGTCAGATATTTATCCAGTTTTTGGTGAACCAGTGAGTGAAGCCAGTCTTCGTGGTGGTAGGCTAAATTAAGGAATAAATATCTGCAAAGGAAATACTGCAAGGAGCAGCACCTCCTACCACACAGTTCAAAGACAATTACAAATATTCATATTGCATCGTTTATTGTCATGCATTTGCATGATTATCATAGACTTTACGTATTTTAAAAATTGTTTTTTTTCTGGTTACAAATTTGTATTTGTTAATAACTTGTATTCATTTATTCATTTTACAACCCACTTATTGTAGTTCAGAGTCATAGGGGCCTGGGAGATTATCGTGGGACAGCTCAGAGGTCAAGGTGGGAACCAGCTGGACTGGACGCCATCCCAGTATGGGGTGCACTCATACACGCACCCACACTCACTCGGTCGAGGGCAATTTAGATATACCAATGAACCTAACATCTTTGGGTTGTGGGAGGAAACTGGAGAAAACCCAGAAAGGCCTGGTGAGAACTTGCAAGTTTCCCTGCCAGGAATCAATTTTTCCTTTTCTCATAAACGTGGTAACAAAAGTGTATTGAATAAAACAACATGATTCGAGCGCGTGCTGTACTCATTTATGGTGCCTGTATGTTTCAGTGTATAATCGTGTATGGAATATAATGTCAAAGGGCCTGGCAGACAACTTCCTCTCTTCCTTATGATGCTTGCTCCCTGCGTAACATTAAAAAGCTTTGGTTGTTTGTAAGGCCTAGGGTAAAAAACTTTATTATTTTCGCTGTTACCTCTTTTCCTTTTCAGAGACACAGAATGAAAATAAAAAGCCTTTCCCATGCTCACCGCAGTATTTCCGTTTCTGCTATGAATAAACAGGGACCGTTTGGTTGTTTTGGCTAATTACAGTGTAACTATTTACACACTCCTGTTTTGTCACCTGTAATCCTGCACTAACCTTGAAATGACTCTTCCTGTAATAGTCTCCCATCTTGTCTACTTCCAACATATTACTGAATGCTCTTTTCTATAATACACAAGTGATCGTATCACTCTTAAAAATCTTTAAGGATTAGAAAAAATCCTTTGTTGGCTCTGCATATGTTACAGGACTAATTTAAACTCTTTGCTTTAGATCATGAGAGCTTTCATGATTTACAGCCTAAGACTGGCAACAAACAATCATTGTGTGCCTCTTATGTGTGAGTCAATATGATAGGACCTTTCAATCAACCTGATTTAACATTCACAGCAATCCTGGGAAGTCAGTAGTTTTATCTCCATTTTTTACAATGAGAAAGCTGAGCTTAGAGAGATTAAATAATTTCTCCCTAAATAATGAATAGCATATTCTCATCTACCACTGATCTTTCCTAAGCAGCCTTGTGCACCTAAAGCGCTGAAATTTTCACTGATGTTGGGATTGAACTGTATTTTCCTTCATGCCTCTCTACCTTTCCTCATGCTGAATCTGCTGCCTGGAATGAGAAGAAATCTTGTTCTCTGGTCATTTTTAAAGAAGGCTTCAAGGCCCGGATTACCTGCCCCTTACTCTTGTATAACCATTTTGTTCCTTGGAGAGATAGTTAGATGCACCCTCCCTTGTGAGCCAGTAACCCTGGGTGGATATGTCACATCACTAGAGGGTAAATCCCAGCTATGAAAAGTGCCCTGGCCTTACTCATCACCCAGGTACTGCTGATACCATCAGAAAGCATTTCAGGAAATTGAGGAAGAATATAATATAGAGGAACTTTTAAGTTACTGTGGTATTCTCACTACAGATGATCTAATACCCACTAATTTTTCCTTTTTTTAATTAAAGAAATATTTTTGATATATTGAGACCAAGGTACTTACACAAAAAGGAGGTAGTGCCCATATATTCAAAGTCCAATAGAGAGATTTCTCTTATTTTATAGGTGTATTATATTTTTTTAATTGAAAATGTTGATTGTGGTAAAATACACTTAACATTTATCATCTGAATTTTAAGTGTGCAGTTTAATGTTAAGTATATTCACATTGTTGTGTAACAAATTTCCAGAACTTTTTCATCTTGCAAAACTGAAACTCTATACTCACTAAGCAACAACTCTTCATTCTTTCCTCCCACTAGGCCCTGCCAATCATCATTCTACTTTCTAGTTCTGAGTCTGATGATTTTAGATACATTATACAAACAGAATCATACTTTAATGTTCTCAATGTTCATTCATGTTGTAGCATTTCCTTCCTTTTCAAGCTGAATAATATTTGTGTGTGTGTGTGTGTGTGTGTGTGTGTGTGTGTACATTTTGTTTATCCATTCATCCCGATAGACACTGGGTTGCTTCTACCTTTTAGCTCTTGTGAACAATGTTGTTATGAATATGAGTGTACAAATATCTTTTCATGTCTATGCTTTCAATTCTTTTGAATATTGTGTTCATCTGTTCTCATGTTGCTATAAAGAAATACCAAATACTGGGTACTTGATAAAGAAAAGAGGTTTTATTGGCTCATGGTTCTGCAGGCTGTTCAGGAAGCATGGCAGCATCTGCTTCTGGGAAGGCCTCAGGAAACTTACAACCGTGGTGGAAGGCAATGCTGGACCAGGCAGGCATCTTCACGTGGACAGAGTAGGAGAAAGAGTGGGGGATGTGCCACATGCTTTTAAACAACCAGATCTCACGAAAACTCTATCATGAGAACAGCAGCGAAAGGATGATTCTAAACCATTCACAAGAACTCCACCCCCGTGATCCAATCACTTCCCACTAGGCCTCTCCTCTGACACTGGGGATTACAATTTGACATGAGACTTGTGCGGTACACAGATCCAAACCATGACAGATATAGACCCAGAAGTGGAATGGCTGGATCATATGCTAATTCTGTTTTTAATGTTTTTTTTTTTTTTGAGATGAAGTCTTGCTCTGCTGCCCAGGCTAGAGTGCAATGACTGGATCTCGGCTCACTGCAACCTTCACCTCCCAGGTTCAAGTGATTCTCCTGCCTCAGCCTCCTGAGTATCTGGGATAACAGGCACCCACCACCAAGCCCAGCTAATTTTTGTATTTTTAGAGACAGGGTTTCACCATGTTGGCCAAACTGGTCTTGAACTCCTGACCTCAGGTGGTCCACCTGCCTCAGCCTTCCAAAGTGCTGGGATTACAGTGATAAGCCACTGTGCCTGGCCTTATTTTCAACTTTTTGAGAAATTGTCATATTGTTTTCCACAGTGGCAACACCATTTTTCCATTACTACCAGCAGTCCACAGAGGTTCCAGTTTCTCTACATCCTTTCCAGCACTTGTTTTATTTATTTTTGATAGTAACCACCATCATGAATGTGCTAGCAGTGGTTTTGAACCAAGAGAAACTCTGCCTGAAGTATACTTTTTTTTTTTTTGTATTATGGACCTACCTGACTCCAGGGTTACACAGAATACAAAAGAGGCTTTTATTATCCTTTGCTATTTTAATAAAAACATCAATGTCCATACAGAAAGTACAGTTGAGTAGAAAAAATAAGCTCAGATCTTTGTCCACGTCAGCAATGCTTCCTTGCAATGCATGGTTCTGCCACAAAACTGCAGCCCGTGAACTCCCTTCGTCCTAAAGGGTCTGCCCTTCGGTGCAGTCACAGTGTCTGCAGAGGAACCTAAGCAGCTGTTAGGACATTAACCTTCAAGATCTGACTTGATAAAGTATTAGCAATTGTCAGACTCCCCAGCTACACTAAGAGTTTCTGGAGGGGGTACGGGGTGCGGGGTTGCTCCTGTAAATCTCTCCTGGCTTTGAGCAGGGTTCAGAGAAACATGTTCAATAAATACATGTTTGGTGCCTGCTGGGTACCAGTCACTCATCTTGGGACTCACTGGGGATATGGCCGTGAAAAAAATAAATCAAAAATCTCTCTTCTCAAGGACCTTTTAGTGGTAGAGATCTATTATAAATACATAGGTGTGTATGAAATAGGTGATGAATACTATGAAAACAATAAAGCAGAAAAGAAGACTAATAAATGGCAGGAGAGGGATGGTGGCAATTTCAGAAAGATTCAAGGAAGGCTCACTGAGATGTGGCATTTGGCCAAAGACCTAAGGAAGCAAGGGAGTGAGGCATGCTGATGGCTTCCAGGGAAAAGTGTTCTTGGCTGAGAGAATAGCAGTGCAAAAAACCCGAGATGGAAGTGCGTCTGATGTGTTGGAGAACAGAAAGAAGATGCGTGTGTTCAGTACAGAGTGGGTGGGAGGAGGAGAAAAGGTCAGGGAGGTAACAGGGAGTCAGACTGCACAGGGCCTTGCAGCCATTGAAAGACCTGTGGTTTGGGAAGCCTTTGGGGAGGGGAGAGGTTAGAAAAACCCAGCCTACATTTATATGGGTCCCTCTGGCCACTGTGTTGAGCATAGAGTTCAGGGGGAAAGGGCTGAAGGAAACCCTAAAGAGATAGTTATTTGCTAATGGGAGTGGAGTTCATGATGTTTGGAGTTGGGAGTTGTATGAAGGGTGGGCAGGGTGGACAGCCTTCACAACGTGAACTGCACAGATTCCAAAGATGCCTGCCTGTGGCCATGCTGCTCATGGGGAACTCTGCTAATAAGGCCAGGCCCTAGAGAGAGTACGACAAGGTGTCTGGTATGGACTTGGGACCTGTGGGGATGTACCTGGTGTCTGCTTCGGGGTTGAGGCAGTCCCTCAGAGGTCCTGTGCTACCATTGGATATTTGACTCTCCAGGCTTCATGCTGAAATCTGATCCCCAGGGTTGAAAGTGGAGCCTAATGCGACTTGTTTGGGTTATGGAGGCAGACCCTTCGTGAATGGTTTGGTGCTGTCCTCAAGGTAGTGAGTGAGTTCTCTTCTCACTCTAGTAGTTCTCTTGAGAGATGATTATTAAAAAGAGCCTGGCACCTCCTCTTCTCTCTCTTGCTTCCTCTCACCATGTATTCTGCACGTGCCAGCTCCCCTTCCCCTTCTGCCATGAGTGGAAGCAGCTTGAGACCCTCACTAGGTGCAGATGCTGGCTCCATGCTCCTTGTGCAGTCAACAGAACTGTGAGCCCAGTAAACCTCTTTTCTTTATACATTGTCCAGCTTCAGGTATTCCTTTATAACAAAGCAAATGAACTAGGACCCCCTGTGATTGGAGCAATATGTTGAGGCTAGCTAGCAAAGGGGAAAACTGCCCACAGCAGAGCTCTTTCTTTATGAGTGAATGGGTCAGACTCATTTTTGAGAAATTTCTGAGGTGCTCAGGTCTCAGGGAATTTGAGCAAAATGTGAGCAGACCACAGCTGGGTGGTTCCCACTAGAGAAATTCTACTTTATTATTTCATTAGTACTCATGAAACTCACTCTGGTAAAAGGAAATCACATGATGAGACCACAGCTGTTTCACTGAAAGTGCTACTAGCTTGAGCTGTAAAGCTGTTCATAACCTTTAACCTGGAGCCTTGACTTCAATAAAATAAACCCCAAGGGAACAGCCAAACAAGTAATTGCACAAACGTGTTTCAAATTTAACACTGAGAATTTATAACCTAAAATGACCTAAGCATTTAAGAAGAAAGTAATAGATAAACCAATAATAGAAAAGTTATAATAAGAAGATGAAATGCCAGAGAGACATGAGCTATAAAAGCTCTGGGGGTTCTTTCAGTGAACTAAAAAGTACATAAGAGACCATTTAGGTGAATAATGTAAAACATAAAATTGAATGTTTGTATAACTACACCTATCTCAAATATATGTACTCACTGACAGACGGATTTAGGGAAATAAAAACAGAACTTATTAAAGAATTTGGAGAAACAAAATTGAGCTTAAATTAATAGGTTGTTTTAGGTAAAGTGATTAGATTGTAAACGTAAATATAAAATATAAAGTCTTTAGAGGAGATGGGGGAGGTGGGTAACTTCAGTGCAGACTAAGGCTGCTGACTCTCCATGCTCATATATGACTTAGACCTTTATTACTCTTTAAAGTCTAAGTATCTTTATTACTTTCCAAATAGAACAAGTTTAACTTTTATTATAAAAATAATGTATTATTATTTTTTCATTCAGAGTACAGGAATACTTAAAAGAGAAAGTAGAGCTAATCATGCATCTGACCATCTATGGTCATCTATATTTGAAACACTACAACAAAGGCATCTATGCCTCATCTTCCTCATTATTACAGCCTGTTCACTATGTGCTGAGAAGACTCAGGCAGAAGCAGATCAGCTGAGAGCCCTTGACTATTTAATCAGCCTTGAAAGCCCACCTGCATAAGAGGGGCTATTCCCCGGTTGTCTGTACTTGGTCACTGATGACTCACCCCAGCCCCAAAGGCCATATGCAGCTCGGTCAGCTCTATGAACAGCCCTGACACTGATTTCAGAATGAAATGTTAGAAGGCTGCCCCTGTGTGCCTTCCTTGAAAGCAAGCCTATCTATATATTTACATTGGGGTGGTTAAACGTCGTGCCAAGTTTTATCAGTTTTAGTAAATATCGTGACATACAAGAATATATGTGTTTATTTTTTTCCGAGGGGCTCAATGAAGGTGTAAAGTAAGTTTTTTTTGGGGGGCGGGGATAATATTTAAAATAGAGACCACCATGGCTGGTAGAATTCATGGTTAATTTTACTTTCTCCTTTAAATATTACTCTACTATTTGATTTTTTAAAATGGTGAGTACATTATTTTTATAATGAAAGGTAAATTTGTCCTGTTTGAAAACAATGAACCTAGTCAATATTTTTATATTTTTAAATTGACTCATGAATATTAATAGATCAGATCACATAAAATTAAAAATCTCTGCGACAGTCTTCCCCAACCCAGTAAACAAGGTTTAAAGATAGATGACAAACTGGGACTATCAATTTTCTCCTACTCAAAAATACTTTATAAATCACAAAGAAAATAGTGGAAAAAGATCCAGAATATTAATAGACATACACATTTATTTTAGAAATGGCCATAGACACAAGAAAAATGCAAACCTTATTTGTGGTTAAGTAAATACAGACTCAAAGAGCAATTAGTGGCCTGGCACAGTGGCTCATGCCTGTAATCCGAGCACTGTGGGAGGCCGAGGCGGGTGGATCACGAGGTCAAGAGATTGAGACCATCCTGGCCAACATGGTGAAACCCCGTCTCTACTAAAAATACAAAAATTGGCTGGGTATGGTGGCGTGTGCCTGTAATCCCAACTACTGAGGAGGCTGAGGCAGGAGAATTGCTTGAACCTGGGGGGCAGAGGTTGCAGTGAGCGGAGATTGCACCATTGCACTCCAGCCTGGTGACAGAGCGAGACTCAGTCTCAAAAAAAAAAAAAAAGCAATTAGCTACTAGTTTTTATCTTTTAGAGTGGGAAATATTAATTTACTCATAGTCATTGTTGGCTATAGTTAAAGACTATATGTGTTCTCACACATGTTAGTGAAAATTTCAATTGGTACAACTTATTTGAAGGCAATACCTATTTAAGTTTTAAACGGGAATATCCTTTGACCCACATATTCTACTTCAAAGGTATTTCCAAGAAAGAAAGTAGCCATAAAATTTTACACAGGTTTTATGATTAGTTGACTTGTGGTAGAATTGCTTTATTGCATGGCCACTGAGCCTGGCATTAGGAGTTAGAAGATTGAATGCCTCTGGGGTCCAGATTTAAGAAAGACTAGGAAGTGGTGGGGCATGATGAGAACTCCAACCCCACAGGCCGTGCTCCTTCAGCTCAGTGTATTGCTTTTCACCCTTCCGTTTTCAAGATAAGGCCCTTTACATAATCTTTCCACATTTAAAAATGTGGGGCCCTTAGTCCAAATTTAAAAAATACCATCTAGACCACCACAGTATCTAGATTTTGGCCAACTTTCTCAACTCTTGGTGTATATCTATCTTCTCATATATTTTTATTCTAAAATGTGTGCAAAAATATGCACTGAAGGGTGAAAATAACATATATATTATGTTTAAAAAGAAATTCCCATCATGTTACTGAGAAATAGAACATTAACCAAACTTTTGTGTCTTACTAAAATTACATTTGATTTATTTCCCTTAAGAGGTAATCACTGTTTTGAATTTTGCTTTTATGTCTTGTTTTTCTTTATATTGTTAGCAATGATATTTCCATACTGGATTTTCTTTAAAAAAGAAATCAGATTGTAATGTATTCTGAGACTCTTTGAGATTCATCCATTTTTTGGTCTAAATAGTTTATACTTTTAGATTCAATATAATGTGTTAAAGTTTAATATGCATGCCACATTACATTATTTGAGAGCATTAAGAAAACTTATGTGTGTGGGGGTGCTGTCAGCCCAGCTGGTTTTCTGTCTCCTAGACTGAACCAGCCCAGTGTCACTGGGCTAAGGGGAGGGCACAGGCCCTGGGTTCTGGGCCCTCCGGGAGCATGCTGATGATTGCTCCTGTGATGAGAGGCATCCTTTCTGATGATGGGCTCTGAGGTACTGTGACTGCCTCTTCAGAGGCCTCCATAATGCTACTTGCTTGCCACCAAGTCCACTGCATCCCTCCCTCAACCAAAAACTCTGGGTTCTCTTCCCTGCTGCAGGGACACTGGGGCTTCCCTCCTGTTCCACTTAATTCCTTCCTGTTTGGCCACAGCAGGAGATGTGGCAATAATGCAGGGAATGTAACTTCTAAACTTCCCCACAGCAAACCTAAATCTAAAACGGAGTACCCCAGCCCCGAGTGTTTGGGTGGCCAGTCTCCATCTGCAGGAACATGTGGGTGCCTCAATGGAGGGCACTCGACTCAAGAGGCAGGCTCCTCGTCCTGGGCTGTCTTTTTTCCCTCCACCCCTCAGACACCCCTTATCCCAGAGTATCAATCCTTCTGGCTGATCCAGGTTGTCAAGTAGGGCACACTTCACACCTCTGGACAGGGCCAGCGGGACCGGGCAAGTGAAGGGAGTCATCATCCACTGGCTGGAAAAATCACGTACATAGATAAAAAAGCAATGACTTGCACATCAGGTCTGCACCGTCCATCCTGGATCACCAAGCCTCACCCTGACATCTTATCTACTTCCAAGTCACATTCGTTCCTTCCTTCAACATTGGCTTGGAACTGTTTCCTTCTCTCTTCCTCACCTCCATCATCCTGTTCAGACACCATCTCAGGCTGAGAATACCTTTGTTCTTCCACATATAATCACGGGGCCATGACTGAACAGTGGGGACACTTGAGACATAGAGGTGAGCAAACCCTGTAAGGCCTTCTCCTTCTCAGCACTGGGTTTTACTGGGCTGGGGCGTCTACAGCCACTCCACCCTCTCCCTGCCTTTGCCAGAAGGCTCTGACAGTGCCTTCACAGCCACTGGGATCAAGCCTGAGCACTATAGCCCACCTGTCCTCCATGTCCCCTACCTACCTAGCCTCGCCCTACAAGCTGCCTTGCTCACCTCGCTTGCCACCTGTCCCTTTCAGTGTGCCTGTGGGCCTTGGCCCCTGCTGTTCAGTCTGTGTGGCACTCTATACTAAGGTCTTAGCTGAAACGGCACCCCTGGAGAGATGCCTCCTTTTCTGCACCATATCCTCTATCCTGTCTTGTCCTTGTTTCTGGCTGCATGGCCTGCCTGCCTCACCCTCCTCACCTTCATCAAACACACCCCCGTGGTTCTAAGCCGCCTTCAGCCTGGGTGTTCCTCCTCTGCATCCAGCTGCCCTGGGCATGGAGCCACCCATCCACCCATCCATGTTTTACCATTCATCCTTATTGATATGTATACCTGTAAATACTTCATTGTTTGAGCATACCACGCACTATTTATTCATACAGAGACCTTTGCTTTCTGACACAAAAAATGGCAAAGAAGACAAAGCAAAGCAACATACTCTTTTTTTCCTCTTTCATAAAAAGTGGATGTATATGCATACTTTTTTTTGAGATGGGGATCTTGCTATGATGCCCAGACTGGGTTCGAACTCCTGGGCTCACGCAATCCTCTTGCCTCAGCCTCCTCAGTAGCTGGAACTGTATGCAGGTGCTGCCTCATGTACATGTTTTATATACAAACCCACACACCCGTTTTGAAAGGCTGGGACACCACAGATCTCCTGCTTCTCAACCGTGTGATTAAACCTAATCTGAAATCAAGTATCTTGGCCTTGATAGAATCAGACACCTTCTGAAAACATTTGCTAACTCTTGGGAGTCATTTCCTTTTGCTCCTCCCTGCCTTCATATTTCTACCTTTTGATGTGCTACCTCACTCATGTTCAATGCCAGGAGATTCAAAATTTCCATCAGTTCTTGTAAAAAATCCCTTGTACCCAAACACTTCATGAGTTTAGTAATTCTATTAAAGAGAGAGTCATGGGGAACAGGTTCCATTGTCGAACACCGCCCCCCAACCCTGACCACCACCATTACTGGCTTCACACGCGTCCTTTTCTTAAAATCTTCACTCATTACTCTGAGAAACAGAAAAGTTATTTTCCCTGCCCCCCACAAAACAGGTCTGCTCAGTTCTGGGCCCCTCAGTGTTTTACCTTTTACCTTAAGATTTATCAAGTATTTTACTTCTCCATATACAATACTTTAGAGAAATTTTGATGGATAAATCTATCTACCCTTTTTACACAACACAATGGGTGATGGGACTATAGGTGATTTAAATACCTTTTTATGCATTTCTGTAATGGAACAAGAAAAAACACATGCTTCACATTTATAGAGTCTTTCACAACTTCTGTTTGTGAAAAAATCCATAATTAGAAAAAAATAACACATTGATATTCTAGAAAAAAATGCTATTGAAGGGGCTTTAAAACAGGCCCAGAAATTGATGGCAGTGGTTTTCAAGCTGTTTTGAACATCATTCTCAGTAAGAAATACATATATGGCTACCTAGTAAATTCAACCAAATAAGTTTCACGAAAGAGTATTCATTCTGGTTCTGTGACATAGTGACCCACGGAATCAATTTCACAGTCTATTAATGGATCTTTACCTGTGTTTTGAAAATACTGATCTACTGGTTTCATTTGTCAACCTGATCCTGAAAATTAAAAATAAATTAGTCCAACCATTTATTTCTTATTATTCATATAATAAAAATAAATGTATTTTTAATTCTCTTCTTTGCTTATTGTGATCTCATAGAGACACAACCTCATGAAGAAATGGGGTCTAAATGTCCACCTGTGCTCTTTTTTTTGCTAGCAAGTAGTATTTTTTTTTTTTTGAGATGGAGTTTCACTCGTTACCCAGGCTGGAGGGCAACGGCGTGATCTTGGCTCACCACAACCTCCGCCTCCTGGGTTCAAGCAATTCTCCTGCCTCAGCCTCCTGAGTAGCTGGGATTACAGGCATGCGCCACCATGCCCAGCTAATTTTTGTATTTTTAGTAGAGATGTGGTTTCACCATGTTGACCAGGATGGTCTCGATCTCTCGACTTCATGATCCACCCGCCTCGGCCTCCCAAAGTGCCGGGATTATAGGTGTGAGCCACCGCGCCCGGCTGCAATTATTATTTTTAAGATGTTTTGTTTGGATTCTGTCTATATGAAGTCACAATAACAGTTAATCATTTAAGTTTTTTAGTTTCTGGGAGAGGCTTTTGAGTTTGGAAAGGACTATTTGTGATTACCTGGGTGTTAAGTTAGTATTTACTTTATTAAAGTTGCTAATTAAAAAACATTTTTCTTAATCTATTAAGTTCAACCTTTAAATTTGTATTCTGTTTATAAATTCAATAAATTTTCTATAAATAAAATAATTATTTCTACATGTTCTTTGAGTACAGATTAATTATATACTTGAGTGCCTTAAAATTTTAGTAGGTTGAATTCCTTTAAACATTAAAACATATGTATGGAACATAAGTACCTTGATTTTCTCAAACACTTCAAATGTTATTCATGATATCATCTTTCTGAGTTCTTAAGCAACTCTCGTTTGATAAAAAGATTCATTAACTCTGGCAAATCATGTTCCCAACTTTCAAAGGCCATTCAGAAACAAATCAAATGATTTTATACTTTTAAAATTAAAATATCAAATCAGATATCAATCATACATTTCATTGAAGTCAAAAGGAATCCTAGAACAGACTGCTATGCAAATTCAAGACTGGGTTACAGAAGGATTCTTTTGTAATCACAGGTGAACGGGCTGAGTTGAATCAGGCAGTCTCTGCCGTATCAACACCCTAAATTTTAAACTGGCATTTGGTTTTGCCACCAAGTGCATCATGTGTGGCCTGTATCTGTCTTAAGTTTCTTTTTCTTCTCCAAACTTTCATTGTAAATGCTTTCAACATTTTAACCTCCTTTTATTGGAAAATTTTAAACAAATACAAAAGGAGTCAGAAAGGCATAATGAGCAGAATAGACTCATTAACTAGATTTTATAACTATTACTTCATAACCAATCATTTTTTAAAATCTACACTTCCGCCCATTTTCTTCTACCCTGTTTAATATTTAGAAGCAAATCCCAGACGCTATGTCATTTTACAGTCCATTTAGGTAATTCACATGTCTTTAGAAGGAGGTAAGGCCTTAAAACTAAAAAGACTTATGATGTCATTGTCTCACCTAAAATCAATAACAGTTTTTTAATATCATGGAATATTTAGGTAGTATTCAGATTTCAAATTGTCTTATATATGAATCATTATTTCTTAGTTTGTCTAAGTCTATATTTAAATAAGATTTTTGGGATTGGTTGATATTCTTAAGTCTATTTCAACCTATCAGTTTGCTTCTTCATTTCTTATTTTTTTCTTGGCATTTATTTATTGAAGAAAGTCGGTCACTTGTTCTATAGAGTTTCCCAGTACAGATTGTGCTGAATTGATTTCCATGGTGATATGGTGTCATTTAATATGTTTTTTTCTGTGAATTGAATGTTTAATCCAGAGGCAAACTCGAATGTGGGGTGTGTGTGTGTGTGTGTGTGTGTGTGTGTGTGTGTGTGTGTGTGTGATTATAGCAGGCAACTTCCTAAGTAGTGGAGTCCTGATCAGAAGTAGTATCTGGTCGTCTCTTCAACCTTTTTGAAATCACTTGACTTGGGGTAAATCAAATTGGGTACCCCTGTCCAGGTTGCAGCCAATTTTTTTTCCGTTTGATTACAGTTATTTGAATTCTGCTCTCCTCATTCCTCTTTGTGACATTTTCCTTTTTGTGGGAGTAGCACTAATTGAATCCCTCTCCATTATAGTATTCATACAAATCTATCAGTTGAGTTGAGCTTCTCTTTGTGTCAGGAGAGATGAAACTGGTGCTTCAAGTAATCATTGTACAGACCATGTATCTGAAGCAGAGGGGGCAAATCCTCTTGAAAATAGGTAAGTTTTAACCAAACATGTAGAAAAAGTGGATGACTTTTAGGGTTCTTGGGAATTTCCACTCTCCAAACAACCCCCTCTTTGACTTAAAATTCCAAAAAGGATTTCTTCATTTCTTTGACCGAGGCTTGAGTCTCTTTTATGATGTATTTAACTTATGAGTACTTTATTACATCTCAACTTGAATAAATCTTTCTATTCTTTCCTTCGATGTGACTTTGAAAGGGGAGGTTAGAGATCTTGGTAGGAGTTGGTCCTCTTGGTGAAGGCTGAGAGGGAAAGTCCCATCTGGGCTTATGGCATATACTCAGAAGTCACATTCGGGGGAGATTAAATTAATTCTGGGGCAGGCCAAGAAGGGGGGAAAAAGGGAGGTGATGTGATACTTTGAATTTACCTGGATCCTGATTTAAATTTTAGATTATTCTTGAACCCAACCAGTCTCTTCCAGGTTTATTATCTTTGGACCTTGAGTGATAATTCTTTTTTCAACTATCAGCATAATACTCTACTCCATTAGCAGCTAAGCAAAAAGTCACCTGCCTAGGGTAGATTTGTATCTCCATTATTGCTGAAAAATACTCATTGTCAAATAAAGTGTTCATTTTGGTTGCAAAGCTGTAGAATAACCATAGCTGGAATGCACACTGCCAAGATCAGCAACCCAGTACATTACTGACTTCAAATCATGGGCTCTGTAATTGAATTCAAAATGTAACACTTGAAAGTATTTTTTTCTGCTTATTGACAAAACCTGTTTCTAGAGAATAAATAGATACTGACATAAATACTTAAATGCTTGTTATCTGCGAAGGAAACTGTACTTAAAAGTCATTCATTCTTTAGCATTCATACAAGCCAAACCCAGTTTATCCAGATTTCTCACTGGAGTGGTAATAGAATATATCACCAGGGTTTTAATAATTCTGTTGTTACTCTTGCAGACAGCAACTTTGTAGGAAACAAGTATATTGAAATGACTCATGTGTCATCAAAGTTATTTCTGTTGAAGGTAATTTCAGCAATAAAACGCTTTGTACTTTACGTCCTTAGACACTCTTAGCATGAAGCATTAAAAAAAAAATTGGTAGAGACCAATCTTGCTACTCTGATATGACTAATGTCCTTATGGAAGGAATGACATCTGAAGAGGCAGAGACATGCACAAAGAAAAAGCAGTGTAAGGACACAGAGAGAACATCATCTACAGCCAATGAGTGTCTGAGACCAGCAGAGGCTAGGAAAGAGGCATAGAACTAATCACTCCTCACAGCCCTCAGAAAGAACCAGCCCAGCTGACACCTTGATCTTGGACTTCTAGACCTCAAAACTGCAAGGCAAAAAAGTCTGTTGTTTAAGCCACCCACAGCATTTCTGTTGTGGCACTTTGTTACGGCAGCCCTAGCAAAATGATACAGCTGGGAAGTCCAACTATATCATTGAAAAAGAAATGCATTCAGTGAAATGCAATTAGTGAAAAAGAAATGCATTCTTTGAAAACTGAAAGTGAGCAAGAGAGAACAGTTGGGCTAAAACAATGGCAGATGGATCTCCAAGTCCCTCCATCAAAAAAGATGACTTTTCATCAATAAAGGCTATAGTCTGAGACCCTCTTGAGTCTCCAGATCTTTTTTCCCTTCAGTTCTTCCTAATGTCTTTCCTAGCACTCTCCCCAACTTTCTTTCTTGGCTGCTTGCAGGTTTTATTCATTAAAAGACACTGAGTTCCTACCATGAGCCAGTCACTGTGCTGGCTCTTGAGGCATGAATGGCCCCAGCCCTCACGGAGTGCCCAGTCCAAAGTGGGTAACGGTCATGCAACCTAGATATCAAGGACAGAGTGTAAGGGCTGTAGTGGAGTAACTACAAGGGGAGCTAAGGCTACTCTTCGGAGGAACACCTAATCCAATTTTTGTTAGTCATGTAGGGCTTCCTGAAGGAATTGACTCCTAGGTTTGTTGAGACCTAAAAGATAAAGGCAAAATGGGTGGAGAAAAATGTTCCACACAGAAGGAACAGCACGTAAAGTCTGGAGATGAAATTCGTGTCTGTGTCTTAGACTGTAAGTGAGCAAACAGTGAAAAATGAGTCAGAAGTGGTTGGCAGAAGCCAGATCGTATGATCTTTGAAGCCATGATACATCTTTTGACTTACCCAAAAGCATACAGAGTGATGGGATTCAGGCTGAAAAGAGCAGCCAGATTTGTGCGTGGACTGGTCATTGCATTTACTTGAAGATGGCAAATGGAACACTGGCAGAAATCTCCCCTTCTACTCTGTCATACAGTGTGGATATCACTATATTAAAATCGTGTTACTAGATACATCTCATGCTTGAAAATAAGAAAAGGGAAATAAAAACCAGAAATCCAGAACTTGCCAAAAATTGAGGGGAGAGGAAGTAGACAGGAATCCATGATAGTAACAAGGGCCTACATCCATTGAGCTTCTAGGGGACTTGTATTTTGGAACTGGAGCCTTTTAACATTCGGGAGCAGGGCTGATGCTATTCTATCTGCCCAAGGCTGGGGACCAAGAGGGACTATCTCTTCCCAGCAGAGTTCAGAGTTTCTCTGCCACACAGAAAAAGAGTCTGGAAATGAGCAATTCTTTGTGTACCTGGTCTAAGCCTGGTCTGGAGCTGTCCCTGATACAGAGCTGGGGATGAGGACACTGCAGGAACACCTGTCAGGAGACTGTCACAGCCTGGAATGCATGTAGGAGACCCCTGTGAAAGATGAGTGCATGAGAATTAGAAAATATTTGAGGATTACACAACAAACACCATAAATGGGATAACTGATATTTGAGCAGTTACAGCTAATGCAGGAATTAAGAAAGGACTTTAAACTAGATGTACGATTACCCAAGAGACAAAGTAGGAAATGGCAGCTGTAAAATAAGCTGGAGAACAAATGACCAAACTTAAAGATCAACATAAAGAAGTTTCTCAGAATTCAGCATGAAGAAATAGAGAAGAGAAATAGCCAAGAAAGGTTAAGAGATCATGAGAGTTGATTCAGAAGATTCAGTATTCATTTAAGAAAATACATAGGAGAACATTTTGAATGGCTAATATATGAATGAGGATTTTCCAAAAGGAAACAGAGATGTGAATCCTTGAGTTGGAGAAAATTCCATACAGGAACAAAGAGGCAAAAAAAATCTGTGTATAGATATTATGCTTAAAACTTTGGAACATTAGATATAATGAGAGCACCCTAAATTCTGTCAGAGATATGATATGGATCAGCAGTCCCCAGCCTTTTTGGCACCAGGAATGGGTTTTGTGGAAGACAATTTTTCCATGGATGGGGAAGGGGGTGGTTTTGGGATGATTCAAGTGCATAAACATTTATTGTACTTTATTTCTATTATTATTACACTGTCATTATATAATCAAATAATTATACAACTCACTATAATGCAGAATCAGTGGGAGCCTTGAGCTTGTTTTCCTGCAACTAGACGGTCCCATCTAGGGGTGATGGGAGGCAGTGACAGATCATCAGGCGTTAGATTCTCATCAAGAGTGTGCAACTTGGGTCACTCACATATACAGTTCACAACTGGGTTTGTGCTCCTCTGAGAATCTAATGCCTCCACTGATCTGACAGGAGGCAGAGCTCAGGTGATGATGTAAGCATTGAGGAGCAGCTGTAAATACAGATGAGGCTTTGCTGGCTCGCCTGCTACTCGCCTCCTTCCCTGGTTCCTATGGGTCCATGATCCATCGGGTGTCTGGGGGTTGGGGACCCCGATATAGAGTAAAAGAATAAACATTAAAATAATGTCATATTTTAAATTAACAATATTGGATTCCATAAAACAATGGGGTAATATCTAAAAAACTCAGAGAATAACATCCTTCAATACATAAATATTTATTATTCTAAATTATGCATCAGAAATTAGTGTTAAAGATATTTGTCTGGGCATGGTGGCTCAGGCCTGTAATCTCAACACTTTGGGAGGCTGAGGTGGGCGGATCATGAGGTCACTTCGAGACCAGCTTGGCCAACATGGTGAAACCCTGTCTCTACTAAAAATACAAAAATTAGCTGGGCGTGGTGGCACATGCCTGTAATTCCAGCTACTTGGGAGGCTGAGGCAGGAGAATTGCTTGAACCCAGGAGGTGGAGGTTCCAGTGAGCTGAGATCACACCACTGCACTCCAGCCTGGGCAACACAGCAAGACTCTGTGTCAAAAATAATAACAATACAAAAGATTGTTTCAGATTACAAGAATAACTGGAATTTGTCACATATACACCCTTGATGAAAGAACTTCTAAAGTATGTGTCCTAGCAAGAAAGTATAATAAGCAAAGAAGTTGTTAAAACACATTGGTGAATTATTTATTCATTTAAAAACAATAGGAGAAAGATGAATTTAGAAACAAGCTGGGACTAAAATTACATTAAGTCTATAACTGTCCTTTTCAAGATGTTCAACGAAAATAATACCGTAAAGTGAACTAGATTAATATAACAGAATTTATCTAAAGAGGAAGAACAGAAACAGAGAAATCATAGTAAGGAGAAAATATGAAATGTTAGAGAGAAGCATACATGTGACAGTAATCACAGTAAATGTGGATACATGTGACAGTAATCATAGTAAATGTGGACAGGTTGATGGCCCCTGTGAGAATAGGAACCTTCTTTCCTTATAGCTGTGTCCTTGCCATCAAGTTTTAAAAATAAGATATTTGTTTTATGAGATCTCTTCAAAAAGATTTAAAACAATCTAGCTATATTCTGGTGAAAAGACTCACTTTAGAAAATCCCTGAGAGTCTGAAAATCCAGGGAAGAAGAAAGATATGCCAGGCAATCAGTAATAGCACCAAGTATCTTGTATAGCAACATTAGAATGACAAGTAATAAAATTCAGGGCAAAATGCGTTAAAAGAAACAGGTTAACATTTCATGTTTATACAAGGAACACTGTACTTTTATGCATTTAAAATATGGTCTTAACTAAAAAAAAATTTGATAAAACTATATTTCGAAATAAAAAATCATGGTGGAAGACAAATGTGATATATGACTCTTAACATGAGGAAAACCCTCAAACACCCAATTTAAAACATGAGCACAGGACTTGCATAGAGATTTCACCAAAGAAGATAAACGGATAGCTGATGGAACATGTGAAAAGATAGTCAACATCACTAATCCTCAGGGAAATGCAAATCAAAACCAACATGAGAGCAACCTAAATATCCATAAATGGATTAATGGATAAAGGAAGTCTGATATATGCATACAATGGAGTATTATTCAGCCTTTAAAAAGGATAGAAATTCTGATACATGCTACAACATGGATGAACCTTGAGGACATTATGCTAAGTAAAATAGGCCAGTCACAAGAAGGACAAATACTGTCCATTTATGTGAGGTTTCTAGAGTAGTCAAACTAATGGAGACAGAAAATAGATTGATGGTTTGCAGGAGTTGAGTGATGGGGAGGAGAGGACAAATGAGAGTTTTTGACAATGAGTACAGAGTTTCAGTTTTGCAAGATGAAGAGTTCCGTGGGTGGTTGGCAGTTTTGATAGAACAATGCGTACATACTTAATGCTACTGAAATGCACCGTTCTGAGATCTGAAATGATTGGGCGCATTCAGGATGGTATGGCCGTAGACTGAAACACACACTTGGTTAAGATGTTACTTTTATGTTATGTGTATTTTATCCCAATTAAAATGCAAATAACAATACTCCCTTTGATGTATTTTGGAGAATGGTTTAATGGGGACAAACACAGGTTGGAAAGACACCAGCTGGAATTCTTTGTAAAGACACCACAGTGACTTTAATTCGGGTAGTGTAAATGGGATTGAAGTCGAAGGGAGGGATTGAGAAATAACTAGAAGGTAGTACCAAGAGGACTAGTGAATGACTAGATGTGAGTGCAAAGGGAGAGAAAAGCTGCTTTCATTGTTTGGTTTCAGGATTGGATCACTGGGTGAATGCTGGAGCCATTTACTGAGACAGTACACCCAGGAAGAGGAGCACGATCTGGCAGACAAGATGAGTTGAGCTTAGACTAAGGCAAGCTTGAGTTGCCTCTGAGACATCTCAGGGACCAACATCTCTTTCTTCAACCTCTTCATTTTCTCGTTACTTCTTCCACTAAAACACCCACTGGTTTTCTTTCTATGCACACTTTACACAAATAAACAAAATTATGTTGACTCTAGGAATGTTCCTACATCAATCAGTACAGCATAGATCTTAGTGGGTAGAGCCTGGGATTGCTCAAATATAGACTTGTCTCAAACAGGATTTATTTCCCTAAAGTCAAAGAATGCTTAATGCAGTAGAACAGATCGTGTTTCCAGTGGACACAAGAATCCCAGATGCAGAACACTAACAAGAAGCTTGCATAATCACAAGGCCAAGTTCATTTCATTCTTTTCTTTCTTTTGAGATGGAGTTTCGCTCTTGTTACCCAGACTGGAGTACAATGGCACAATCACAGCTCACTGCAACCTCCACCTTCTGGGTTCAAGCAATTCTCCTGCCTCAGCCTCTTGAGTAGCTGGGACTACAGGCTGCGCCACCATGCCCAGCTAATTTTTGTATTTTTAGTAGAGATGGGGTTTCACCTTGTTGACTAGGATGGTCTCGATCTCTTGACCTTGTGATCCACCCAAATAGTTTCATTCTTATTCGTTGTAATGCAATTCTACAATTTCATTGATGGTTTGAATAAGACAATTCACAGCTGTCACTGGGACTGGGACCTGCAAACTGTTCTCTTTTGCTCTGCTTTCTTTCCCGCAGATAAAATGTTTTGTAGAAATAACATAAAGGGTCCCCAAATTTGGTTGGTTTATATTTAGTGAACTGCTGTGATACTAACAGAGCATATTCAGGACATAACACTTAATGCAGAATGGTGGTATTCAATCATGTTCTGATGTTGTCCATTTGGCAGCAGTCATTGAGGAAGATGCTTTTCCTAAACAATTGCAAGTATATTAACAAAAACAAAGACCGTAAATTTAGGTAAACAGGCGCAATCCTCGCTGGCGATGTGGTTTTTGAGCAGGTTTAACCAGCTCGAATCTCAGTTTCTTTATCTTTAATTAAAACAAAGGGAAAAGCACCTGGTTTATAGTTAAAGATTAGAGGAGATATATGTGAATGTATCTGTCATAGTACTTAACACATTGCAGGCATTAACAAATATTAATTTCTCTTTCCTGCTGAACTGTTTTATGATTAAAACACCAAATTTTCCCAGACCATCCCAAGCTGAATGTAAAAAGGGGACTGTGACAGCAGCATAAATGTCCCTAGCCTCTTACATGGGGCCTGATAAATTCTGTTCAAAGGATTGGGATGGGGGAAGATGGCGCTATAGAAGCAACTCAGGATTGCAGCTCTCAGTCAAGACGCAGAGGGTGAGTTCATGCCACATTTCCAGATGGATCTTTGTAGCCCACAGAATGGGGAAAATCCCAGGTGTAGGACAGACACAGGACGCCAGCGCAGCAGTCTCCGCTAGCGCAGCCAAACGGCCGGCGCCGCAGCACAGCCGCACGCCACACAAAACGCACAGGTCGGGGCGCCCTGTTAAACCAGCAATTTGAGATTTGGGAGGGCAGATTAGCATATTCATCTGATTAAATGGGATTTGGACGGTGAGCCAGCCCAGGAGATTTCCAAGAGGTGAACTGTGAGCCAGCGCAATGGGTCACTGCACAGGAAATCACACAGATCCCGGTGCCCTTTGAGCTGGCAACTGAAACACCTGGGAGAGAGTCAACCTTACAACTAAAAAAAAAAGCAAAAAGCCTCGGAGGCAGGAAGCCAAGTGATCAAGCTCGATGGGTCCCACCCCCACAGGGACAAACAAAACAGTGACTCGAAACATTCAGGGTTGAGAGTTTCACTGCGGTCACAGCTGAATCCAGGGCTGTGTAGGTTGGTGGGGGAGGGGCGTCCACCATTACCGAGAGCTTCTGCCCCTACTGAGGTACTCGCCCATTGCTAACGCAGCCAGCCGTTGCTGAGGCAACCCGCCATAACAAAGAGACTCCGCCAGCAGGGCGGAGCCCATGTCAGTAGGGTGGAGCCCAAAACAGCAGGGCAGAGCAGCACGGCAGAGCCCAAAACAGCAGGGTGGAGGCCACAGCAAAAGGGCGGACCTCACACCAGCAGGGCGGAGCCTTGGCAGCCAAATAGTGACTAAACTACCTCCTAGCTGGGCAGGACAGAGCAATGGATACTCACAAATAAAGCCCTAACTCCCCGAGACAGAGCATCTGAGGGAAAAAAAGGGGTTTTATGAGTTCTGCTGCAACAGACTTAAACGTACTTGCCTAGCAACACTGAATGAACAACAGAGCCCACAGAACAGCACTTGAGCTCCTATAAAGTACAGACCGTCTCCTTAAGCAACTCCCTGAACCCCATATACCCAGAGTCACCTCAAAAAGGACTGATTAGACTGACATTTGGCGGGCATCATTCTGGGACAAAGATAGAAGAAGAAACTGGTAGCATCCCTCACTGTTCCGCAGCTGCTACAGGTGTACCCCAGGCAAGCAGGGCCCAGAGTGGACCTCATCAGTCTTATGGCAGAGGGGCTAGACTGTTAGGAGGAAAACTAAGAAACAGAAATACTTCATCATCAACAATCTGGGCCTCTACTCAGAGACCCACTTGAAAAATCAGCAACTACTCAGACGACAGGTGGATAAATCCACAAAGATAGGAAGAAACCAGCTCAAAAAGGAGGAAAACACCCGAAACCAGAACACCTCACCACCTACAAAAGACCGAAATTCCTCACCAGCAAAAGAACAAAGCTGGACGGAGAATGAGAGTGATGAAATGATGGAACCAGACTTCAGAAGGTGGGTAATGAGAAGCTTCTGTGAGCTATAAGAACATGTTCTAAATCAGTGCAAAGAAACTAAGAACCTTGAAAAAAGATTTGAGGAA
>CM052662.1:81455357-81495441 GCA_028533165.1 Leontopithecus rosalia
AGATGCTGGAGAGGATGCGGAGAAATAGGTACACTTTTACACTGCTGGTGGGAGTGTAAATTAGTTCAACCATTGTGGAAGACAGTGTGGTGAGTCCTCAAGGACCTAGAAATAGAAATTCCATTTGACCCAGCAATCCCATTACTGGGTATATATCCAAAGGACTATAAATCGTTCTACTATAAGGCCACATGCACATGAATGTTCATTGCAGCACTGTTTACAATAGCAAAGACCTGGAACCAACCCAAATGCCCATCGATGGTAGACTGGACTGGGAAAATGTGGCACATATGCACCATGGAATATTATGCAGCAATCAAAAATGATGAGTTCGTGTCCTTTGTAGGGACATGGATGAATCTGGAGAACATCATTCTCAGCAAATTGACACAGAACAGAAAATGAAACATCATATATTCTCACTGATAGGCGGGTGATGAACAATGAGAACACATGGACACAGGAAAGGCAGTACTACACACTGGGGTCTATTGGGGGAAATAGGGGAGGGACAGAGGCAGGGGGAGCTGGGGAGGGATAGCATGGGGAGAAATGCCAAATATGGGTGAAGGGGCAGAAGGCAGCAAAACACACTGCTATGTGTGTACTTATGCAACTATCTTACATGTTCTGCACATGTACCCCAAAACCTAAAATGCAATACAAAACGAAAAAAAAATTCTGTTCAAAGAAATTCTCCCAAATTTGTAGAGTGCCCAGGATTGTCTCACACGTGCTGATGAGCACAGCTATCTTCGCTCACACACAGAGCTTGCCCGGTTCATCTTTGCCTTGGCTGTTCATGACCCTTTGCTGGGACTGGGATTACTGATCCTGGTAAGGCCAATGCAAAGGTGCCAAGAACCTTCTGATGACTTTGGGAAGATACTGGGAAATTCCCTCCTACCACTGCCAGCGTCCACGTCCTGCCATGAAGGCTAGATGTTTTATAGCGCCAGTGCCATTCTCTGGGCCAATCCACAGGGCACCAAAACCACTTTGTTTCCTTCCCTGATGTGTCAAGAATCTGTTTTCTGTCTTTTTATTAACATTAATTCTTTTTGTTTGTATTTTCAGCCACTTTCTTCTTGGGGACCTAATTATGAGTTATTGGGGACTGGGCCAGAGGAAAATTTGACTAACGAGTATCACACCAAAAATCTGCTCTCCCTCCTAACACTGAAGCTTTATTAGAAGGCCAAGCTTTTACGTGAACGCCTTTCTTTTCTTAGGATAAGTTGTTTTACAAGAGTTTTTCCAATTCCTTGTGCCAGTCAACTTCCCTCTGCCCAGTCCTCTTAGGGCCACCTCAGCAGTCTTCCAGATGTTCTAAGGTGAATATTTCTTGTGTTATAGTTGAGAATCCTGCTATAGTTTCTCATGTAGAAGGACTTTTAGAGACTTTTTTTTTAAGAAAACTTTAAAGAGGGGGAGGAAGTCTGGGAAAAAACCCATGCAATAATTAATTCTTTAAAAATAATGTTAGGGGCACAAAGTGGTTTTGCCTACATGGATGAATTGCATAGCGGTGAAGTCTGGGATTTTAGTGTACCTGTCATCTCAGTAGTGTCCATTGTATCCAGTAAGTGGTTTTTCATGCCTCACAGCACCTCCCACCCTCCCCACTTCTAAGTCTCCAAGGTTCATCATACTACTCTGTATGCCTTTGCATATCCATAGCTTAGCTCCCACTTATAAATGTGAACAGGTGGTATTTGGTTTTCTGTTCCTGAGTTACTTCTTTTAGGATAACGGTCTCCTGTTCCATCCAAGTTGCTGCAGAAGACGTTATTTAATTATTTTTTTATGGCTGAGTAGTATTTCAGGTATATACCACATTTTCTTTATCCGCCCATTGGCTGATGGGCACTGAGGTTGATTCCACATCTTTGCAATTGTGCATTATGCTGTGATAAACGTATGTGTGCAGGTGTCCTTTTAACATAATGGCTTTTCCTTTGGATAGATACCTCAGTAGTGAGGTTGCTGGATCGAATGGTAGATCTACTTTTAGTTCTTTAAGAAACGTCCATACTGTTTTCCATAGAGAATGTACTAGTTTACATTCCCATGAACAGTGTATAAGTGTTCACTTTTCATCACATCCACACCAGCATCTGTTGCTTTTTGACTTTTTAGTAATGGCCATTCTTGCTGGGGTATCTCATTGTGGTTTAATTTGCATTCATTATGAAATGATTATGATAACTTTGGATGTGAGAGAGTGGGGGTACTTTAAGGATGGGTGGGGGAGGTGGGGACCTGGATTTGGGCAGTGGTCATGGAAAGAAAGGGGCAGATTCTAGAGACTTGATGAAAGAACAAACAAATGTAATCAGTGACTAGACTGGATGAACAGGACCTGAAGGTTGTCATGAATGATTCTGAGTTTTCTGGGAATTTGTGCCTCTACAGTTATTTGTCTGAATAGTAAAAATTGAAATTCCAAATCTTTAGTATAAGTTTTCAGAGTTCTGTACCCCTTACCAGCCACCCTCCTTTGAAATCACTTGCTGTTGAAATTCTTCAGTGTCTTGCTTCTTCGCTTTCCTCTAAGCACCAAGCTTGTGCTTGAGTGGCTATAACTTGTCTTCTCTCCTCTGTGTATGTTGGTGATAAAGACTTGCTGGTCCTCATGAACATGCTGGTGAGTTGGACTCCAAGGGCAATCTATCTGTTGGTTTTGACAGTATTGTCTAGTCTCTGTGAGAGATGGATAGAAGACCACTGTGATTTCTCTGAGTCTGAAAATAGTTCTTAGCACTCAAATTTGTTTTGAAGGAGCGTTCTTTACATGCCCACGGGCAAGAACAATATGAGGAGTAGCAGGATCCAAAAAGTTGCTTGGATTCCCCCCAACCCTCTCTTCCCAGTCTATATTAGGCCCTAGCATATCAAGAATATTTAAAAAGAGTATTTGGCATATTTCTAAAATATTATGCTGGGCACTTAAACAAATGAACGATGGTAGGGACAGCTTTGGGCAATGATATGAGTGGGTCTCCAGGATCCATTTTTCTTCATTAGTGTTCTCAAGCTGATGTCTGTTTGCTTAGAGCTCTTCACAAGGAACTTCATCAGGAGTGGCCTTCAAAATCCCTGTTGCTAAGCCTTTCCTTTCCGGATCCAATATCAGATTGTCACGTTCCTATAGGTCAGTGGTCTGATAAATAATAATGATAGATATGGTTTATGGAGTGCCTGGCATGGTGCGTTTCATACATTATCCATTTAATCTGCACAACTATTTTGGGAGTATCCCTCTTTACAAATGAGGAGAAACTGAAGCACCAAGAGTGTTATTAAGTTGAATAAAGGTACTGAAGTTTGTAAGTGCCAGGGATAGAATAGGACCACAGGTCTCTCTCATAATGTACATGCCTGCTAATAATACTTTCAATCTCTTAATTCTGAAGAATGATTTCCAATGGGCATTTCAGGAATTAAGGCCAGCTCTCAGAGGCTCTATCTTTGATAAGGGCTTTTCTTCCCCCCAGTGGGGCCATAGTGTTTTAAACTTGTTTTTGAATGAAGTAAGCTCTTTGCAAAGCTCTTGTTAGCAGAAACAAACAAAACAAAAACAAAAAAAAACACATCTTAATTCAAAATATTCTTTGAAATTTCATGATCTGTATTTTTAAAAACATTATAAGGCAGGTGAACTATTTGTCTTAAAAAGATTAAAACTTTACACACCAACTCCTCACTGCTGCCCAACGTTACTTAATTACAATGTGTTAAAAAGAATGAAGCCGGAGTATAGTCTGTAAAAACATTTGTTATCTTTTGCTGTTTTGGTTTCCTGATTCTGAGGAACTCAGTGGTTGTTTGTCAAACTCCTCTGTACCTGCCTAAGCACAAACCCCCTTTCACTGGGCTGAGCCCCAAGCAGAATGGTGAAGGGCTGAAGTTTGAAGAGAGTAGACTTTCAGTGCTCCCAGCTTCCTCCTCTCCACCCATTTCCCTGCCTCTTTGATAATTTTTTCAAAATAAAATAAAATGCAAAGAAGACAAACTTTTCCTTTTCTCTCACTCACGAAGGGATCTTCAGACACATTTTTATATGATTTAAAATAAATGTAATTTGTAATTTCTGAGTATTGACATTTTCAGCTACATTTCAAATCACAAAACCAAAGATTTATTTTTTCCTAAAGGAATTTCAGGTTGAGAAACCTGAGGAGTGAAGGGATGGGAAATGGCTGAAGGAAGTCTTTGGATAGGATGAGCACAGTTTTCCTCCTTTTCTCCCCAAAACAGGCAGGCTTCACAGGAAAAGTCTTGAGGGTAGCCATTGCGTTACTGATTTTTTTCCTTGGTGGATTTTGGCAGCTCTGCTTTGTCAGATGATACTTCAGGCCATGTTTTCACTGTGTGGCAGGAAGGAGTAAAGAGGTTTCAAGGAAATAGAGCTGTCTTTTGCTCCGGGGCTTGTTGATCTGGGCAAGTCTTCCTGCAACAGCTCTGATAAGGGTTTAGAGAGTGTTTCAAAGTTTAAAAAACACGTTAATCAAACAGTCAAGTGGAAAAGTTTTTTTTTTAACACATACAAAATATTATTAAAACTGAGTGCAAGTTACTTGGGACTTCATTTGGGACAGTCTCTTAAAAATGAAATTATTCCTTTTTCCTCTGATGATAAAAATACCAATTGCAATGCAGAAAGAACTCCTTCCTCCATCTCCCCTTGTTGCCATTGCATGAGAGTAGCAGAGAGTAGTGCCACAGTGGCAGTGGTGCACACAGGATGGCCTGCGTGGGGTGGGACAAAAAGCTTGTAGTATATTGCCACCTATCCTGTGGTTACTACATCGGGAAGCCCACTCTATGTTCCTGCCTAGTGAAGTCTTCCCTCTCCTACTTTCTGTCTTGGCTGTGAGTATTTTTATGCTAGCTTGAAGCTCCTAATATTCTTGAACCATGTGAGGAAGCAATCCCACACCATTGCTGTTGAACCTTTCCTCATGAGGAATTTGTTGAGACTTGAGGGCCCCCATCATATGTGGGACCATTATAAGCACATCTCCCATGATTTCACCCTTGTGCTCCCTGGTCACAGCTCACTGCTCATCATCATCATCATAATGTGCTCCTCTCCCTTGATCCAACAAAATGAGCCGGTTTATAGTCTGACCATCCTACATTCAATTTCTCTGTCTGGTCTTACCTATTTTCACAGAACTTCTAATCAGGTTTTCAGTGTCTTAAAAAAGTCACTCTGTATGAATGAACAGCCAAAGATGTCTAGATATTTGAGAAAACACTTTACTGCAAAGTGAACTCAGAGGAAGCAAAGACAATGTAGGAACAAAAAAAGACCAAACTAAGATTCTCAGATAAGCGAAGACAATGAATCCATGGACACGAACAGAATACTATCAAGATGAATGTTAAGAGAATAAAAAACCATCACATATAAACATGATGACAGCAGAAATTAAAAATTAAACCAAAACATTGATACAGTTGTGGAGTATATGTTACAGACTGAATCGTGTCCCCCTCAAATTCATATATTGAAGTCTTAATCCCCAGTGCTTGGGAATGTGACTGTATTTGGGGATAGGGCTTTAAAGAGGTACTTACATTAAAATATGGCTCTTAAGGTAAGTCGTTCTCCAATAGGACCAGTATCCATTTAGAAAGAGGCCATTAGGACTCAGGGAGAGACACCAAGTGTGTCCCTCACAGAGGGATGACCACGAGGAGGCAACAGGAGGGAGGCTGCCTGCAAGTGGAGAAGGGAGGACTCAGAGGAGGCCTACTGTCCTGGCGCCATGCTCTTGGACTTCTAGCTCTAGGACTCTGAGGATATACATTTCTCTTTTTAAAAATAGCCACTCTGTGGTGTTTTGTTATGGCAGGCCTAGAAAACCTATATAGTACACTTACAAGACATTAACCACACACACACACACACACACACCACAAAAAACAGACCAAAATCAGAAGAGGGAAAGCAAGGGACAAAAGCGGAAAATAGTCAAGCCTTTCAAGTGGATCAAGATCTCATGGAAAACAGGCAAATAAAAGAAAGAAAATTATAAAAAAAGAGAAAAGTTCATTAAATGTTTTGCCTAGTGCCCATTATAATAACAGAAAATAAAAAACATATACCAAATCCTATAGTGAGATTTCTGAGCACTGGGAATGAAAAGCAGATCTTACAATTTTTCCAGAGAGAATGACAAAGAAAAAGAGCAAAAATTGGTCTTAGGTGCAAAGAATCAGAAACCGAAACAGTGTTTTTAATTTCTCAAGAAGAGAAAGTGTACGTAATTGTAAGTGAGTAATTGTAAACTCATTTTATTAGTTGGATTTGTTTCTATGACCATACTGTGGGAAACTTCAGAGAACTTTTCTACTAATGTAAGAATGACTTGGGTTTAACCCAAAATATTAAACACCATGGCACCTAGTATATAGTCCATTATGCATCAGTGCTCAATGAAAGCTAAAGGGAAATGAGAGGATGGACTAAATGTGATATTTGTCAGCAAGGTTTGCTGCCAGCAAAGATTTTTACCATTGTACTGGTCAGATGGCATTTGGGTAACAGGATTCTGTTCTAAGCCACTGATCTAAAAGGGACTTTTTCAGTAGACAATGAATAGGAAAGTGAATCAAGTTGGAATCTAGTCATACAGGAAAAGGAAGAAAGAATCAAGGATGCCTGGTGGGAGTGTAGAGTAGTTCAACCATTGTGGAAGACAGTGTGGCAATTCCTCAAAGACCTGAAGACAGAAATACCACTTGACCCAGCAAACCCATTACTGGATATATACCCAAAGGAATATAAATTATTCTATTATAAAGCATATGCACACATATATTCATTGCAGCACTATTCACAATAGCAAAGACATGGAATCATCCTAAAGGCCCATCTGGATAAAATAATGGATAGGCTGGATAAAAAAATGTGGTACATATACACCATAGAATGCTACACAGTCTTTAAAATAATGAGATTGTGTTCTTCGCAGGGACGTGAATGGAGCTGAAGGCAAACTAACACAGGAAGAGAAAATGAAATACTGCGTGTTCTCAGAACTGGGAGCTAACTGGTGAGAACATATGAACACATAGAGGAGAACAACACTCACTGGGGCCTATTGGAGGGTGAAGGGTTGGAGGAGGGAGAGGATGAGGAAAAAATACCTGAGTGATGAAATAATCTGTACAATAAACCCCCATGACACAAGTTCACCTATGTAACAAACCTGCACACATACCCCAGAACTTAAAAGTAAAAAAAGGAATTAAGGATGCAAAAGCAGGAGAAGGAATGTTTTATTAGTAAGGACAAGATTTAGGCTTTCAAACAGTCGAAGTGCTACTATATAGAAAGGACTAAGTTTACTCATATGAACCAGAGACCAATGATTGAAAGCTTTGGGAAGAGCCATTTTGGTTGAATGGAAGATATATTAGTCTCCTTTTGTTGCTGTAACAAATCACCACAAACGTAGTGGCTGAAAACAACACGGCTCTGCAGGTCAGAAGTTCTGAAATGGGTCTTACTGATCTAAAATAAAAATGTTGATAGGGTCGCATTTCTTCTGAAGGCTCTAGGGGAGAATCCGTTGCTTTGCCTTTCCCACCTTCTCAAGGATGCCTGCATTTCTGGTCTTGTGACTCCTCCCTCCATCTTCAAAGTCAGCACTGCAATGTAGCGTCATCAATTGCTATGACTCTGAAGGTCCTGTCACCCTCTTATAAGGACTCTGTGGTTATATGAGCCCATCCAGATAATCCAGGGTAATCTCCCCATCTCAAAATCCTTAACCAAATCAGATATGCAAAGTTCCTTTTGCCATATAAGGTAACATATTCACAGGTTTTGGGGATGAAGACATAGACTCTTTGGGGGGCCATTATTCTGCCTACCACAGTAGATTAAAACTTCCAAATTGCCATGGTGGTTTAGAGATAGAATGGACTGCTTTGAGAGTCATTGACAGACTCATTACTGGGAATATCCAATCAGCAGGAATGCTGAGGGGGGATTAAGTCTCGGAGTGCATGACACTAAGGCAGCTGGATGAAAATAAAAAGTTCAAGTAATGTTATTACAATTTATAATACTTACAAAAAATTGAATTTTTACTCATATTTTGGAATTATGCATGCATAATCTAAAAGTTAAGTTAAAAAAAAGTTTGACGTTTTACCACATAGAATAAACAGGTGGACCACAATAATAGAACATGGCGATGCCTTCCATTGGTCAGCTCTAATGATCAGAAAACCTTTCTTTTCTTTTTTTTTAAAAAATATATATTTTATTGTGTTTTAGGTTTTGGGGTACATGTGAAGAACATGAAAGATTGTTGCATAGGTACACACGTGGCAATGTGGTTTGCTGCCTTCCTCCCCATCACCCACATCTGGCATCTCTCCTCATGTTATCCCTCTCCAACTCCCCATCCCCCACTGTCCCTCCCCTAGTTCCCAGTGTGTGATGCTCCCCTCCCTGTGCCCATGTGTTCTCATTGTTCAACACCCATCTATGAGTGGGAACATGCAGTGTTTGATTTTCTGTTCTTGTGTCAGTTTGCTGAGAATGATGGCAGAAAACTTTTTTATATGTTTTCTTATAGCATCAACACATTGGTTCTATCATGTCATCTGGAGCCACACAGATTAAGTCCAACTGCTTTGTATAGGATAGCCAGTCAGATACATGAAGGCATCTGTCATGTCTTCCAAGTCTATTCTTTAGCCTAATCATCTGCTTCTTTGAATATGTCATGTCATAGTTTATATGCATTTATTCAATTTAATCTCATTACCATTGGTTTGTTGTTGTGGACAATTGGTATATTAAAAAAATGCAGTCATTCAAAATTGTTGTTGCTTTTAGGTCTTATTATTTGCCAGTTATTTTGCTAGACAATGGTGAGCAAAGCATTATTTTCATGACACTTCTAGTTGAGTGGAGATCTTTATTTGTTGTAGTAGAAATTCATTCCTGCTCTGTGGGGAAAGTTTTACTAAATAATGCTTAAGATAACCTGTTCAGCAAATGTTATTTAGTATTCCTGGGGTAAAGCATTTTCTGGATTTATAAAGACATAGCCTCTGTTCTCCAGGAACAGCTCAGATATTCTGTGAGCCTGTGGTGCTTTGCCTACTTGTCAGGCTGATACAGAACCAAACTAATGTGTTATCCGTGACTTACACAGGAGTTTGCTCTCCATTGATGAAACCCAAGAAAGCTGAACTCTGTTGGTTCGTTTATTCCTCCATTGATCAAAATAAAAGGACGATGAGGAAGAATCTTTGTTTACTCCAGAGAATTCTGACCCTTCAAAACTGAATATTTCCTTTCTGACTACATCTGAAACACGAGGCATGTCCAAAGGATTAAGATTAGCCCAAAGCACAGGGAGACCAGAGAGTCACCTGCGTGGCATCTGTGCAATATTTACTTCCCACATTGCCCGCTCCTAAGTGGATATTCTATTATTTATGATTCATTCTTTATGATTAGCCTTGCCCACATCTGGTAATCTCGAGAATTCAGTTATTTCCAGCAAATCTCAGCTTGAATTGGTTTAATAAGGTAAATTTATTCTCTAAGGTTTAGAATTAAGCTACATAAGATGATTGAGAAATGTCTTGGGCAGAAACCTTAGAAGAGGAGTTGAGGAAAAGTGAGCTGGAAACTCCCAACATCAAGGTATTTTACATTTTGCCTACCACCTGCCCCATCTTGGAAGTTCTAGACTTTGAACTCCCTGCCCTGGGAGGCATCTGAGCTTGACAACTGGGTGGTTGCTAAGTAAAGTTTTTTTGATAGTCCAGGAAAAAAATGAATTTGGCATTGTGAATATCAAAAAACATTTAAGCATAAAAAGGTCTAAAAGTTTGTATTTGGGTCAATTTAAAAACATACACATATACAAAAACCTGAAGAAATGAACAATATACTGTAATTGAGTTATGGTAGAAAATCTATACAGTTTAGACACAAGTATTTACCTCTCTTTATTTTTTCTGATTAATTTATATAAAAGCAATGATCTCATATCATTGAGATAACATTTTTTTCATTAATTTGCTATTTTATGCAGAAGACAGGAATAACATGTCTGGTTTGTTTCAGAAATAATAATTTTATAAACCTGTCTCAGTTTTAAAATACAGCTGAACTTACCAGATTCCGCAAGAATGTAATAAGTACTGCATCATTTTTTTGTAGGCTTTACTAAGATTTTGAGGGCTCTAGGAAGGGTTGTAAGACATAGTTATCCATCATTTTATTTGTACTCTTTCCCCTTCTCTATTTTCTTTATCTTCTTCCAGATTCTTCCTTGGAGCTTCCAATACATTTTTCTGTTATGCAGAGCGACTTCTCTCTCTCTCTCTTTTTTTTTTTTTTTTTTGGTGATGGAGTCTAGCTCTGTAGCCCAGGCTGGAGTGCAGTGGTGCAATCTCAGCTCACTGCAACCTCTGTCTCTGGGGTCCCTGTTCGAGCAGTTCTTCTACCTCAGCCTCCCAAGTAGCTGGGATTACGGGCACAAGTCACCACACCCAGTTAATTTTTGTATTTTTTAGTAGAGATGGGGTTTCACCATGTTGGCCAATCTGGTCTTGAACTCCTGACCTTGTGATCCACCCTCCTTGGCCTCCCAAAGTGCTAGGATTACAGGCGTGAGCCACCATGCCCAGCCAACTTCTCTCTTTCTACAAAGTTTTATATCACTACCCAATGACAAGGCCCGTGAGACTTAGCTCATGCCCCAAGTGGGCTTATCAAAGCATTTTTCCCGCAAAAGCAACTCTTCTCATAAGCTGAATTCTAGCTGCTACAAAAAAATTATTTTATTGTCGCTATGATAAAACGTTAGCATTAGAAGGAAATACTAAATTGTTTCATATTTAATTCGTAACCCTCTTTGGACACCAGAAAAAAACTCTTAAATTTCAGATTGTTAAAAGCTTTTAGTTTGTGAATGTATTATGCATATTTTAAAGCTTACTTTTTAACCTAAGTTTTTGTACAAGAAACTGAGCAACATGATCAGTTTGAATACTTGTATGCCAATGACATTGAATAATGAGTTTCATCAGAAAAAAGTAATAGATTACATCATGAAGGAGCCAATATGTTGTTTTTTAATATGGTGAAAAACATAACACGATATCTACTCTCATAAATTTTTTTTTTTTTTTTTGAGACGGAGTTTCGCTCCTGTTACCCAGGCTGGAGTGCAATGGCGCGATCTCGGCTCACCGCAACCTCCGCCTCCTGGGTTCAGGCAATTCTCCTGCCTCAGCCTCCCGAGTAGCTGGGATTACAGGCATGCGCCACCGGGCCCAGCTAATTTTTTGTATTTTTAGTAGAGACGGGGTTTCACCATGTTGACCAGGATGGTCTCGATTTGTTGACCTCGTGATCCACCTGCCTCGGCCTCCCAAAGTGCTGGGATTACAGGCGTGAGCCACCGCGCCCGGCCAAATTTTTAAGTGTGCAAACAGTACACTATTGTCAACTAGCACAATGTTTACAGCAGATCTCTGGAACTTTTCCATACGGCATAACTGAAACTTTGTACCCATCCAACAGCAACTGCTCCTTTCTCTCTCCCTACAGCTTCTGGCAATCACCATTCTGTTTTCTTCTTCTATGAGTTTGACTACTTTAGACGCATCATATATGGAATCATGCAGTATTTGTCCTTCTGAGACTGGCTTGTTTTGCTTAGCTTGATGTCCTCAAGGTACATTCACGTTGTCATTTATGTCAGAATTTCCTTCTTTTTATTCGGTTGAATAATATTCCATTTGTATATACCACATTTTTAATACATTCATGCATAGATGGACACCTAGGTGTTATTCACCTTTTGATGGATATGTGTGGGTTGCTTCCATATCTTGGCTATTGTGAATACTGCTGTAATGAACATGGGCATGCAGATCTCTTGTTGGGTAGTGATTTTATTTCCTTTGAGTAAGTACCAACAAGCAGAATTGCTGGATCATGTGGTGATTCTATTTTAATTTTTTGAAGAATCTGCATATTGCTTTCTATACAGCTGTACCATTTTACATTCCCACCAGGTGCACAGAGGTTTCAGTTTCCCTATATTCTTCAACACTTGTTACTTTTTGTTTGTTTGTCTGTCTTACCTCTTCCTTGACGGCTACCCATTGCTGACATCCATCAGCTTGAATCAGGACTGTGTAAGTGCGTCATGCCCCCTGGCTTGGGCAGTGCATCACCCATACCACTATGAAAGGTGATCTCACATGAAGACTGTGTAAAATCATTTGGTATTTGCCATCTTCAGGCAAGCTCTTGATATTGTTGATGTCCTCATGAACACTGTTTGGCTATTAAAAGCTCATGAAGAGGGAGAAAGGAGAGATGAATGGTTGTAATGATGGAATGAGGCTCGGAAATAGTATCTCTCCTTATACAAATTATATTTAAGTCTTTATTTAAAAAGTTTCTCTGGACCTCTTAATCGAACATTTCTGTAGCTCTCCCAAAAAATAATTTAAGTTTGCAACCTCCACTTAATCACTACCTATCATTTCATAACCTCATGCAGTCTAACTTTTGTCCTAGATATTAATATGAAGAGCATGTTGCTTCCAAGAACAAAATGACCTCTTAATCAACAAGTCCTCTCTGAGCATTCATCTCTGATGACAGCTCTTTCCTGCAAGGCACCTCCTCCTAGCTTCCAAAGCACTATTCAACTTACAGTGGCACATTTTTATTGAGGCTTATGATGTGTTAGATACTTCCTGGGATGGGAAACCAGATAATAGCTGATAAATGATTGAAGAAACTACAGGTGTAAATCTGATAAGTAAGGACTAAATCAGTTGCTCTGAAGAAAAAATAATGTTCTTCTAGAGCAGCACTTTCCAATAGAAATAAAATAAAAGCCACATATAAAAGTAAAAGGAAATTAATCTTAACATATTTTATTTAACTCAATGTATTCAAAATTTTATTTCAACATACAGCTAATTTGCAAAATTATGAATGAGATACACTGTTTTTTATTACTAAGTTTTCAAAACCTGTGTGTGTATAATTATGTATATATACTATATAATACATATACAATATATTAAGTCTTCAAAATCTGTCTATATCTGTATGATGCTGTGTATTTTATACATAAAAGCCATCTAAATTTGGACTGGGTGCAGTTCAAATCCTTGAGAGCCCACGTGTCTGGAGGCCGTATTGAACAGTGACAATCTAGAGAGTAGAAATAGAACAAATAAAAAAGTGGCATGATCTTGGCTCACTGCAACCTCTGCTTCCTGAGTTCAAGTGATTCTCCTGCCTCAGCCTCTTAAGTAGCTGGGATTACAGGTGTGTGCCACCATACCTGACTAATTTTTGTATTTTCTGTAGAGATAGGGGAGTTGCCATGTTGGCCAGGCTGGTCTTGAACTCCTGACCTCAGGTGATTACCCACCTTGGCCTCCCAAAGTGTTGGGATTACAGGCATGAGACATTGTTAATAAACAGAGCTGTAGTAAACTTATTTTTTTTTATATTATACATCAGTGCTTTTTTATTTTTAAGTATTAGATTCTCAAACGAATTGTGTTGTCAGATTACATTTCAAAAAGGCTGTAGCAAATCACAGGCCAAATGGCCATATGCAGGAATCCTCTTTATATACACACTAATCATTAAAGATTACTGTTCAATTTTTGCCACTCTGATTCGAACATAGTGGTATGTCATATTGCTGTATTTTCCTTTCAGATGTGGTGAGAGGGGCATCTTTTCATGTTTTTGGAAATTTATTTATGTCAGTCAACTCATGCAAAAAAGAAAATCATCTGAGATTGATTAAAAATATAAATAAAAAATAATGAAAATATTCAAAGAAATTTCAGAGAAAGTTTGTTTCACCATATGTGAGGGAAGGCATTCTCAACTATAAATAAAGATGGATAAATTTGACTATATTAAAACTTTGCTTTTTTTAGCTTTGATTGAGCAAACGATACTATAAACAAAGTTAAGACAAACGGTGGACTGGCAAAAATATCTACAAAACATAAAATAGACATTATGAATTGATGTACAAGTCAAGCTATCCTACATAAAAGCAGGCAAAGTCCTATTAGCAGTATAATTCTCCAGGTTACTTCTCAGGACCAATCTTTTCCAGAGAATTTGTTCAGACAGAGCTTACTTCAACTTGGCGTCTATAGGTCAACTGCTCTGGAATTCAGAGGCCACATCTCTGTAACATAATGGAAGTTAGAAATACATTTTGTCTTCATAGACCCAAGAATAATTTCCTTGTATTATGTGGACTGCCATTCATATACCTAACTTTTCTTGGCCTGCATCATTCATCTGATTGCGCCCAATAGATTGGATTAGGCAATTTCTAAACTTTATAAACCCATTTTATTGTGTGTGTAGTTCCCCCCATAATGCCAGCCACCAGGTAGAACCCCCGAGTTACCACCAGTCTGTGCACTTTATTTTGATATCTTAAAAGCATTAAAAAAATCTCATTTCACACAGAACATTAACCAGATATATTGCAATACAGTGATGCCAGATGGGTTAACGTTTCTTTTCTACTCAATGCTCCATGGTGAAAACAATAGTATTTCTTTATCCTTGTTTGTACTGACTGGATGCCATAAATTATGGCTCTGCTTCAAAGCTGGTGAGTTATAAAGTTATAATCTGTTCACACACAAATAAAATGTCTTTCTGTACTTGGCCTTTGGACATAACTTCAGTGGGGGGAGAATTTACGAGATATCAGATCCATGAGCTGCATCAGGTGTGCCAGAAGTTATGTCGACATGGCACATAAACTTCGATTCAAATCCAAGTTTAAGGTTTTAATAGGCTAATTAAGCACAAACACTGGGGCCTGGTTTTCCTTTCCCATTGAATTAATTGCTTTTGCATAGGAATCTATTTATTTTAAATTTAACTGTAGAGAGGGAAAAGCCTCAGGGACAAGTGCTCACTAGGACAGGAGAGAGCAGATCAGTTCTTTTGTAGTTGCTGCTGTTAAAGTCCAGACGAAAAGATGCCTAGTGACGTGGGGCTCTGAAAATGCCTTCAGACAATTTTTTAGAGCCTGAAAAAAACAGAAATCTGATACAACTAATTAGCTATTAAAACAATTGAATGGATTTCATTGAACTTTTACCAAATTGTGGAAACTGTTAGCTTTGAAGATTTTTTTTCAGTAGCATAGGTTCAAACTTAAATTCCTTAAAAACAGGCAATGCAGATTTAAAAAGACAGGTGATCTTTTTAAATCTTTTAGACAGGCGATCTAAAAAAGAGGCGATGCTCTCTTTACATCATGTATTTTATGTTCAGGTCATGAGATCACATGAATTGTTCATGGATGGTCTCATGACCCATGGCTTACAAGAATTTAGTGTACTGTGTAGTTAATGGTTGACTGCCTTTGCGGTCGGCGTTTTTATGGTCTTGACAAAAGCATAGGTTTGTCTGTGAGGCAGTTGTGGGAAGGTTGTAAAGTGACCTCAAGTGACTACTGAGTCGTCTGTTGACGTCAATAACATTTTATAGTTTGGTGTTTGGTGTATTTTTAGATTCTAAAGTCATGGCTGATATATTTAATAGCATCAGTCTTTGACTCATGGATTTATTGTTTAACTCTCATCATTTGTTTTTAACAGAGAAACAGCTCTAGAGTGGCAAAACTCCTCCCCTTTTTCAAGTGCATTTTTACCCATAAAAGAGGCCATTAATGGATTGGGGACAAAGCGCAGGACCTGGAGTACTACTGTGCAAATGCAATTTGTTAGCTGTGTGACACTGAGGAGGAGACTTAGGATCTCTAGGCATCACTTTTCTCCTCTGTGAAATGCAGAGAGTAATACCCACATCATTTGAAATGCTTTCAGTGTTAGGAAGCCTAGTCTTGGAAAACCCAGTTCCAAATGGGTTTAAACAATGCGTAAGTTTATTATCTCATGTAATTAATTGGAAACACACAAATAGCATGGGTTTCTGGTGCCAGAATAATCACTGGCTCAAATGTCATTGATGACACAGGATATTTCCATGTCTTCCTCTGCCAGATGTCATCTCCAGCTGCTTCCCCTGGGAATAGAGATTGCTTTTCAGTTAATTTCCAACCTTCCACTATAAATCCTTTCCTTCTTTCACTGGGTTAACTGAGGTCATGTTTGAACTCTTCATCCTACCCCAAACACGACCAAATGAATTCATTGCTCCTATTGACATATCATCTGAGAATGGAACACATAAAAGTTCAGTGCCCACAGTGCTTTCCACAGCAGTTTATAGAGTAGTTGTGAGGACGAATTTAGATGCACAACATGTGGCAAATATAGGGCATTCTCTTAATGGTAATCACTGCTAATTCTATTATTATTGCCATTGGGTGAGTGTCGGCTCACTCACTGATGCACTGGGCTCTATACTTTACCCTGTTTGACCTGAGCATCGTGGTAAAGGAGAGAAGCTCACAAATTTACTTCCTATTTGAGTCACTGAATTTTGTACAGAGCAAACAATCTTTAAAAAGTCTGTGTCACACATTTTCTTTATTCAGTCTATCAGTGATGGGCATTTGGGTTGGTTCCAAGTCTCTGCTACTGTAAACAGTGCCACAGTAAACATACGTGTGTACATGTCTTCATAATAGAATGATTTATAATCCTTTGGGTATATAACCAGTAATGGAATTGCTGGCACAAATGGCATTTCTATTTCTAGATCCTTAAAAATACACTGGAGATTAACAGAACATTAGACACTGCAGAAGAATAGAGGAATGAATCGGAAGATACAGCTATAAAAACTATCCAAAACAAATAAAAATTTTTGATGGAGCTTATAACACGTGTGAAAGTGAAATGTATGACATCAAAAGTATGATTGATGAGAAAAGGAAAATAAAATCATCCTGTTGTAAAATTAAAATAATAAAAAAAAGTCTATGTCCTAGCTACAGTGAGAAACCCCATGAGACATCTTGCATATTTTGCCCCTGTTTACAAGGAAACCCAAGTAAGAGGCCACGAATAAGTCAGGACAAACCCATCATCACTGCAGAAAAAATAGTTCAGATAATTAATTTTAAAAAACTTTATAAGAAATATCACCAACTAAAGAACATAACTTTTAAAAAGTGAATTCCTGACTGATGTAGATGAGTAAATAAGTCAATTTTAAGACTTAAATTCAGTAAGTGAATTTTAAGAATGCATACTCAGGTGCCAAGTAAGTATTGTTTTCTCCATGTGGAAGTACTACTAAACCATGTGCTTGGATTAGACTTAATATTAAAAAGTTTTTTTCCCCCTCAAGTTATCAGACTCCGAAGAAAGCATAGAATTTCAAGTGTTGACCAAATTCTTCCAAATGATATTAAAATTGTTAGACCAAGCCAGGTATGTTTGAGCATGTAAATAATTCACACGAATCCATTCTTCTTCGAAAGGGAACATTCTGTAATGAACAGATCCAAGTGTCCAAACTGTTCTTGGAAAAAAACAATGTAACAAGAGTCAGGATTATGGAACCTATGACACTGTCAAACAGGACAACTTGAAGAGAATCTAATGAAGGGAGTACTAACGAAGTTATGGGCAGGAGGGAGCGAAACCAGAAGAGATGGTACAGTGCAGTAGTCTAGAGCCAGTGAAGGCCAGAGCAAAGGAGCTACCTCCCCTAGGTCTGCAGGCCTATCTACCTCCAGCTTGTACCCAGGTTCCTCATTGGCTGAGCTCATCTGAAGCCAGAGGACAGAGGGTGATAAAGCCTGTGGATCCAGCCATGCGGGGAAGCCTCTGTGGCTCAGAGCAGGGTGCCGGGTGGGCTTCAGATCTTGCAGAAGCCAACGGAGTTTTTAGCACATAGCCTTTTCCAAGAGGAGTTCTATTTCATTCATATACCTAGGAAGATCCCATGACCATTTAGTTAAACTGTGGAACTTAAAGAACACGAAGCAGTTGTGGGGACCAGTTAGGAAGCTTAGATCTGCTGTCTTTTCTGACTTCATATTGACTTGGGACTTGGTTCAAACTTCATAAGACACAGTGAGTATAAAGTTTCCAGGACTGATTCTGAATGAAAGTGTTTCCCTGGAGACTTCCTGACCAAGGATGTTATGAATTTGGGATTATGTTCAATCTTAAAGGTTTCATTCAAGGTTATAGATGAACAGATTCTCAAGACCCCTGTAAGTCCCTGGAACTTCAGGTATGGAATATGACATTAACTGGTAGGCTATTTTGCTTTTTCCATGGATATAATTTTTTTCCAAAATTTGGTTATTGTTTTGGTTTTGTACAGTTATATGTCACACATTATGTTGTTTTTTTTCCATATTGACTAAGTTTGCCCACTTAAGTAGTTGCATCAATATGGGTTGATGCCATCACTTTTCTAGGTGGATGATGATGAAGTGGCTTAAAAATCATAGACCTCAGTTGGCAAACCATAGTTCTGATGACTCAATCCGTCTCAGGTTGACTATGGACTTCATCGTTTCCTTCAATATAATAGAAACCACACTAACTCCCTAAAATCAACTTTCTTTACCTCTAGTGTGGTTAATTGTCTTAATCGTCTGCTCCTTCAACTTATCTCTGCAGCCAAAGCAATGTGGTGGTTGGATGTGGGAGACAATAGGTTTAAGTTTGATGCAGATAATTCATTACATCAGTCATTTGCATTGACTTAGTTATGCAGATTGGCAATTCACTCTCCGTCTCTCTCCTTCCCTCCATTCTTAACTTCCTTCCCTCCCCCACTCTTTCATTGCATTGGACTCTACTGACATAATTTGTAGATCAAGTGTTTAGGTGCTGCTGGCAGGATAAGAGAGGAGGTACAAGAGAAAAAAATGTGTATGGGCAAAAACACTCAACAACTTCCAAACAAAACCCAAAAAACTTGATGTGTTTGCAAGTTTGCTGAGCTATAAATCTCTGTGAGTTATAGAAAAAAATACATGTGGCTGATTCACCGAGTATCAAGAGGATGTCTCAGAGCTCTTCACATACCAGATAAGAAAGTCCTTCCCTGGCATTCACAGCACCACTTTCAAGAATGTATGGGGTCTTCTAGAACTCTGAATATTTCTGGCATAACCCTCATCTCTCCTTTTCTGCAATACTCACTGCCTTAGCATCACCTTCTGCCTTGAAGCCAGTAGGATGAATTTCACCATGAGCTTCTCCTTTGGCCTGGTCTGGCTTGTGCCTACATGAAGCCCTGAGACCTCCCCAGGCACCAGCATTCTGATCCTCACACAAAGGCATAGCATTGGGACATTCCTGATTTCTTTTCTACATGTTACATTGGGGAAAATATATTTTATGCTTCTACTTGTTTGTTTGCATATTTCCTTCCACAGAATGTGAACTCTATGAAGTTTGAGAATGCGATTGTTTTGCTCACTGTAATAGTCCCAGTGCCTAGCTCAGAGCCTGGCATGCAATAGAGCTCAAAATATCTTTGTTGAATGAACACACCAGAATATACATGTGTGTGTGTTTGTGTGTTTATCTGTACCATACCCTGTGAGGACTATTTTTCAAAGTTGTCATCTTAAGAAGTTATATACTTACTCCAATGGTGGCACTTTAACAAATATTTACGTTAGAAAATTAAAATGTCAAGTGTCCAATAACATTTGGTTTTAATTATGTCAGGCCAATTCTAATTTTATGCATCAATATCTCCCCAACTAAGATTTGAAGAGATTGAAGACTATTCAGTGATAACTCAGCATACCCCCAATTCCATTCCATGTCACTCTGTGAAGAATTAGTTTAGGCATGTGACAGGGAGAACCATGGGGTGGAATCCAAAGAGGTCTCCTTCCTCTGGCCCTACAATTTGATTTGTTTGACCTTGGGTACCTCATTTAGCTCCTGGGCCAGATATAGAAGAAATAAATAATGTTTGTTTCTGGCAATGTTGTGAATTTCTTTGATAATCACAAGGAAAAGCTTCCATGTAAAAATAGGGTACAGTAATTTTCTTCTTAATAATCTGACGTGGCCAGCCTCTTGTGAAATAGGTGGGTAGACAGTTATCAGCTTAAAACAATCTTCCTGAATTATTTTCACTTTTTTCATTTAAAAATTACACAGCCATTTCCAAGACCCAAAATAATAAAGGTTTAACACTGTTACCACTGAAAGAAGCTCTAGGCCTGGAGGTTGAAGGAAGCGTAGAATGCCTAGTAACCTTATTTTATAGGTGGAAAGACGAGAAAAGTTACTTTGTAGTTGTAATTACTTCTTTATTTACTTTAAGAGAGCCTGGATCTTCCTGTGTCATATCCGATTGCTAGTACATACAGGTTAATCCCTGATTAACCCAGCACTGACTTCCCAGTACAAATAATGCTGCCCATTGTTAAATAATCAGACATATGCAGTAATCTTTCACAGAGTCCAGCAAATTGTATATTTATCAAAACTGACTGGGTAAAAGACAATTTCAATTGATTATTTAATTTCCCTTAACTTTAGTCTTCCTATCAGAGAAATGACTTACACAGTACTTTTCATATCTGGTTGTGTATGTACCCATACATACACACACACCAATCCAATAGCTTTTTAAGAAGTAAATAATAGCAATGAGAAAAAACACAGCTTTTATATGATAAAAATACAAATAGCTATTATTTAGCCACTGCTTACCACGTGAACCTCTGTGATAAGCATTTTACCCATTATTTCACTTAAACCCCTCAATAAATATATGAAGCATGTATGATTGTTGCCATCCCGAGTTTCCCAGTGAAGAAATAGTCTTAGAGAAGTTAATTAACTTACACAAGGTCACAGAGCTCATAAGTGGCAGAAGAGTATGGCTCCAGATCTTTTATAGATCTTTTATGTGGTGAGCACATACTAAGAAATATACCATACAAAATAATAGCTTGTATACAATAATTAAAGGACAAAATCTGTCGTCGCATTTATACTGAGCCGGATTTTCTCAGGGCCTTGGTTGCCAGTGTTCAGTATACTTAGCTGACAGCCAAGACCAGTCCTGCCATGCCCTGGATCGGGGTAGGCTGACAAGCCAGACGCATTAGGTAGCCTTCAGGCCATTGCTGCTCTTTCTCACCTATTGCCCAGAGACGTGCACAGACAATTGGGACTGACTAGCCCTGGACTAGAATCCCCAGAAGGTGTGTGACCAGAAGAACCATAGAATTGTCTGCTCAGTCTAATGGTCTTTTATCCCAGGGGAGCCCAGGCTGCACTTTGCTCCTGAAATGACTCTCTGGAAAGGTCTTCTGCCATTAGCTATAATGGCTGCAGGCAGCTTAAAGGGCAAGTCATCCATTTATAATCCTAAACTCAGATGTCAAAGATGATAGGGAAGAGTGTGAGCTGTGTGGTTTAAATGATTCTAAATTATACTCCCCAGAACTCTTGTGACTGTCAGGCTCTGAACCTCCCATTCCTGCCTCAACTCTGCCCTGTAAATGATACCCACTTTGGGATTCTATGTGAGATTTCACATGCATAACATGTTCCCTAGTAAAATACATTTGTTGTCATTAGTGTGGCATGGAGGCAGATTCATTATTCCATTAGGGAGAAAATGTACTCTCAAATCCAAAGGATGGATTTATTGTTACATTCTGTCAAAGTTTCTTAAAAGAGTCAGATGAAGCATACAATTATTAAGATATTAAAAGATGGCAGTTTGCAGCTGACAGGTCTTTATTTTATGTTTTTTTTTCTTGTTAGGATAGTAAAGATAAGATTTGAAAACGAGGCATTTAGCATTATTTTTAAAATTAGTTTTTAGAGGAAAGGAAACCTTTTATAACTTGTCGTAAATGAAAAAAATTTAGCTCTTATTCCAGAAAAAAGAATAATATGTGGAAAATCCCCAATTAAAAGGCCACTTTCAACTGAAACTGAAAGAATATAAACAAGTTCAGAATGTAAAACCAGAGAAGGAAAAACAAGCATTCTTCAAGCTGAAATACAGTGCGGTTCTTTTCTAATGAACTTATTTGTCATTATTATTTGATCATCTGTGCAAGAATCAAAACTAAATATTGCTTGAGAACTTTGGAGAGAATGAATTTAGCCTTACAAGGAGGGAATCCTCTCTTTTTTTTTTGATATGATTTAGGGGTAAGTTTTATTATTGAAAGAAATATTCCACTAACATTTACATGAAGTTTTCTTCATCATGGGTCTTAATGGTGGGGACTACAATACTGGCTTTGGCAAGTTTCTCTGTAATTTGCTGGTAGAGATTAATTCATTTTTCTGGGATCACAAAAGACCTGGGGAGATGATTTACTGTACTTAAAAGGCAATTTGTTATCTTACTGTTGTCCCAGTGACCAAAGAAGTATTTTCCTGGGTTCTCTTGTGAGGAAAATGGGGTTTGGAAATTTGCTTGCATACTGGGATAACTCTGGCATCAGAATTATTTACTGACACTTGGACCTTTATACCCCTTTAAGCTCTCTGTTGTATTGCTGTACCTGGAAGCTTGAGAATTATGTTTCTTGGACTCACTTGCTTAGCAGAGTTTCAAATTGGCAGAGCTATACCAACGAGATGCTCTCACATGGGATTGGGAGGCAGAGGAGTGGAAGACCTTTTCTTTTTTGTTCCCTGGTGCTAAGATTTGGTTGCTTGCCCCTCCAAACCACATGCTGCAATTTGATCTAGTGTTGGAGGTGGGGCCTAATGGGTGATGTTGGGGTCATGGGGCAAATCTCTCGTGAATAGATGAATGCCCTCCCTGGGGTTGGGGTGAAGGGGAGGAAGAGGTGAATGTTAACAATGACTTGGCATTTACTTCTGTTTTCTCTCTTGCTTCCTCTCTCACCATGTGATCTCCGCATACCTTGGCTCCCCTTTGCCTTTACCGTGAGTGGAAGCAGGCTGAGGCCCTCACCAGATGCAGCTGCTCAGTGTTGAACTTTCCAGCCATCAGAACCATGAGCCAAATAAACCCCTATTCTTTATAAATTACCCAGTCTCAGGTATTCCTTTATAGCAACACAAAACAGGTTGGAAATGGTGGTGAGCAATTGAGTAGGCTTCCCAGATATGAATGGTTGCCATTTCACCCATTTTGGAACTGCAAGAAGCTGAGATGTTGGCAGTAGCTACTTGTATAGTCCTGATTTTGGGTGGCAGCAGCTTTCTCTTTGAGGTACAAATTCAAATGTAAGGAGTCATGCTTATAAAATTCCCAAAATTTTGTGCTTATAAGCAACAATTATGTGCTTATAAAATTCCAGTTGAGTTTCCTCCTGGTTGAAATAGTATGATTTCTATTTTCTGGACGAATCTTGATTGATACAGGGGATTTTCTCCACATTTATGCTTTTCCAGTGAAGAAGGTATTTATTCGTGATTAGTGGAGCTCACTACGCTTTGGAAAAGAAATTTTCTATAGGTCCCAGCTCTAGCAAGACAAGTCAATTAAGGAAACATCTCCTGTACTCCATAAATATATGCACTTACTATGTATCCACAAAAATTAAAAATAAAAAAGGAAAAATGAAAAAAAGTCAATTGAGATAATATAAATTTTAATCAAAATGACACATAGTTAATGAAATCCCTTTCCAGGTAAATTTCTAGTACAATTTGTGTCTGTATTTTAAAGAGCTAATTAGGCTATAAATACAAATGAAGCTGTAAAATGTGTATTTCGTAACTAAGAAAGAGAGTTTATTTTGCTGCGTTAAACTGGCAGTTCCCCTTTCAATTGTGTGGTTATGATTAACAACAAACAGGAAGAATTGAATGCTAGGGCCGTCACTAGTTAGTAATCAATGTCCGTCTGAACTTGACTCAATGTTAAGATGATATTATTTATCCTCATTCATTGTTCATGCCTTCAGGGTAGAGAGTGCAGGGCTGGCAGGCATGAGGGATTCCTGAAGCTTTCTCGGGGATAATAGGGGGGCTTTCTCCAGAGGGGCGCTGGTCATAGAAATTTTCCCCACCCATTGTGCCAGCCTGCCCTGAGCACTCCAGAGATGTATCCTCCCAGGTGAGTTGTCTTCCTCAACCTTTTGACTTTGGTTCATGATGTGTCTCTCGAAAACTGTTGATAGCTACCATTGTTGTGGACAAAGTAACATTTTAATAAACATTTTTGTAGCACTTTCTATGTGCCAGGCCCTCTTCTAAGGGTTTTTATGTGTTAATGCATTTAGCATAAGATAACACAACTCAGAATGAAATTCAATACTTTAGATATATTTAAAACAACTAAATGTATTGTATTTTATTGTACTAAAGCCAGACTGGTCTCATTGCTTATTGCCGAAAATGGGAGGGCCTTGTTTCTTTCTCCCTAGAGGAAATAGTAGACAGGGTAATGGGGTGTGGCCCAGCTGAGCTATTTAAGTGATTTTCCGTTTCTGCATCGTAACTTCCAATTGAGTTTCTGTGTAGTAGGAGAGAGAGATGGACTAAGGAAGTAGTGAGTACCTGTTATCACTAGGAGTGTCATTTATATAAATGTGGATATCCCCAGAGAATCACTAGTATAGATTATCTTATATGTTTCTTTCAACTCTGAAAAACTATGAATACATAAGGTGTGGTTGACAGAGGGGGAATGACCTCACTCAGAGGCCAGAAACCCGAGATGCCACTGCATCTCAGAGGTGCCTGGTATAAGTCACGTATCTCCCTGGTTGTAGTGACCTCATGTGTAAAGTACTTTTTACATGAGGGGACTGGACAGATAATTTCTGAGGTTTATTTTGGTTCAGGATCAATAGGTCTGTGATATCATAAACATTTTATTGTATTAAATACGTCTGAAGTCTCAAATTTCATTCTTTGTTTTGTTATCTTATGCTAAATTCATTAATATATATATAAAGTGCTTAGAAGAGGGTCTGAAACATAGGAGGTATTACAAATATGTTTACTAAATAGTCTCTGTCCTCATCCAGGCAAGTCAAATGATGAACTCCATCTCATTTCCATGTTGCCCAAATGATACTCGGGTAATTTCCAGTCTTTTGGTTAAAGGAGCCTCTCTATCAGAAGGGAATACCTAGGCATGTGCCATGGATGAGGCACCAGTGACCCTGGGTGCCATCATGGCGTTAGGAGATTATGAACTTTTAATATGTTAATTTATCTGTGAATATATGGTAATCATTATGTCTATCATCTGTTGATTTCTTTTCTGTTGTGTTGTAGTCATTGATTCCTCTCTTCCTATTTTTCTTACCTACAACCTCACCTTTCAGCTGATCTTCTGAATTATCTTCTCTTAGCACAGAAATATACTACTGATGACTGCTGTTGGGACAGTCTGTTTAGAGCAACACTGTCCAACAGAAACATAATGTGAGTCACATACATAATTTCAAATTTTTAGTATCTACCTTACAAGAATATAAAAATATCAGTGAAATTTTTTAAACAGTACAGTTTATTTAACCTGCCATATCCCAAATATTAGTATTTCAACATGTAATTTCTTAAAATGAACAAACCAATAAAAGATATATTTATAATTTTACATCTCCCCCGCTTTTGGAACCAAGTCTTTGAAATCTGATGTGTATTTTACACTCACAGCACACCTGATTTGGACTACACAAATCAGGCACTCAGTAGCACTTGTAGCTAGTAACCTCTATATTGGATAGTGTAGCTATAGAACATTTTTTCTACCCTTCCATATCTGATGAAAAAGTGATGATAAAATTTCCCCATTAACAACCTTTTGCCATGCATTAGCTTTGTTGCTTTTCAGGTCTTATCCCTAGTCAAATGAATCTGCTTTCTTGCTCATTAAAATGACTTTTTTTCTTTTCTGCTTTTAACCCTTTCACAAAGCCCTCAACTGCCAACTCTTCAGCTTTACCTGGTTCAAGATCTCAGCACATTTCCTCAGGAATCCTTCATTGGATCTTGCTCTATGCTTTCCTTTGTACTGAGGTTGGTGACCAGGTTATCAGCTGATCCTCACATGTGGATTCGATACTCAGTCCTTATCACTTTTTTGTGTATGGACATTCATCTCTTCAACCAGAACCTTTGATTCATTTATGGCTTTTCTTTACAAGAGCTCAAATAGAGTGCTTATTGATTGGCTGATCAAGATTTGGTATGCTAAATTTCTATAGAAGCATAAGTAAAGTGAACTACTAAACTGTATTTCTTAACCTGTTTCATTTTACTGTTTCATTCATTTATTTATCAACCAAATTTAATTTAACACTTAATAGAAACCAAAGACTTGCTAGGCAATAGCAATACAGTAGTCGCCATACCTCATGGACATATTTCTTTCAATGTCAACACATAGCCTTCTGTGAGCTTGAAATTTATTTCACCGTGTTATTTCCTTGCTTTTTAGAAGTATAAAACTGGAAAGGACACTAGAGACCATGTAGTGATCAGACCCTGAATCTTATACATGTGAAAACTGAAGTTCAGAGAAGTTATGTGATTTATCAGTGGTTGTAGAGCTTTCTGGTGGTGGAGCTGGCATTAGAAATCAGGTCTTCTCACTTCTCAAAAGAAGATATTTATTTGGCAAACAAACATATGAAGAAAAGCTCATCACTGGTTGTTAGAAAAATGCAAATCAAAACCCCGTGAGATACTATCTCATGCCAGTTAGAATGGCAATTATTAAAAAGTCAGAAAACAACAGATGCTGGAGAGGATGTGGAGAAACAGGAATGCTTTTACACCATTGGTTGGAGTGTAAAATAGTTCAACCGTTGTGGAAGACAGTGTGGCAATTCCTTAAGAATCTAGAACTAGAAATGCCATTTGACCCAGCAATCTTATTACTGGGTATATACCCAAAGGATTACAAATCATTCTACTGTAAAGACACATGCACACCTACGTTTATTGCAGCACGGTTCACAATAGCAAAGACTTGTAACCAACCCAAATGCCCATCAGTGACAGACTGGATAAAGAAATGTGGCACATATACACCATGGAATACTACTGTGCAGCCATAAAAAGATGAGTTCATGTTCTTTGCAGGGAGATGGATGAAGCTGGAAACCATCATTCTCAGCAAACTGACACAAACAACAGAAAACCAAACACCGCATGTTCTCACTCAGAAGTGGGAGTTGAAAATGAGAACACATGGACACGGGGAGGGGTACATCATGCACTGGGGCCTGTCGGGGAGTGGGAGCAAAGGGAAGGAGAGGATTAGGACAAATACCTAATGCATATGGGGCTTGAAACCTGGATTATGGGTTGATAGGTACATGGCACATGTATACACACATAACAAACCAGCACATTCTGCACATGTATCCCAGAACTTAAAGTAAAAATAAAAATAAATAATAAATAAATAAACAAATCCTCACCCCCACCCCCTCAAAAAATTAAGAAATCAGTTCTTAATTTTTCTCTGGTGCAGATTGCTTTCCCTGTATCGTTATCACTGGAACAATTACACAAATTTACAAATCTTGCGTAACAAACTTAGATTTTTTTTTTTTTTTTTTTTTTTGAGACGGAGTTTCGCTCTTGCTGCCCAGGCTGGAGTGCAATGGCGCGATCTCGGCTCACCGCAACCTCCGCCTCCTGGGTTCAGGCAATTCTCCTGCCTCAGCCTCCCAAGTAGCTGGGATTACAGGCATGCACCACCGTGCCCAGCTAATTTTTTGTATCTTTAGTAGAGACGGGGTTTCACCATTTTGACCAGGATGGTCTCGATCTCATGACCTCGTGATCCACCCGCCTCGGCCTCCCAACAAACTTAGATTTTATGACAACACAGCTAATATTGTTACATATTGTGGCTGATTTTCCACTTGAAAAATTTCTTTTGTCTTAAGGATTTTTCCTTCTATTTACTGTGGCAGATTTTCAAACGTGTTGCAATTTTCACATGTAAATCTTAATTTGTAGATTAGAGGCAGCTAGAAGGAATACTGTGGGTCAAGATGGCCGGGGGAGACCTATGTTAATTCGATCTAAATAATTATAAGCTGGCTTGGCTGAGAGTACACTGAAGTTTATACACTGAACTAAACTATATTATTGGTGCAGTTAATCAGAAATCAAGCAGCCACAGGAGGCCTAAGGTAAAGACCATCCAAGAGCACAGTAACACTAGGGAACACCTCCGGTGGTTGCAGAGCAGGGAATACTGCTCTGGTCCCACGAATGCCTTCTCAACATGGAGACTGCATGAAGGCCTCGTAAAGAGGGCTTGTGCAAAGATCTCTGAGAAGGGAGGTGACCTCTGCTCACAAGATCTGGAAGGGTCTTTGCAGATGGGAGCTGGCAAGGAGGAAAAAAGCCTTGCAGGGCAGAGATCACAGAACCCCTCAGGCTCTGCCTAGGTTCTTGGAATATGGAGTGATTTTAATTGCTCTATGTCCTCAATGCTTGGAAGATAAAGGCCCCTTGATGCATGGCGTGTGGTCAGACCCCGTTGCTCCTCTTCCGCTATACTTCTGATGCAGGTGCACCCTGATAACCATCAGTGATAAACTCAGAGTACTAGTTTAAGCATGTCTTAGAAGGATCTCAAGTGCTGTTAAATGTGCAGAGCACTAGTTTAGCATGTCTTAGAAGGATCTCAAGTACTCTCCACAGGCTCTCTTACCCCTTCGCTCTCCCCTTCCACGCCCATAACATCAATGAGATTATGTAAAAAATACAAGTGTTTGGAGCCCAGAGCTCAGGGCCAACGTGATTCCCATGCTTGTGTTTCCCCTGGACCCATGCTGTAAATTCTACTCTTGTGTCTGTCTTTATTTCCTTTTCTCAGTCCCTCGTCACCGCCAGGACTAAGGGCACCCACGTACCAGGTCGGGGCTTGTACCCAACAGAGGACAACATGTTCCCAAAAGTTAATTACAAATTTCATTTTTTCCCCCATAGCATTCTGCTTCAGGATTCTGACTCATCATCAGTCAGAAACACATTAGGTGTGCCTGTCACCAACATGAATGTCTGCAAGGAAATTTGATTCATGCCATGTTTAAAGATAAATTTCAGTTAAGCTTAGAGCTACAGCTCAGATAATAAAAATCCAATTTCACAATATTGTCTTTTGTCTTAACAAGTGACAGAGTAAACAGAATTTGTAATGTTGACAGATTTAAGTAGTAGATACAATATCCTTTAATTAGTAACTGAATCTGTATATACAGTGATAATATTTCTTACATTGCATATATATATTTAACTTTTTTCTACTTTGAGCATTTTGTAAAAGTGTTTTCCTCAAGGTACTATTTTTAAAGCTATTGTAGAATATTATCTGCATAAAATATATTTACTAAATTATTTAAAGTTACATATGTTTAAGGTGTAGTTTTCATGTTACTGCCTTCAAATAACCTCAGCTGCTTATTCTTGAGCCACAGCTGTATTTGCATTTTAAATAAATCTTTCAGATAATTTTTATGCACATAAAATTTTGAGAACCTCTGAATTGGAGGGAGAGAAGAATCTAAGTTGAAAAATTTCTGTCTCTCAAGATGCGGTAATGTTTTCATTGCCTGCTGTTTTTCCATGTTATATTAATAGAAGTAAAGTCAATTGCTATCTATTAAGTTGATAACATGACTGGATATTCTGAAGATTCTAAATGAATCATTTGCTCAGTTAAATGAATGTATTAATTTAGTTTATCTAAAGTTTTACCAATTAAATAATCAACAATCATTTTCTGAATAGTTCCTGAAGCAGGACTCTGCCGAAAATCACCAAACAGATACATAACAGAGCTGAAAATAACCAGACATTGTGTTTACTGTGTTACTCTGTGCTGTGTGCAGCTCCTTGCTGGATTGTACATTTCCTGATGTTTAGTCACCAAAACTTACTCATTTTTGTGTCCTCAGCTCCCAGGACTATGCTTGGCAAGTAAAATTGTCACCTATTAGATATATCTGTATTTGAATTGATGAATGAGCCACTGGGATATGTTCCAAGATATAGGATAGCTTCATCAAATGGCTGAATTATAAAGCCAGAGTGTTTACAGAGACCATAGTAACACTAGGGAAATGTTAAGGAAGGAACTACAGCCTGGCTTCATGTTATGCTGATTATTTTAATTGAACACAGTTGACCCTTGGACAACATAGGCTTGAACTGCATGGATCCACTTATATGAGGGTTTTTTCAACTGAACACAGTTTGAAAACAGTATTTGTGGATGTGAGATCAGAGTATACAGTGACGGACTTTTGTATAAACAGGACCGACTGCGGGACTTGAGTATGTGTGGATTTTGGTGTGCTGGGGGTTCAGTGAGGTAGTGGGGATTGGGCTGTAGGGGGTGGGGTGTGTGTATGCGTGTCCTGAAACCAATGCCTGCTATATAGCAAGTGAAAATATACTTAATATTTCACTGCAGGTAAAATACACTTAATAAATTTTATGACACTTTCCCACATACTATTGGCTAATGACTGGTGCCAGAATATAAAAGCTCAGCCCTCTTTCCTTGAGTAGGAAAAACTGTGGAGTGTAATTTACATTTCAGAATTCCCCTGCAGGATGAGGCTGAAACTACCCTGGGAGACTTTGAGTAAAGTGACACCTTGCTTGGCTCCTTCCTGCTCTTGGCTGCTTCCCCTGCTCCTCTACCAGCCTCTGCTGGGAGCATTTCCTCAATCAATTATTTGCATATAAATCCTTGCTCTATTCCAGGGTCTGTTTTGGGGGAATCCAACCTAAGGTACTTTGTTTTTTATGCCCTGTAAACCCTTAGGTTCAGGTTTTTATGCCTCTCCTACTCTTTTAATATCTATAAACATCTTCCTAGTCAAAATCACACCACAGGCACAAACACCTAATTTACCATATTCAGTATTTTTTCAACGATGTCATTAATTCATTAATGGCTGTTGGGTTCTGTGTTTAATAATTATTTATTTTTAAGAGACAGGGCCTCAACCTGTTAGCCAGGCAAGAGTGCAGTGACAATCATAGCTCTCTGCAGCCTTAAACTCGTGGGTTCAGGCAACCTCTTGGCTCAGCCTCCCAAGTGCCTGAGATTGCAGAGGTACACCACAACACTTGGCTAACAGTTTTGGATTGTTGAATATCTATGTTGTTGCAGAACCAGTCGTAGTGGCTTATGTCTATATTCCCAGTTACTTGGGAGGCTGAGGCTGGAGGATCACTCGAGCCCAGTTCAAATCCAGCTGGGCAACAGAGCAAGACATTGTCTCTTAAAAAAAATTAGGTTGTATGTTGTTGCTTTAATTTTATAAATAATCATATGATAAATAACTCAACCTTTTATTACTCTAGGATACATTCACAAAATATACATGAACTTTTTCCCTTATTCATTTATTAAAATGGACAAAATTGTATATAATATGCTTTGTGAAATGGCCAAATCATGCTATTAAATATATGCGTTACCTTGCATACTTATTTATTGATTGTTTTGTGGTGAAAACACTTAAAATCTGCTCCCTTAGCAGCTTTCAAGAATACAATACATTGTTATTAACCACAGTTGCTGTGTTGTACAATATATGTCTTGATTTTATTCCTCCTATCTCACTGACATTTTGTATAATTTGATCAATGTCTCTCTAACACCTCATCCCCCCAACACTGCCCCAGCCCCTGGTAATCACCATTATACTGTTTTAATGAGTGTAACCTTTTTAGATTCCACATGTAAGTGAGATCATGTGGTATAGGCATACTTTGAAGATTTTGCAATTTCTGTTCTAGACCACTACAACAAAATGAGTCATATGAATTTTCTGGATTCCCAGGGCATGTAAAAGTTTTGTTTATACCATACTGTAGCTTATTCAGTGTATACATTACATTTAAAAAACAATGTAGTTACCCGAAATAAAAATAGTTTGTTATGTTATTGCTAAAAATGCTAACAATCATTTGAGCTTCTAGTGAGTTATCATCTTCTTGCTGATGGAGGCTCTTGCCTAGATGTTGATGGCTGCTGACTGATGAGGGTGGTGGTTGCTGAAGGTTGGGGTAGCTGTGGCAATTTCTTAAAGTAAGTCAAGAATGAAGTTTGCCACATCAATTGACTCTTCTTTTCCCCTAAAGATCTCTCTGTGGCATGCAATGCCGTTTGATATTTTACCCACAGCAGAACTTCTTTAAAAATAAGAGTCAATCATATCAAACTTTATCAATGACATTTATGTACTGTCTAAAATCTTTGCTGTCATTTCGACAATGCTCATAGCATCTTCATCGGAAATAGATACCATCTAAAGCAACTACTTCCTTTGCTTATCCATGAGAAGCAACTCCTCACCCATTCAAGTTTTATCATAAGATTGCAGCAATTCAATCACATCTTCAGGCTTCATTTCTAATTCTAGTTCTCTTACTATTTCTACCAAATCTGCAGTTACTTTCTCTGCTGAATTTTTGGACCCCCTCAAAGTCATCCAGGCGAGTTGGAATGAACTTTTTCTAAACTCGCATTAATATTATTCTGATTTCCTCCCATAAATCATAAGTGTTGTTAATGGCATCTAGAATAGTGAATCCTTCCCAGAAGGTGTTCAGTTGACCTTGCCCAGATCCATTAGTGGAATCATCTATAGCAGCTATAGCCTTGGGAAATATATTTCTAAAATCATATCACTTGAAAGTTGAAATTACTCCTTGACCCATAGGCTGCAGAATGGTTAGCTTGCATCAAACATTAGTCTTCTTGTACACTTTCATCAGGCTCTTGAGTGACTAAAAGTGCCTTGTCAACAAGCAGTTATATTTTAAAAGGAATCTATTTTTCCTGAGCAGTAGGTCTCAACAATGGGCTTAAAATATTCAGTAGACCCTGCTGTAAACAGTCTTGTTGTCATCCAGACTTTGTTGCTTCATTGATAGAGCACAGGCAGAGAGAATTAACATAATTCCTAAAGGCCCTAGGATTTTTTGTAGTAGTAAATGAACCTTGGCTTTGAATTAAAGTTACCAGCTGCATTAGCTCCCAACAAGAGAGTCAGATTATTCTTTGAAACTTTGAAGCCAGGCATTGACTTCTGTTTAGCTATGAACGTCCTAGATGACATCTTTTTCCAATAGAAGGCTGTTTAATCTGCATTAAAAATCCGTTGTTTAGTGTAGCCACCTTTAGCAATGATTTTAGCTAGGTCTTTTGAATAATGTGCTGCAGTTTTTCTACCAGCACTTGCTACTTTACCTTGCACTCTTAAGTTAAGGAGACATCTTATTTCCCTAAACCTCATGAACCACCCTGTGCTACAACTTTTCTTTTGTAGCTTCCTCACCTCTTTCTTAGCCTTCCTATAACTGAAGATAGTTAAGGCTTTGCCCCGCATTAGGCTTTAGCTTGAGAATGTTGTGGCTGGTTTAATCTTCTATCTAGACCTCTAAAACTATCTCCATATCAGCAATAACACTCTTTTGCTTTCCTATCATTTGTGTGTTCACTATAGCATTAAAAGTTTCCTTCAATAACTTTTTATTTGGATCCACAACTTGGCTGTTTAGCATAAGAGGCCCAGCTTTTGGCTGATGTCAGCTTTAGACATACCTTTCTAAGTTTAATCATTTCTATTAATAGCTTTTGATTTAAGTGAGAGACATGAGACTCTTCCTTTTGCTTGAAGAGCTTAGAGGTCATTGTAGGGTTATTAATTGACCTAGTTTCCATATTATTGTATCTTAGGGTATTAGGAGGCCTGACAGGAGAGAAAGAAACAGAGAAGCAGCTGGTTGGTGGACTAGTCAGAGTGCACGCATTTAGTGAGTTTACCGTTTTATACAGGTGCAGTTTGTGGCACGCCACAACAGTAACAATAACCATCGTAACATCAAAGATCACTGATCACAGATCACCATAAAAGATACAATAATAATAAAAACGTCCAAAATATTGAGAGAATTACCAAAATGTGACACAAAGGCACAAAGTGAGCACATGCTGTTGGAAAAATGGTGCCAGCAGACTTGCTCCACACTGGATTGCCACAAACCTTCAATTTGTAAAAAACCCACTATCTGCAAAAGACAAAAAAGCAAAATATAATAAATCAGGGTATACCCGTATTTGTCTCTCTGTGGCTGGCTTATTTCACTTAATATAATATCCTCTGATTTCATTCATGTTGTCTCAAATGACAGGATTTTCTTTTTTTTAAGGTTGACTAGTATTCCATTATTTGTGTCACATTTTCTTTATCCATTCATCCCTTGATGGACACCTAGGTTGACTCCATGTCTTGGCTATTGTCAATAATGCTGCAGTAAACATGGAAGTATGGCTGTCTCTTCGACATACTGATTTTATTTCCTTTATATATATACCCAGAAGTGGGATTGCTGGATCACATGATAGTTCTCTGTTTGACTGTTCTAGGACCCGCCATACTGTTTCCCCTAATGGCTGTATTAATTTACATTACCACTACAGAGTGCGAGGTTTCCCTTTCCTCCACATCCTTATCAACACTTATCTTTTGTCTTTTTGATAGTAGCCATTCTAACAGGTGTGAGGTAATATCTTACTGTGATTTTAATTTGCATTTGCCTGATGATGAGTGATGTTGAGCTTTTTTATTTTCCATATGCCTATTGGCCATTTGTGTGTCTTGTTCTGAGAAATATCCATTCAGATTTTTTGCTCATTTATTGTTTTGTGTGTTTTCTTACTGTTGAGTTTGTCTCAGTTTCTTATATATTTTGCATATTAACTCATTGTATGTATGATTTGCAGATAGTTTTTCCCATGACATAAATCTTTTTCTAACTTGAACTTAGCAAAAGTTAGACCAATATAAAAAGGCATTATTATTAAATAGGTACAAAAATTTTGCTGCCATCTTGGAAACTATATAATGAAAAGATTTTAGGTGTTACTTTAAAATGTTTATTTCTTAAGAATTACATGGTAATAATAATAGTGGCAATAAATCATTATAATAACAACCATTTGTTAAGTAATTTTAATTACTTTGCATTAATATTGTATGAGGCACTTCATCAAGATTATTATTTATTTTTTTAAAGCTAGTATGAATATATTAATACCAAACAAAGTAGACTGTTAGGCAACAAGCATCTTTAGAGATAAAGAATAATATGTCATAATAATAACAGTTTTAATTTGCCAGGAAGATTGAATGATTCTAAATTTGCATTAATCAATTATCTGTCCTGATACTGTATAAACAGAAGTGGAGAGAATTGCATGAAAAAAAATGGTTAAAGCCAAAACATAGTAAAAAATTCTAACACTCTTTTAAATAAAATAAGCTGGAAAAATTAAGAAGGATATAGAAAATTTGAACTACAAAATTAACCAAGTGACCTGATGAACATATACAGAATACTGTATTCAAAAACTGTAAAATATACTCAATTGTAAGATACAAATGAGAAGCATAAAATATAGAAATAGATCTAGAAGTTAATCAGAGTATAACCTTACTTTTCAAATCTTGTAAGATTATTTAATTCTCCGAACAATCACGTGAGGTTAGTATGTTGGTTAGGAGGGAGTGAAAGTTTGGAGTTGTAAACACTTTGCAAGCAACTTATGACTGGTAAGGTGACTAAGCTAGGATGTGAGGCAAAGTCTGACTCCAAACTGTGCTCTTCAGTTTTTTTTCTGTCTCATTGTTTAATTTGTATTTTTGTTATTGCTAGCTGCATTAAGCATTTTTCATTTACTTCTTTCCTCTTATAGAATTTACTGTGTCTTGCTAGTTTATTTATTGGAATATTGATGATTTTTCTCATCAGTTTGTATGATCTTCTTATGTAGTATAGATGGATACCCTCTGTGAATATAGTATTTATTGGAAATATTGGTCTATTTCTCTTTTAGATTGTTTTTATTATAAATATCAAATTCTTATATTACTATTATTTTCTCTACATAACTTTTTCTCATTAATTGAAGCCTTGTTATTATTCTTCTAAAGAGCTGATGAGCTTTTCTATCTAATCTAAATTGAATACAATTATCCATTGGTATCTGTGGGGGATTGGTTCCAGGACCGCCTCTCCCTGCATATAGCAGAATCCCTGCATACTCGAAGTCCCACAAATCCCGCAGTTGACCTGAGAAACATGCTTATAGGAAAAGCTGACCTTCCATATCCATGAATTTCCCGTGGTATGAATACTGTATTTTTGATCTGCCTTTGGTTGTGGATATGGAACCTGAGGATATGTAGGGCTGACTATATTTATTTTTAAAAGTCTGTGGATTTTCTTCGTCCTCTGCTACCCTCGATATGGCAATATCAAGCCCTCCCCTTCCTCCTCCTCAGCCTTCTCAACATGAAGATCATGATGATGAAGCTCTTTATGAGGATTCACTTTTAACTAATGAATAGTAAATATATTTTCTCTTCAGAAACCCTTTGTATCCGAAGTTTTTAACTGGACAGCTCTAAGCCTTCTTCTCTACTAATATCAGCATTGCATAACACATGAAAACTGAAGTCAGATTCTACTTTCAAGATAGTTGAAAGTAGAAAGGAATATTTTCTTTTCTATTTTCTAAAAGTAGAAAATATATTTTCTCTTCCTTTTTTTTTTTTTTTAAAGATATGTGGGTTCCCACTATGTTACCCAGGCTGGTCTTGAACTCCTCGGCTCAAGTGATTCCCTCATCTTGGCCTCCTCAAGTGCTGGGTTACAGGTATGAGCTACCACACCCAGTGTCTGATTTTCTTTTTCTTTTTAATTAAAAACAAGAATCATGATTTTCTTAATAACATTTTTTTTCTCTAGCTTACTTTATTGTAAGAGTTGAGTATATAATACACATTACATACAAAATATGTATTAATCAGCTTTATAGTATTGGTAAGGCTTCTGGTCAAAGAGTCGGCTATTAGTAATTAAGTTTTCAGGGAGTAAAAAGTTATACTTGAATTTTCAACTGAGAGGGTGGGGTTTGGAGGGGGGCAGGATTGGTGCCCCAACTCCTGCATTGTTCAAAGGTCAACTCTGTGTGTTGGGGTGTGTGTGTGTGTGTGTGTGTGTGTGTGTGTGATGGGTGTGTGTGTGAATATGAATATATATATAGTAAATTCATATTCACTATATGTGAATATATTTTTTGTAATTTATATATAGCTTATATATATATACACACACTATATATTCAATATATTTACTGTATACACACACACACAATTTTTGTAATACTGGCTCTTTTGGAGGCAAAGAGAGCAAACTGATATAGTAGTATCATAGCAAATGAATGCAGAAGTTGAGGGAAGAAATGAACGTGTATGGAGTATATGTTACATGTTTGGCATTTTACATATACGGCACGGAGTCTGGTTAGGAACCTTTCCTATTAACCCTCTCTTGTTATGGCAAGAGCCTAAAGTTAGTTGGTTGCAATAGGAGAATAAAAAAAGGAACCAGTAATACAGGCTAGGGTAACCTCTACATTTTTCCTTTTCTCCTCAATAACACATTAAGTGTTAAACTCTATACCAGATGCAAAATTCTGAAGAATCTCTAGTAATTTTGGAATTTACATAAAACCCATCATTTTCTGGCAAAAAGTGCTACATGAATAAACAATTCAGGTAAAAGCTGATTTATACTTTTGAACTAAATTGTGGTCTTTTAGAATTAATTTTAGCTGAATATGCTGCTTATCAGGAGACTGTTATCTGCTGAACCAGAGGAGCCGTACTGGCATTGATCTATGGCAAACTTACACATTTTTACGAATTTATGTTTGGGGGAAGACATCCTCGAGTAAATTATGTACCTCTGCCCTGTAGCTGTCATCTATAGCTCATTGCTTATCTTCTCGTTTGTATGATCTGTTCCAAAGGCAGTTCATACTCGAGATGAGACAACAGGAAAACCCACAATTGGCCTCACTTTAAACTAATCAAACTAGTTAACCCAGCTACCTTTACAGCTTGGGTGACAATGTTTATGATATTTAAAGGATCTAAGGAAACAATAAATATAATGATGGCTGACATTTGAATGGAAACCTATTGTTTACACACACTTTCACAATACATTATTTAATTTTTATAATGAGTAAGAGAACTATCTTGAAAGTAGAATCTGACTTCAGTTTTCATGTGTTATGCAATGCTGATATTAGTAGAGAAGAAGGCTTAGAGTTGTCCAGTTAAAAACTTCAGATACAAAGGGTTTCTGGCATAGAAGAAATTTTTCATCTCAACTTAGGAAGGTAAGGAGAAAACAAACACAGGGATAAACAAAAAGAGAGGGGCAGAAACTGAAAAAGGAGGAAGAAATTCTTTACGCTGAAGACTGAATGTCAGGAGGAAGTTTCAGCATTTCTTCCCTTGTTTGAATCTTCTCTTTGGAATGATTCTTAAATGTTTAAGCCTGAGAGCTAGAAACTGAAACACTGACACTCCCAAGTCATGTGCAGATTTTTAAGTAGTGACTCTTCCCCTTTCAAGGTTGATGATGATGAGGATGAAGTTAATGTTTACTGAGACTTACCTTGGATCACATACTGTGCTGACAGATTAACAGGAAATATGCCATAATCTTTACAATAACCTGATTAAACAAACCCTACTATCTCCATTTTCAAACACGGGAAAAGGAAGCATAGAGAGGTTAATCGACAGCTAGTGAGTGGGTGAGCTGACCGGGTATCAGATTAATTGACTCCAAAGTCTGCATATTTAATGATTATACTTTATTATAGGACGGATATTAAGGATATTGTAGTAGGGTTGTCTGAACAAAAATGTTGCTATTTTGCAATATATTCTAATCAGCTGAGCTGCTGGGTCAAATTTCCCACAAATCACTATTCACATTAGTGGCCTTTGTGAAGCAGCCTGCAACATCTGTTATGCAAGCCATTGGGCCGAGTTCACCTTTCCACTAGGCCACTGGGAAAACTCAGTGGTGCCTCCATGTGGCAGCCAACATGGCCGGAAGTGAGAAGGAGGCTGAGCCCACCCAGCAGCAGCCCTGTCATCGCAATGTTTGGCTTTGTTACTATTCCTGGTCATGTCTATATTATTGATGAAAAACCCGAGGCTCTGAGAGATTTTAACAAACGTTTTTATTAAATCGTTATTTTTGTCAGAGACCAGATGGTAATATTTTAGATTTGAAGAAATTTTTGTTAAACATAAACAGCATGAAAGATAAAGGTCTCAAGACTCCCTTGATCTTCCAGCTTCTCTGGAGACTCAATATATTAACACTAGAACATCAGTCAATCTAGATAATTTCTTTAGGGTAAGAAGCTTTCTATATTTGACTCTATTCTAAAAACACTAGGTTCTAATAGAGAAGAGATATTCCTCTGGAGAGGTTTTGTTTTTTGTTTTTTTTTTCCCTTCTCAGAATGGTGGCTTCCTTGTTGCTTGCCTTTTGAGAAAATGTGTGTTCTGTCAAAACCTCTGAGCACAGATCTGGGTGCTGATCAAGACTTTGACGCGAGGCCTGAGAAAATGCAGAACTGAGGTAAATAGTTCCAGGAAGCACTATACAGCCTGTCACGATGCTCTGCGGTATTTCAAACGTTTCAGAAAAAGGTGAACTTGAGGGGAATATGAAAAAAAATTCAGTTTAGTCAGAGAAATAGAAAATTCTAGAAAGCAAAAAGTGAGTTTTTATTTCCAGCGTTATATAAGCCTAGCTTTTTCCTTTCATTAAAAAGAGGAACCATCAGTGAGCTTGAGTTTGGGCACACGTGGAATAAAAGCTGAGTCTGTTACCATGACCAGAGGCTCTTTGTCATGTGGTTTCAGTGATTGCATTGACTGCCACTCTCCCCTCCCCTCACAGTGCTCTTATCAGACTGGCCTTCATTAATTTCCTTGTACACTTACTTTGACAAACGGAACTTCTGCCTCTGCTGTTCCCTCTGCCTGAAATACCCCTCTTGCTCTTCCCATGGTGGATTTATTCTCATCCTCTGGTCTCAGCTTAAATATTATCTTTTTGGAAAGCCATTGCTAGACCGTCCTAATCAGCGCCTGCGCCCCCTCTTCCCCTCGGTCTTGTGTGCTCGTCTGTGGCTCTCCTCTCCTTTGCGACACATGGAAAGAGTATACTTTATACTGCCTGACATCTTTTTTTTTTTTTTTTTTTTTTTTTTTTC